>CM062817.1:2073817188-2074296847 GCA_031772625.1 Pinus tabuliformis | reverse complement strand
GTTATGCTTCAGACTAGGGACAAAGTAAACATGTTGAGATGTAACTTCTTCTCCTCCTTCTTTGTTAGGATATTAACTCTTCCTTTACCCATGACAAATACTTTGCTATCAGTCCCTAATGTCACTTCAAATTTCACACTTTCATCTAGAACTGTGAGAGATCCTTTATCTCTTCTATGGCCACAACAATGGCATCAAACCTTGCTGGCAAACTTCTCAAAACATCTCCAACTATTCTTCTTTCCTCAAGTATCTCACCATGAGACGTGATTTGAGTAACCAACCCACCTACATGTGTAAAAAACAAGTTTATATTCTCAGAATCTTTCATACAAAGTGTTTCAAAATCTCTTTTCAACATTTGCATCTTTGTTGTCTTGACTTTTGTCATGCCTTGGTAGGTTGTTTGGAGGGTGTCCCATGCTTGCTTGGACTTCATTGCTCCTGCAACCCTTGGGAAAATACTTTCATGAATTGCTTGAAAATATAAAACAAGATTTTGAATCCTTCATGTTGTCCCTTAACAAATATTTTTCTGTTGAGATAAGGCATTTTAGGCTACTGCTACTGCTGCTCGGCAGTTCTTGAAAACCATTCTCCACCAAATCCCAAATGTCTTGAGAAGAAAACAGGGCCTTCATTGTAATAGCCCAATAATCATAATTTTTGCCATTATTGTTAAAAATATTTGGGAAATTTAATTTTCGCGGAGCAGAATGACTTTCATGAAGCTACTTTCGTGAAAATAGATTCGTGCACCGCGAAGCTGATTTCGTGCAGCTACCTTCGCGCACCGCGAAGCAATTTCCCAGACTTGGATTTCGCGCACCTAGATTTCGTGCACCAAAATTTGCTCCACCATTTTCTTCACAGAGAATTGCACTCTTTTTCTTTTGTCCTCTTACTCTCTCTAACCTATTACAAAATGACTTTTACATTCATATATAACTCAACATACAATTTTACATTTAATTCATGACAGAAAAATTAATATGATGTTTTTGTTGATTGTGATCAGAAACGCACAGGTGTTTCTGGAGTGTGGGAAATGGTCGATGAATGAATGCTTCCCATATGTGTTTACCAAAGTACATTAACTGCTTTAAATTCCTTTGCTGAGTTTCTAAATGGTTCGCGTCTGGCTTCAATCCTTATATCTTCAAGCAGAGACACAACCTGAAAAAATACGTCTGACAGGTATGCTTGTTGTCAGGATGTTTATTCCGGTGGTTGGGATTATTATTTCCAACACTCCCCCTTAATCACAATTACTGCCATTGAAAATTTTCAAATAGTTTCTGAGATAAACAAAACTTTCACCTGCCAATGGCTTTGTGAAAATATCAGCAAATTGTTCCCGTGACCTGTAGTGCTGCAACACAATTTCATCATTGTTAACCAACTCTCTAATAAAATGAAATTTGGCATCAATATCCTTGGTCATTTTGTGGAAGACAGAATTATTTGACAATGCAATTGCTGATGTGTTGTCGTAGAAAATAGTTGTCGCTCCCTCTTCGTCATGATGAAGATCTCTCAACATCCTTCTCATCTAAACTATCTGACACGTTGCTACTATTGTTGCGACATATTCAGCTTCTGCTATTGACAGTGACACTATTGGCTACTTCTTGGAGGCCCATGAAATGGCTCCGGAACCCAAATGAAAAACATATCCTGACGTGCTATTTCTGTCATTGACACTACCTGTCCAATCACTGTCAGTGTAACCAACCAACCTGAAATCACTTGTTGTTGTGTACAAAACGCCATATTGTTTTGTCCCATTGACATACCTCATAATCCTTTTCGTTGCTTGCCAATGTGTCTCCTTGGGTGTCTCCATGAACCTTGACACCAAACTTACTACATACATTATATCCAGCCTAGTTTTGGTCAAATACATCAAGCTGCTTATCATGCTTTTGTATAATGTCAGATTGACATTGCTGCTGCAATCTTCTTTGATCAACTTCAACCCTATGACAGTTGGAGTTGGTGTAGACTTACTGTTCTCCATTTTAAACCTCTCCAAAATTTCTTCCACATACTTTGCTTGAGAGATAAAAATGCCATTTTCTGTTTGCTTCACTTCTATGCCGAAAAAATATCTTAACAATCCCAAGTTAGTCATTTCAAATTCACTCTTCATGACTTGTTTGAAATTAGCGATGAGAAAATCATCACTGCCAATAAAAGTCAAATCATCTACATAAAAGACAACAATGAGAATCTTACCTTCACTCTCTTTGATGTAGACAGTAGGCTCACCGTCACATTTGTTGAAACCATTGTTCAACAAGTAAGCATCTATTCTGTTGTACTATGCGTGCAGTGCTTGCTTCAACCCATAAAGAGTTTTCTTCAACCAATATACTTTGTCTTCTTGGCCTTCAATCTCATAACCAGGCAGTTGCATGACATACACTTCCTCTTTCAGCACTCCATTCAAGAATGTCGACTTTACATCTATCTGATACACTATCCATTTATGTTGTGTGGCAGTCGCCACAACTGCATGCACTGTCTCCATCAGCGCGATTGGTGCGAACGTCTTTGCGTAATCTCTTCCATGCTGCTGCTTGTATCCTTTGACAACTAGCCTTGCTTTGTGTCTTTCAATCTTTTCCTCAATGTTGCTTTTGGTCTTATAGACCCACTTTACCCCAATAACATGTTTTCCTTTCGAAAGGCTCACTAACTCCCATGTGTCATTCCTTTCTATTGCTTCTATTTCTTCCTCCACTGCTACAACCCATTTTTCTTTTTTGACTGCATCTTCAAAGTGAATTGGGTCATCTACATGACAAAATAATGCAAATAAGGAATTCCAACCTACGCTACTATCAACTTCATCTTGCTCATAAATTTCACTTAAATTTCTGAATTTTGGCCTTCTTGTGCTTGATGAAGATGGGTTTGATATGACACTTGGTGTCGCATCTTGCGGTGTGCTTGGAGAAGCACTTTCTTGGCTACGTGAAACTATCCTATTATTTTTTGATGGCATTTCTTATTCCCTATTTTGTTGCACTTGAATAGGAGTAGAGGGTGTCACTATTGAGGAATTACTTGTTGCTGTTAATTCCTCTTTGTCCTCATGTGGTATGCATGCTTTGACATTGATTGTCTTTTCTAAACTTCCATCCCATGCTTCCTCGTCTATGAACTGCACATCTCTGATGACTATGACCTTCTTGGTTGATGGATTGTAGAGTTTGTGTGCTTTGGATTCAACACTGTGTCCAACAAAAATGCATTTCTCCCACTTCTCATGTGAGTGACATTTTGTTTTCTTCCACTCCATGCGTCTTCAGGAACAATGTTCTGGACACTTTCGGTTGGACATCTATTCAAGATATATGCTGCATAAGTGACAAATTCAGCCCAATAGTCATTTGGAAAATGCTTTGCCTTCAACATACTCCTAGCCATCTCCATAATGGTCCTATTCTTCCTTTCTACCACACCATTTTGCTACGGTGTATATCTTGTTGTAAATTGCTTATGAATTCCATGTTCCTTGCAAAATCGAAGGAAGTCATTTGAGATGTATTCTCCACATCTAGCTATCCTAAGGACATTGATGAAATGTCTGCTTTGCTTTTCAACTAGAGCCTTGTATGGCAAAAGCGCTCAAACACTTCACTTTTATGTTTTAGGAGAAAGACCCATGTCTTCCTTCTGTAGTCATCTATGAAGGTCAATACATAGTGACTGCCACCAATTGATGGTGTCTGCATTGGTCCACATAAGTCTGAGTGGACAATCTCCAAAGGTGCCTTTGCCCTCACCAAATTTCCTGCTGGAAATGACTCTCTATGTTGCTTGCCCAAGATACATCCTTCACATATGCTATCTAGTTTTTCTATGAGTGGTAGACCTTTCGCCATGCCTTTCTTATGCGACAAATTCAAACCTCCAAAGTTGAGATGCCCAAATCTCAAGTGGAATAACTAGTTTCATCTTTTACCTCTTCTTGAAGGTTTACTTGTGTAACAGCTGCCTCTTTTCTTCCATCTTCTTGTGAGTTCGTAGATAGTTGTGCTTGTGCACCTTCTTTCTGCAAATCTGATATTATTTTTAGGGGAAACATTCTATTGTTTGTCATATGAACCTTTGCAATCAACTGTCAGCTTGGAGGCCTATCCAAAATTGTGCACACATCATTTTTTAAGAAGACATTGTAGCCTTTCTTCATGAGCTGTCCAACACTCATGAGATTATGTTTCAAACCGGGGACAAAGTAATCATCAGAGATGTGTTTCTTCTCCCCCTTCTTTGTTAGGAAATTAACTCTTCCTTTTCCCATGACAGAGACTTTGCTATCAGTCCCTAATGTCACTTCAGATTTCACACTTTCATATAGATCATAAAACATTTCTATGTTTCCTGACATGTGGTTGCTACACCCTGAATCTAGATACCATATATCACTCTGTTTTTCTTGTGTTACATTACAAGAAAAAAACATGCTATCATGGTTTTGATTTTCTCTTGTGAAATTTACACTTGGTTTGTTACTAATGTCATATTGCTTCTTTCTACATTCATTTGCATAATGACCATACTTCTTACAGTAATGACATTGAACTTGAGATTTATCATACCTCTAACCTTGTGCTTGATTTTGGCTTCGGCCTTGACTTGGATTTTGATTGTTGCATCTTCCACTTGAGCTTGAAGGGCTGCTTCTTCCACCTATGTATGGGCTTCTTCCTCTTCCTCTAGCATATGATCTTCCTCTGCCTCGACCTTGACCAAATGATACTTGTGTCTTGAAGGCATGCTCTAATGAGGAGCTTTCTGCTCTATTCAGTCTATGTTCATGAGAAATCAGTGATGCATTAAGCTCATCCATTGAGAACTGTGAGAGATCCTTTGTCTCTTCTACTGCCACAACAATGGCCTCAAACCTCGCTGGCAAACTTCTCAAAACTTTCTCAACTATTCTTCTTTCCTCTAGTGTCTCACCATGAGACCTGATTTGAGTAACCAACTCACTTACACATGTAAAAAAAGAATCTATATTCTCAGACTCTTTCATACAAAGTGTTTCAAAATCTCTCCTCAACTTTTGCAGCTTCATTGTCTTGACTTTTGCCATGCCTTGGTAGGTTGTTTGGAGTGTGTCCCATGCTTGCTTGGACTTCGTTGCTGCTGCAACCCTTGGGAAAATACTTTCATGAATTTCTTGAAAGACATAAAACAGGGCTTTTGAATCCTTCTTCCTATTGTCCTTTAACACATCTCTTTCTTGTTGAGATAAGGCATTGTATGTTGCTGCATCTACTGGTTCTTGAAAACCATTCTCCACCAAATCGAAATGTCTTGAGAAGAAAATAGGGCCTTCATTGTAATAGCCCAATAATCATAATTTTTGCCATTAAACTGAGGTATTTGAGGATTAGTCAAGCTTGTGCTTGATGTTGCCATTTGTTAGCATAAAAAAACTTTCTACATGTTGGTAAATATGCTAAAAAACAATCTGCGCTCCAAACAATTTTCACTGTTAGTAAAAACACTTGTTTTTACACTAACAATATTTAACCTGCTTGATACCATGTTAAAAATATTTGGGAAATTTAATTTTCGCGGAGCGGAGGGGTAGAGAGTTATGACTTTCACGAAGCTACTTCCGTGAAACTAGGTTCGCACATTGCGAAGTTGATTTCACGAAGCTACCTTCGTGCATCGCGAAGCAATTTCCCAGACTTGGATTTCACGCACCAAAATTTGCTCCACCATTTTCTCCATAGAGACTTGCGCTCTTTTTATTTTTTCCTCTTACTCTCTCTAACCTATTACAAAATGACTTTTACATTCATATATAACTCGACATACAATTTTACATTTAATTCATGACAGAGCGAAATTAATATGATGTTGTTGTTGAGTGTGATCAGAAACGCGCAGGTGTTTCTGGAGTGTGGGAAATGGTCGCTGAATGAATGCTTACCCATATCTGTTTACCAAAGTACATTAACTACTTTAAATTCCTTTGTTGAGTTTCTGAATGGTTTGCGTCTCGCTTCAGTACTTCTATCTTCAAGCAGAGTCACAACCTGCAAAAATAGGTCTTACAGGTATGGCTGTTGTAAGGCTGTTTATTGTGGTGGTTGGGATTATAATTTCCGACAATTAAACTGAGGAATTTGAGGATTAGTCAAGTTTGTGATTGATGTTTCCATTTCTGAGTGAAAAAAAACTTTCTACCTACTCGTAAATATGCTAAAAACAATCTGCCCTCAAAACAATTCTTACTGTTAGTAAAAACACTTGTTTTTACACTAACGGAGTTTAACTCGCTCTGATACCATGTTAAAAATATGTTTACACACAGAGTTAGAGTAAAAATAATTTACGCAAAGAGTCAGAGGGGTGCGAATTTTAGCGAGGGGTGTGACTTTGGCGCAACTGGATTTCGCTCACCGCCAAGCTTGATTTCGCGCAGCTAGGGCCCAACAAAATTTGCTCCGTCATTTTCTCCTCAGAGACTCTCACTTTCTAACCACTACAAAATGACTTTTACATTCATATTTAACTCAACATACAATTTTACATTTAATACATGACATAGCAAAATAATTAATATGATGTTGTTGTTGAGTGTGATCCCGCATGTGTTTGTGGAGTGTGGGCAATAGTCGTTAAATTAATGCTTGCCCATATCTACCCAAATACATTAAATGCTTTAAATTCCTTGTTGCATTTCAGAATGGTTCCCTTCAACCCTTCCATCTTCAAACAGACAGAGAGGCAACCTGCAAAAATACTTCTAACAAATATGGTTGTTGTAAGGGTATTTATTGCGGTGGTTGAAATTATTATTTCCAACCAACATACGGATTGTTTACTCTTTAAACTTTATTTAAAAACAAAACATGGTAAAGAAGTTAAGGATCCGGATCGTCAAATTCAAGAGTTATGTAAATCTGTAATTATGTTCATAACCTTTCAGCATGAGAATGACAATAGGAAGATTGCAAAATTGACAAATGATTATTAAGATATTCATTAAATGGGAGGACTTTATTAAAATTTAAGTATAGTACACACTCTCATCTAAACAATTTGGACCAACTCATATGGCAAACAATCATTTGGAAAAATATATGGCATAAATTTTTAGTGGGTTTTTTCGATGGAGCATGTTGTATGAGGAAATGTGGATGTGGGGTATAGATAGTCACTGAGCCAGGAAAATAATATCACTTTTGGTTGGAGGGGAGGCAAAGATAGTAGGTCTATGAGGAGTGTTGATAGTAGGGAAAAAGTTGGGATTGGAGAGCTTATAGGTCTTTGGGGATGCAAAAGGCATTATCTGACTAAGGGACAGAATAAATTCAACCTTCCCATTTTGAAAAATTGGATGAAGCACATGAAAACTATGGTAAGCACATACCAACACATCAACATTGAACATATTTACAGAGAACAGAACTAGACAACAGATTTACTATCCAAAAAAGGCATTGGGAAAGAACCAGATAAATTGTTTTTTTTACAGTATTTGATGATGGGTTAAAACAAATGCAGAAGTATTAACTTTTGAAAGAGTTAGAAAACAATACTGAGTAATACTGGATGCATGGACATTTTTTACTGTAAAAAAAGAATACATTTTGTGTTTTCTTTTTTATCATTAAGTGGTATATGGACTAAGTAAGATTTACCGTGTAGTAATTACAGAACGTAAGTAAGACTTACCGTGAACTACAGAACTTAAGTACCTAAAACTAGAAGACGGTTAGTAGAAATGACACCATCACTGTGTTGAAATATAATTTCAACTGTCGTGCAGGGACAGTGACGGCAGCGCAGTTTTGAAAACTGCCAGTACTATTCCCCGCACCGTTTTTGATGATCAACGGTATTTTCCGAAGGGGCTCCGATCAGTGCGATATGTCATCACGTGGCCACGAAACTATTCCAAAACAGCCCATTCCCCGGCCGGTAAAGTTTTTGCGATTGGGGGCTCCGGGGGATCGCAGTCAACCGTCCAATCAGATCAACGGTCATGGCAGCAGGGTACATGGTTCTTGGTTATCAGGCTGACCTCCATGTGATTGACGTGAAGTTTTTTTGTTGACCGCCAGTTTTTTTTCAGCAAAGAAATAAATGAAAGTTAATGTGAATGGTATTCGATTGGTAAAGTTTTCAATTTTAATGTTTTTTTTTTATGCACGGAAGTATGGAAAATTAAAAGAAAGGTATGGTCATTTATTCGCTAAAAAATTATACGCAATGTAATATGTAAAAAATAAAAAATAAAAGCTTGTGTGTCATTTTGTTTTGTTGTTGTTTAAGAAGATACAGGGAAGCACGCACCAGCGTGAAGAAAATTTTGTAGTTGTTTGTTGAAGGAATGTAAATTCGCAGCAGCGAATGTAGTGGCTCGTTAAATGAAATGCAGTGTAAAAGTGCAGCAGCACAAATGTAATATTTTTTGTAATACGCAGCAGAGCATATGAAGAAGTGAAAAAGGGGGATTTCTTTTTACAGGAGTTTGAGCACATGGAATGTGCAGCAGTGTAAAGAAATTGTTTTTTGTTGAATGTAAAATGCGAATGTAAGAGATTTTTACAGCAATAAATGTAAGTTTTATTTTTACACACAGTAGTTTAAAAATAAATTTTTGGAGCTAAAACAAAGTAATTTGTTTTGTGGAAGTTCTTGGAGAATCCCTCTAGCAGAGAAAGAATTTGTAACAGCAGTTATTTTTAATGAATACAAGTGTTCTTTGAGCATGTGTAAATCTCTATCTTCAGCAAACAAATTTTTGATCCTGTGGTTAAAGCAGAGCATTGTTTCTCTGTTCATTTTTTGTTTGAAATTACCAGAAATTTCCAACATGGTATCAGAGCTTGTCCAAGCTCTTTGAAGGTGTCAAAGAAGCTGAAGGAAGAATTTTTGTTGCAGCAGCTTCTCCAGCAGAGTGAAGACTCAGTCAAAAAAATCCAAGGTATTTCTTAAGTCTTTTTGTTGAGGACAGTCTGTTATTTCAAATACACAGTCTGATATTTGAAGCATAGTTAAGAGTGCAAGGAATGGCTAGCTCCAGCACCAGCATTAGCATGGGTATCCTTAATACTCAGCCCCCACAGTTCAATGAGAAAAACTATGACTATTGGGCAATAACCATGAGAGCCCTGTTTGCGTCACAAGATTTATGGGAACTTGTTGAGGATGGATTTGAAGAACCAGCAGATGAAAATGAGTTTAATAGGTTAACTCAGGCAGAGAAAGATCTGTTGAAGAGCAATAGGAAGAAGGATTCTAAAGCCCTCGTATTCTTATATCAAGCAGTGCACGAGAGTGTGTTTCCAAGGATAGCAGCAGCTAAGAGATCCAAAGAAGCATGGAAAACCCTCAAGACAGCCTATCAAGGCATGGAGAAAGTGAAGACAGCAAAACTATAGTTGCTGAGGAGAGATTTTGAGAATCTGTGCATGAATGAGTCAGATAATATTGACTCATTCTTCACACAAGTGATTGGTCTAGTCACACAGATAAGGTCTCATGGAGAGATTCTTGAAGAAAGGAGGATTATGGAGAAACTATTGAGAGTCCTACCCTCAAAGTTCGATGTGATTGTCACCACCATAGAAGAGACAAAGGATCTCACAAATTTTTCAGTTGATGAACTACATGCATCACTAATAGCACATGAGCAGAGATTGAGTAGAAATGAAAACTCATCTCTATAGCATGCCTTCAAGAACCAGATGTCCTTTGGAAGAAGAAGAGGTCAAGGCAAAGGAAACAAGATAGGAAGAGGCAGAAGCCAAAACAGAGGTGGAAAAAACAGTCCAGCAAATGCTCAAGGAAGAGGCAGCAATCCAAATCAGAACCAAGGCCAAGGCAACAGCCAACAAAGTGGACAACATCATGCTCAAGGACAAAGGTATGAAAAATCCAATGTCTAATGTTATTATTGTAAAAAATATGGGCATTATGCCAATTAATGTAGGAAGAAGCAGCATGATATGAGCAATAGATCTAGTGCAAATTTCACTAGAGAAAATATCAGCCAATATAATTTTTGTTAGCTTGTAATATTGCTGAAACAAAGAGTGATGATATATGGTTTCTAGACTCCGGTTACGATAACCATATGACAGGAAACATAGCCCTATTTTCTAAGTTAGATCAGAATGTGAAGTCACAAGTCACACTTGGGACTGATAGTAAAGTTTCTGTTATGGGAAAAGGAGAGGTAAAAATCTTGACAAAGAAAGGTGAAAAGAAAACCATGGCAGATGTCTATTATGTTCCTGGAATGAAGTGTAACCTCTTAAGTATTGGATAGCTTGTTCAAAAGGGTTACAATGTTTTCTTTGAGAATGATGTATGCACCATCATGGATAGAAAACCCAGCAAACGATGTATTGCTGAAGTGAAGATGACAAGGAACAGGAGGTTCCCTCTCAGGATAAAAGTTGATTTAAAAGATAGAGTTGAAATTGCAACAGTTACACAAGAGGCTTTCCAAAGCGAACCAAAGGATGAAAATTGGTTGTGGCACTTGAGATTTGAACATCTCAATTTTGGAGGTCTTAACTTGTTGAGTAGAAAAGGAATGATAAGAAGATTACCAATGATAGAGAAACTATACAGCTTTTGTGAAGGTTGTATCTTGGGGAAACAACACAGAGAAAGTTTTCCATTAGGGAAAATCATAAGGGCAAAAGCACCCTCAGAGATTGTCCACTCAGATTTATGTGGACCAATGCAAACTCCATCACTTGCAGGCATCCACTATATTTTAACATTCATTGATGATTTTACTAGAAAAACTTGGGTTTATTTCATGAAGAACAAAAGTGAAGTGTTTGAAAAATTTCAGAATTTCAAGGCACTTGTAGAAAACCAAAGCGGGCTGCATATCAAAGTTCTAAGAACTGATAGAGGAGGTGAGTATATCTCCAAAGAATTTCTACGTTTTTGTAGAGACAATGAAATTCATAAACAGTTTACCACTAGGTACACTCCGCAGCAAAATGGAGTTGTCGAAAGGAAGAATAGGACAATCATGGATATGGCGAGGAGCATGTTAAAGGCAAAACATTTTCCAAATGATTATTGGGCTGAAGTTGTACATTGTGCAGCGTATATTTTGAATAGATGTCCTACAAAAGCAGTCATGAATAGAGTGTTGGAAGAAACATGGAGTGGGACAATGCAAGGAGTCACCCACATGAAAGTTTTTAGATGTGTGGCTTATGCACACATTCCAGATCAGCTAAGGAAGAAGTTGGACAGCAAAGGGAGAAAATGTATATTCATTAGATACAGTGAGGAATCCAAAGCTTACAGGTTGTATAACCCATCCACCAAGAAGTTTTTTGTGAGCAGAGATGTTCAGCTCATTGAGGAGGAAGCTTGGGATGGAAGCATAGAGAAAACAGTGAATGTTAAAAACTGTATGTCTCATGATGAAGATGATGAGGAGATGGCTGAAATACATCCCCAAACAACAACACCAACACAAGGGACACCCTTGAGGAGAAATGAAAGTGCTTCTCCAAGCAAACCACAAGGAGGAAATTCAAGTACATCTTCAAGCACTTGTACACCAAATGAAAGAGGTAAGAAGTTCAAAAATTTAAGTGATATTTATGAGCAAGAGGCAGCAAATGAAGGTATGAATTCTTTGTTTGCTTTATATTGTGATGTTGATGATCCTGTTCATTTCGAAGAAGCAATTAAGAACACGAAATTGATAGAAGCTAGATGAGGAGATCAATGCCATAGAAAGAATCAAGACATGGGATTTGGTTGAACTACCAAAAGGAAAAGAAGTCATTGGAGTTAAATGGGTCTACAAGACCAAGAGTAATGCTGAAGGAAAGATAGAAAGACACAAGGCAAGACTTGTTGTTAAAGGATATAAGCAGCAGTATGGAAGAGACTATGAGGAAACTTTCGCACCGGTTGCTAGAATGGAAACCGTGAGAGCAGTGTTGTCCATAGCGGCACAAAACAAGTGGAAAGTTTACCAAATGGACGTGAAGTCAACATTCCTAAATGGAGTGCTAATGGAAGAGGTTTACATTGAACAACCTCTAGGCTATGAAAAGAAAGGCCAAGAGCACAAAGTGTGCAGATTGAAGAAAGTTCTTTATGGGCTGAAGCAAGCACCAAGAGCGTGGTACAGTAGGATAGATTCCTATCTACTGGAAAATGGATTTGAAAAATGTGAGGGAGAACCCACTCTCTACATCAAAGAAAATGATGGTAAATTACTAATTGTTGTGTTATATGTTGATGATGTTATCTTCACAGTAATGATGAATACCTCATTGAAAATTTCAAAGCAGTCTTGAAAGAGGAATTTGAAATGACTGACATGGGTTTGCTGAGATACTTCTTAGGAATAGAAGTAGATCAAAATGAAAATGGGATTTTTATCTCACAAGAAAAATATGTTAATGAAGTGTTGGAAAGATTTAACATGCAGGACAGCAAGGCAGCAATCACTCCCACAGTGATGGGATGAAAACTCAGCAAAGAGGACAGCAGCAAGGATTTTGATCCTAGTTTGTACAAGAGCATAGTTGGCAGCCTCATGTATTTGACTGCAACTAGGTCGTACATAATGCATGTTGTTAGTTTAATTTCCAAATTCATGGAGAGGCCAAAAGAAGCACATTGGCATGCAACAAAAAGAATTCTGAGGTATGTTAAGGGTACTAAAAGATTTGGCATTTTATATACTGCTTCAGAATGTTCAGATTTAATTGGATACACTGATAGTGATTGGGCTGGAAGTGTAGATGATCGGAAAAGCACATCCGGTTATGTTTTTCACATGGGTTCATGAGCTATTTCATGGGCTTCTAAAAAACAGCCTATTGTAGCGTTGTCTACAGCAGAGGCTGAATATGTGGCAGCTACAGTAGCAACATGTCAAGTAGTTTGGATGAGAAGGATGTTAAGGAGCTTATGCCAAGAGCAAACAAAAGGAACTATGATTTTTTGTGACAATAGCCCAGCTATAGGATTATCCAAGAATGTTGTGTTTCATAAGAGAACAAAACACATTGACACAAGGTTTCATTACATCAAAGAGTTGGTAAACAATGGAGAAATTGTATTAAAACATTGCAGGACTCAAGAGCAGGTTGTAGATATTCTGACCAAGCCATTGGGCCAGAAAAGTTTTGAATTTTTAAGGAAATGTCTGGGTATGACTGATAACCCAGAAGTTGAAATTAAAGGGGAGTGTTGAAATATAATTTCCACTGCCTTGCAGAGACAGTGACGGCAGTGCAGTTTTGAAAACTGCCAGTACCATTCCCCACACCGTTTTTGCTAATTAGCGGTATATTCCGAAGGGGCTCCGATCAGTGCGATATGCCGACACATGGCCATGACACTATTCCAAAACAGCCCATTCCCCGTCCAGTAAAGTTCATGCGAATTGGGGGCTCTGGGGGATTGCAGTCAACCGTCCGATCAGATCAACAGTCATGGCATGGCAGCAGGGTACATGGTTCTTGGTTATCAGGCTGACCTCGGTGCGATTAACCTGAAGTTTTTTGTTTACTGCCATTCTTTTGTCAGCAAAGAAATAAATGAACGTTAATGTGAATGGTATTTGATTGGTAAAGTTTTCAATTTTATTTTTTTTTTATGCACGGAAGTATGGTCATTTTTTTGTTAAAAAAATATAGGCAATGTAATATGTAAAAAATAAAAAAATAAAAGCTTGTGTGTCATTTTGTTTTGTTGCTTTTAAGCAGATACAGGGGAAGCACGCACCAGCGTGAAGAAAATTTTCTATTTGTTTGTTGAAGGAATGTAAATTCGCAGCAGAAAATGTAGTGGCTCGTTAAATGAAATGCAGTGTAAAAGTGCCGCAGCACAAATGTAATTTTCTTTTGCAATACACAGCATAGCCTATGAAGAAGTGAAAAAGGGGGATTTCTTTTTACAGGAGTTTGAGCACATGGAATGCCCAGTAGTGTAAAGAAATTTTTTTCCATTTGAATGTTTTTACAGCATTAAATGTAAGTTTTATTTTTACACACAATAGTGTAAAAATAAATTTTTGGAGCTGAAACATGGTAATTTGTTTTGTGGAAAAATAAATTTTTGGAGCTGAAACATAGTAATTTGTTTTGAGGAAGCTCTTGGAGAATCCCTCTGGCAGAGGAAGAATTTATAACAACAGTATGAATACAAGTGTTTTTTGAGTATGTGTAATTTATAACAGCAGTTATTTTTTTAATGAATACAAATGTTTTTTGAGTATGTGTAAATCTGATCCTGTGGTTAAAACAGAGCATTATTTCTCTGTTTTTTTTTTTTAAAATTACCAGAAATTTCCAACACACTGTCCAAAAATGTATTGTATCCGGAAGGTCAAGATCCATGACATAAGTACTATCTGTTATTATATTAATACAGAAGAAGAAAAAAAAATAGTTTTAGTGTTCTGTTCGGCCCTCTCATTCGATCCGTATCTGCGAAGTTATCTTCCTACATTTGGCATGTTGCAGCTGTTATCAGTCCACTCCATTCCTTCGCGTTTACTTGAATTCGCCTCTCCACTCGATACATCCCCATTTTGGATGCCAATCTCCTCTGCAATCGAAATACAATCCTTATCCTCCTCAACTCTGAGAGCCTCTTCGAGTTCCGCCACTACCTCACTCATAGTCGGCCTACATGACGGTAAAGCCTGAACACATCTCATCGCTATTTTGGCAACATTGCTCACAGATTTCATGTCGTAACCTCCACACAACCTCTTGTCTATCACATCTATTATCTTGCCACCATTTTCATCGGTCTCTAGTAGATACGGTGTCACTGTCACCTGTAAATATGTCACGCCAATACTTATTGTTAGTCTCTAGCAGAAGACGCACTACTAAATATTCTGCTCTCAGTGGATGATTGATAATAAAGTTCCTTACCCATCGAACAATGTTTAGTTCTTCTTCAGGTAAATTTGTATCTATGGGTGCCCTACCCGATAATATCTCTAACAACACCACTCCAAAGCTATACACATCACTCTTCTCCGTCAACATTTGAGTGTTGAAATACCTGTGAAAGTTTGTCACCAACAAAAATTAACAAATACAGTACGATTGCCTCCACTCTTAATAAAAAATATTGTTGCAAAGAGAGTAAGTTACATACTCTGGATCCAGATATCCGAATGTTCCTTTCACTACAGTGGTAACATGAGTAGCCTCCCCATCAATTGACATCTTTGAAAGACCGAAATCCGCTAATTTTCCATTCAAATTGCTGTCCAAAAGGATGTTGGCGGTCTTGACGTCCCTGTGAATTATCTTCGGGTTGCAACCCACGTGCAAGTATTCCAGGCCTTTGTATAGAAATCCAATTAGATATACTGTTACTTATTGATTTACTCCTATTTTACCGTAATCAATACTGAAAACAATGAGCGTTACAAGAAATAGTTACCTTGCGCTGCATGTAAAGCTATTTTGAGCCTTCTTTTCCAATTTAGATCCGAATTTTCTGCACGGGGACCTGAACAAGAAAACAGGGACCAAACACTTGTCGTTACCCTTGCCTATTCTATCGACTGCAAGAAACATATTTTCCAGCAATATAATTTACCGTGAAGGTGGTCTCTTAGGGAACCTCCTGACATGTGCTCGTAGATCAGCATAACTCCTTTGGTTTCATTACAGTATCCCAATAAGGATACTAGGTTCCTGTGATTGATTTTAGAAAGAAGATCAACCTGTTGATGATGAGATGCATATTTAATAGTTAGGGTGCAGCCAAAACTGATATTCCTAGAATGGACACAAATTGGACATTATTATATCTGAGAATGAATGACCTCATTCAAGAACTCGTGAATCCCTTGTCGAGAAAACATTGAAAGCACTTTCACAGCTATAGCTTTTCTGTTTGGCAATTCACCAAAGAACACCGATCCAAATCCACCTCGTCCAATCTCCTCGCTAAAGTTTTTTGTGGCAACATTTATTTCATGTAGAGTAAAGGCACGGGAGTTGGTTGGATTTGGCACCATAATCATTGAGTATTCTGCAAAATCATCTACATGTACAGATCATCTTCCATTTATAAGGAAAGGATTTTCATGAAGGGTAATAAAAATATTATAGAAATTCTAAGATTGACCTTGGTTTAGAAAAGGGTTTGTTTCTTTTTCAATCCCACTCCTTCCAATGGCTCCATTTCCCCATAATTTTTTGCGCTGCACAACAATACCCGCTGTCAATGCTAAAGCAATGATTCCGCTGAGTGTTATTCCGAGGACAACCTTCAGATTACTCCGCCGACTGTTATTCGGAAAGCATTCCCTCTTAGTCATACGTAGGTGGGGGTTTCCTGAGTAACTGCAACACATGGGACGGATATTTTCCATTAATTAACTCGATTGCTTCGTATGGAAAAGAAAATAAATTCTGAACCTCACAATCTTAACTTGGGGGTGTGTAGAAAAATAAGAAATATAAAATAGTATGCTATTACTTCAATTTTAAGGAACAATCGAACAGAAGTCGCTCAGGGATTTCACCGCTGAATTCATTGTTTGCTATATTCCTGCATTAGAATAGGACGAAAATATTTAGCGCAAAATTATTATTAATTTAATTTTAAATAAAAATTTAGAAAATAAATAAATAAAAAGCAGATAAGCTGTTGTTTCTCTTTTTTAAATATCTGCAAAATAATCCAAATAAAGAAACCCACAGCGGCTCCAAAATGGTTAAAGTGATTCTATTTGGTATTGGTCCTGTAAAACGATTATTGTTTATACATAAATAATGTTCTCTTCAAAACTTAATAAGAAAGATTTATATAACAAAATAATATATCTATATATATAAAAAGAGGAGACATTTATATGATTTATGAAACAAAATTATATTTTTAATTAATCTGAGAGAGTTCTTAGAAACAAAATTATATTTTTAATTAATCTGAGAGAGTTCTTAAAAACGTTATATAAATTATTAAGTTTTAAAACTTATTTAATTTCTTTATTTTAAATTATTAAACGTATTCATTAAATTATTTAATTTTAATTAATGTATAGTTAATCGTACATTTTTTCTCATTATTTCTCTTTTTATAACTATATTGATATACATTTTTCAACTCAAAACACTTATATTAATAAAGGTAGATGTGATTGTGTTAATTTTAAAAATATTTCATAATTTATTGTCTTGTTTAAATATTGAAAATTGATGTTTTTAGTGTTATTTTTTGAATTTTTTGTCAGAAAAATATTTGAAATTAAATAATGATTTGTGTTATTTAAACTGACTTCTTCATTATATATATATAAAATTGGTTAAATACTCAGTAATGTAACTGCAGTAGCTCTAAAGTTAATAATGATATTTGCACTATCCTCTATCAGAAAGGAAAACTTAATAATTATTTCTATTTAATTTTAAATAAAATTAAAATAAAAAATTAAATAGAAAAGAGGCAGGCGTACAGTTCCTGAAGAGATGTTAGAGCAGATAGCCACTCCAAAGTACCATTCAATTTATTGTTTTGCAAATATCTGCATAGTAACCAAAGTAGATTTTAGTTCTACGAATATCATGTACAGCAACAAAAAAAAATACCCACCGAATATGTATAGCAACAAAAGGAACCCACCGAATAAAAGTTGTGTTATAAAGTTGATTATGGTGAGTGACCCGTTGTTTGTGATCTTTTAAGTTTGATTTTTGGTTTGACCAGTTATAATTTAAAGGTATCAAGTTTTCAAAGTTATTTTGGATCATGTTAAAAAAATCTAGTCAGTTTAGGGTTAGTGTGGCCTAGGCCTGACACTAACCTAAGAGACTTTGACAAGTTAAATGCCAGTAAGTCACTAGTCCTCAAATCACAAACCTCAAACCTAGACAATAATTATTCCAAAACAATAAACACACATTTAAAATGATCTTTTCCACTGACAAAAAAATCTTAAAAAACTTCAAATTAAGAAAAAAAAGTTAGACCACATAGCCACTCAAGAGTACCATTCAGGTTATTGTTATGTAAATATCTGCATTGTAACCCAAGTAAATTTTTGTTTCTATAAAATATATAGAAAGGCCATTAAAACAAAAAAAACCACTAAATGAATATTCAAACGAATGGATAGAGGCTGCACAGATATTGCAAATTATTCAAGCTCAAATTATTTTCTTTGGAAAGTCCGAACCAGAGTTCCATGTAGAAGACTTGTAAACAGCCCATACTTTCAAACACACCAACAATAATATTTTAAACTACAAAATTAGTCGTGTTTCTTGCATATGGAAATAATTTATAGTCGTGTTTCTTCTATATGGAAACAATTTATAATCGTCATTGGTATTTGTTTTACTCTACGACTTCTACTCTTTCGAAAAAATACTTAGAAGTTACACAAACAAAAAGGGGTCTAATTTTGCTTACAGATTCCTTAATCCAATGAAGTGTTTAATATGGATAGGCACGACTCCTGTAAGATTCCTTCCCGCCAAATTTCTGTCAACAATAATATCATCGTGGCATGTTACGATTTATCCTATATGCATTTCTCATGATTTCACGATTTTAACCGTAAACAAATGGGTAAATATTTAAGCTTACCCTATATATTCCACAACAAATCGAAAAAATTTACTTACATTTCAAAAATTGTTACTCCGTCGAAGGTGATATCACAGCCAATTCCGTCCCAGGGTACCAAATAGCAAGGTTGAGGAGAAATCCAATCTTTTATGTCAAATATACTTTTGATAGCGATAAGAGCGTTAACTGCACTTTGAAAACTTTGTCAGCCATCGATTATAAATAATATCGGTTATAAATAATATCGGTAATTTACTTATAAGAAATTTATTGGGGGCAAGTCTTACGGTCATCCTGTAACTGAAATGTTGCCACGTCCGACTGAACTACCTCGTAATACTCATATGCATTGATTATAGGAAGGGTGGAGTCATTGCCCTCAAGAAGTTTAAAAAAAATTGGTAAACTATCTGATGGGATTGTAACCTCTTGAGCAGAATAATTTCCTACTAATGTAATGTTTTCTGGAATTGATACACCCTGTATGACGACTGAAAAAGATCTTGATTTAGACATATTCAACGTCGGCTCGATCTCTGCAAAATATAAAAGCAGTAATCCTTGTGCCCCAGATTTGGATGGTGTCGAATCTTGCAATGGAAAGGAGTGCGAGCTGTTTACAACACACGCATTTTGCAAGACATCAGCTGGAGGATGGTTTTTGGCATTGGTTGTTGAAATAGGCTTTTTTGAACTTATCTTCTGTAAACAATGTACATAGTCAAAATCTGAATCTACTTCGTCGAAGGGTGTCCAAATGCGGTCGAATTTGTCATGAGGATATCTGCTAATTAATCAACCACAAAAAGCTATGCATGTCAATCATTACCCAAAAAATATTGCAACTGCTCAACCGCAATGTATCAAAATTAGTTCAAATATCTGTAAGTCCCATTAGTACAGGTGGAAGTGCTAGATTTAAATTTATTACAATTTATTCTTCTAGGTTGATTTCCATGGGTAAATTCAAAATGCTCACCTCACCGTCGAATTTCCACCAACATCATATCTTCGTTCTGCAAACAAGATTGATCCTTGCTGAGCGTCTTTATACATGTCATCTTGGAGCCTCCTGATCTCGATAGCAGAGATAAAAGGATCATCATCAGTCTCGGAGGTTCTGACCAGGCAAATGTACAACACTCTGCCTTTGGTAACCAATATATGTTCGTAAAAACTTGGTTTATTCTGATTTACTGTTACGTTTCGCCAAGCCAGCATATCCACTGTCTCAATAGAGAAAGCGAATTCATATGAGTAGCCAGCATGTACACTGAAATTGCCAGCATGTACACTGAAATTTCCCATGGCGAACCATAATCTTAAGAGGTGAGGCACATCAGGGGCCACAGGCAACTCATAGCAAGACTTGTTAAGAGGCTTTGGGAAATAACGCATTGTGTGCAAGTAAGAACCATATGCTTCTTCACTAGTAACGTTCCCAATGTCTGCTGACTGACCGATGTCTATGTAATAAGCATCAGGTATCCATGTTATATTGTTTTCCCCAGTGTGATTAGTTTTTGCTCCACAACTGATACTCAGAAATCCTGCACACCACCAGAAAGAGTAGTGAACATCTTGCTGACCAAATATGAAAAAATATGTTCGTTGAACGTTATAAAAACAGGACATGCCCGCTTCGTATGCAGCATTCGGAGAATGTGATGCATCTTTTATTGAGGTGCCTAATTGCTACAAAGGCATATATCTGCAGTTGTTTGATATGTTTGTAGATTTTCATATATCTACTTGGAACAGCATGATCTGATCAGAAAAACAACCATGTAACCTGTACTCTCTTTTTTATATAAAAGTTACTTTTTTTTCATTCTTCAAAAAAAAAACCAGGATATCAAACGACGATTATAAAAGTTAGACGAAACGGAAATACTCCAACACAACAGGTAAGAGCGCACTTAGTGTTCCATTACATACCTGGTTGGGCAGTAATGGCGGTGAATAAACGCAAGAGCACAACCACTGTGGCTATCCAACTACCCCATTTACCATAACTTAATTTCTCCATCTGTCAACCAAATGTTTGCACAGCAGAAGGATTTGGACTGATGGTTGTTTGACGTTGAAGGTTTTTGGACTCGGCCTTTTCTCCCAACAGTGTTGCGATCCCTCCTGTATGAGACCTCACAAGAGTGAATGATTCCACTGAAGGTGTCTTTTTTATAATGAAGGTGTGTTTAAGGGGAGAGGAAACTTCGCCCTTTTGTCGTTTGTGGTTTCCAATCAAAGTAAGACGCGTATTGACTTTAACTTTTCTCTTTACAGACTTGTTAATATCACGGTCTACTGTCAAATCCATTATTGGTACCCACTGAATAAAAGCATGATCCGAGTTACTTTTAGCCACTTTCATTCTGACCGGAACCTTCATTGTATCAGGATTCGATATTGAACAGACGAGATCGGTCTGCAGTTGAAATGAGCAGACTCGGATTTAGTTGTGTAGAATTCATCGGAAAGTCGGAGCAGATATAGTTGAACGATGGCACTTCACTGCACTGCTGGGAGAATCCAGGGCCATCCCTCCTTGCCATCCCTTCTTGATGCATTGACTTCAAATAAACAATTGGAATTTAGTTCCTTGGAAGGGCATGGTGCAACGTGAACGATTTTAGGTGCCAGTAACCATTTGCTATTTGCTATTTGTTTATAAAAAGTGATTTCTAACTAATTTTATAATAATTTTTTTTTAATTTATTAATATAATTTTAAATAAGATTATGATTTTTGGTTTTTCAAAATAAATTTTTTAATATATAAATGAGTACAAAAAAAATAAAACAAAAAATAAAATTTCTGTATTAAACGACTTAAATTTATAATTTTTATATATTTTTATAAATTTAAAAAAAAATAAAAAAATACTAAAAAAATCATTTCTTCTAAACTACATGTTAAAAATATTAAATGTTTATCTATATAAAAAAAGACTTTGAAAAATGATTGGTTAGTGAGTGAAATTGAATTTGCCATTATATATTATTGCTACAGGCCTACTAACAATCCAAATAAAATCGAAATTTCCTTAATGTATCTAACTTTATTCATTGAAACGGTAGGAACTATTATCTAATTTGTTGAAAACGTCAAATTTGAAAAGTGGTCTAATTTTGAAATTCTTACTTTGTTAATTGTTTTTGGTTATCTTTAGCAACCCGGTAGAACATGTTGTTTCTATCATAGACGTTCCATGTTTTTCCCATAATGTTGGTGGTTTAGATCCAAATGCATATATATCTTATCTCTCCCTTTAATTCAATGCTACGACATGTGTAAGGTTGGTGGTTAATATCCGATTGCTTGTATATCCTGTCTCTCACTTTAACTCATATGGTAGAAGCATGTGTTGTCAATATTCTATGGATGCTATTTGTAAAGATGATTCAGAGCCCACTTTAGTTTATGGATGTTATTTGTAAAGATGATTCACAGCCCACTTTATATTTGCGTTATGTTGTTAGTTTTGTTTTTGGTTTGTTTTAAATTTTTATTTCTTTTAAATTTAAGGGTATATTTATGATGTTTGGTTGTTTAAAATTTGTTTTTATTATATAAATGGATTTATCATTTTGAAAAGTATTGATATTTAGATTATGTAAAACTTAAATTTGTGGTTCTAACAAATTTATGGTAAAAAAGTTTTAAATATTAAAAAAAAATTATAGAGAAAACAAATATTAAAAGATAATTAACAATAAAATTTACCACAATATACAAGATTTACTTGGAAAACTTATAATGGTAAAAACAATAGGAAATGATTAGTAATATTATTTAATCAACAAATGAAAATACATACATTCACTAACATTTTACTTCTTACTCATACACTCATTTTACCATGGCGGATTCCTAACCTTTAAATAGGATTTGTTATCATACCATGGGCTAATATCATGAGCCAATGCCATAGATTACCAATACCATGTGTCTAAAAAATCGTAGCTCAGTTGACTCCTTTTGTAGCATACTATAGGCCTGAATATATATATATATATATATATATATATATATATATATATATAATTTGGTCTCACATCTAACAGTCTCCCACTTGAGACCAAATAGAAACTCCAGTGAATTTTGTTGCTATTGTTTCTACCAGCTTAGTCCTTTCCCAAGATGCCTTTCATCACATTTGTATTAGCCCAGCCAAGGTTCTACAAAAATCATGATTATCTCTTGGAAAAATATTTATTAACATATCAATTGGATTATCTTTATTGTGTATTTTCTCCAATTATAGTAATCCATCATCTAGCACATAGAAATCCAATTATATCTCAAATCAATGTGCTTTGTCTTAGAATAATCCTTTATGTTTTTCTCTAACTGATCCAGATCTAGATTCAGATCGTGATGACGAAGAAATCATTGAAGCCTTCTTTGATTTTTCCCTTCAACAACAGTCTCAAAAAGCCAGTCACTTCGTTACACAAGATCATAATCAACATACAGTAGCTTCTTCTTTGCTTGAAGATGAAGGAATTTTTCATCTTGATAGTCAACATGAATCACATGAAATGAATCAAGAGTTTGAGGAAAATTTCTATACTCCTTTGTTTGAAATTGATGAAGATATTCAACATCCTTGTGAATCTTTAGGAGGGAAAGAAGACAATTGTTGTTTTAGCAAAAGAAAACAAAAAGTACTCTCTCCTCTATCTGAAGATGAGATAGATCAACTCCTGAAAGGTCATGTTACAACCCAAGCTAATGCAGGTTTGCAGTGTTCACATAGTCAAGAAGGTGTTAGTGAAGCTTCTTCCACTTTTGAAAATAATGACAGTCTTAAAATTAGGTTTATAGATCAGCGAACATATATTGTTTTCTTTCATGAAGATGATAGGGCTGTCATGTTTGATAATCTTGAAGAACGTTTTCTGTTTAAGAATTACTTAGACTATGAAATTGAGGACTTAACACTCGGTGGTGGAATATTTCTTTTCTGCTTTGGACAACCTCTGACTTGTAAATGCAATCGGGTGATCCACGCCCTCCTCTGTGAGTACTGCTCCCAGTGCAATGCACGACGTCAACATGTACATGAAATTCGACATCCCATTTTGGGAAGACCGGGATTGGATTGGGGGCGAGTTTCCCTTTCAGAACATCCAAACTCTTCATGCAATCATCATTCCATCAATATGTAACATCCTTTTTCAATAGCTTTTCCATCAGTGTTGTTATTTGGGCATAACTTTGATGAACTTCCTATAGTATTCGATGTGTCCCAAGGTAGCGCGTAGTTGTTTAACGCTTTGCGATGCTTTCAAATTTAGAATAACGACAATCTTTGCAGGGTCCACCATCAGTCCTTGTTTGCAGACCACATGTCCCAACAGGTTTCCAAAGGGAATGAGGAATGTGCACTTCTTAAGGTTCAGGGTAATCTGGTGTCAGCGGTAAGTATCCAGCATCAAGTGTAAGCTTGCTACATGGTGCTTAACTAATCCAAAGACAGTTCGATCATCTAGATAGACCTCCAAGAACTTGTGGATGTACTCTTTGAACGCAGCCACAATGGTGCGCGAAAAGATGGCTGGGGTGTTCTTCAATTCAAATGGCATAACAGTGTATTGAAAGCAGCCCCATACTGTTGCGAAGGTCGTTATGCTCCTGTCATCCGTCACGATCTTGATTTGATGGTACCCTAAAAACCCATCGGTGAATGAGTATGCTTCATGACCGCCAACATTCTCAGGTGATCTTCATCATCCCTAAGTTGCCAATGATCCCTTTTAAGTTCGTAATTTTGGTCTGGAACAAGTCTTGGTACTGGTGGAGTAACTCAACGACCTTATCCACTATGGCATCATCCCAATAGTCCCCAAGGGCTGCATACTTTGGCTCCGGCTCTGTTCCAATGTTTACTTGCTCTGTTTTTAGCGGTGCGGTTATGTCGGGGTCCTCAATCGATGGTCCGCGAAGCAACAGCCTTCCATTTCTAGAATGTTAATATTTCGTGGGTCCTCATCATCCTCCTCAACAGTTACATTGTAACACTCCAATGCCCAGCTCATTAACACTCCAGTGCCCAGCTCAACTCAACTGTGTCGCCCATTCTGGCTGAGGTACCTCCATTGGCTCCTGGGGCATTTTAAAAATAGTTGCTTTTACTACCTGTAGTGTCAACAATATCCCACCAACGATCTTCAAATGTGAAAGTTACCTCCATTGGCTCCTTGGGTATTTTAAAAATAGTTGCTTTTACTACCTGTAGTGTCAACAATATCCCACCAACGATCTTCAAATGTGAAAATTAACAGAAATCCCTCGCGCAAATATCCCATTCATTCGTTTTCCCAGTGCACACCCGAGGAGAAATGTATAACATGCTTTGCTGTTATACACTTATTACATGTACGTTCTTCAAGTTTCAGTGATCTCCACGACAGTGACAACACATACATTTTCTCTACTTTCGAATTTATGGAAATTCTAGAAATCAAGACTCACGACTTAACTTGCGTAATCGGTTCGGCTTCGTTGTGGACTGGTAAACCAGTCCTACTTCCACTTACTATGTTCCTTTTACGTGCATTTCACCTAATACGTGTACATTGGTGAAACGAGCAAGTCAGCAGTCTTGTTGTCGTCATCGATTCGCCATATTAAGGGGGGGTTATTTTGAGTACAAGTGTTCTATAAAATTTTGAAGGACGAGATATTTATGACGCTTATACGAAGAAGAGTTAAAATAATTCACTTACTCAGCAAATGGCACTCGTCATTTTGCTTGCGCTGTACAAGGTTGAGGCAGCAAAGTCAAGCTTTTACTGAAACAGTTCCTTTCCATTCCATTTTCTGCGTTTATCCGCGCAGATTCTCAAAGCAGAGAATGCACAAATTTGATGATAATATTATGACAATATGTACACAAATTTGGTGGAAACATAAACATTTTGACGGTGCGTGAACGTTGTCAAGAGTGGGCTCCTTTTGAGTTCATTTGTAATGGTAAATTGGCGATTACAGAGAGAGGGTTGATCGACCTGGAAAAGGAATATTTCCCTCTTTAAAATAATAGGGAAAGACGTCGCTGGTGTCTAAAACCGACTGACAAAGCGAGTCACTATTTTGTGCTTTTATATTTATTATCCCGGCCGCGCAGGGTAGAACGCGTTCAAAAATGCGTTGACCGTTGCATTAAGTTTGAGTGCACTTAAAAAACAAATAACAAAGTGTAAGATTTATTTTATAAAATAAAATAAATTTATTTCTTGAATTATTATTATTATTTTTTTTAATTGTGATTGTTGAATTAGCTATATTTTTATTAAGTCATGATTATTCCGCAGTCTCTCAGGGCAAGGGCTAATGAGCTTGCCATAGGGCATTAAACATAGGTTTAGCTGCAAGTTCGTTAACCGTATAACATGAGGTGAAGACTGAGTGTTCGGAAAGTCATCCCACATGCCTGTTAGATATAGCTAACAAGCTTGCTGCTGAGCGGGCATTTAATGCCCTATGAGAAACTCGTTCGCCCTTGCAATCCCTCAGTACCAACGTACGGACTTACAATTAATGTTTCTGACATAATCTGGTGTTTACAATTAAATCTTCATTTACAGTTTCTAGACATAATCTGACGCTTGATAAAATGCGAGTTATCAATTTCAATGCAAGTAACATTTCCAATTATTCTTTTTTCCATCTGTCCCCATTTCAGGATAACTTTTAAGTTCATTGGAAATTTGATTATATAATTGTTTAAGATAGATTTTTATACTTTTTTCATTCGGAAAGGCAAGAAATACTTTCTCTCCTGTGAGTTCAAATATTTAATTTGAATTAGGAAAATAATCTATCTAGTTGATTTATTAATTTTCATGAAACTGAAATTTTCAACTTTCATATGTGAACCAATTTTAAACCCTAATTATGATTCCATTACAAGTTGTCATTCCATTACAAGTTTCTTTATCTAATGTGGGAAAACATTAAATTAAATGTTTAAATTGGAAAATTTGAAGAGGGCTTTACACTGTACTATTTATGTGTTGTGATTAGACCTCAGTTGCAAGTTATTTATGTGTTGTGATTAGATACATGTTGTAGGGTACTTCATTTTCTCTTAGAAAAGTATTGCACAACAATTTTTAATTTTTTTTTAGATATTTGTCTTTGCAATCATGTGATTAATCATTTTCCAAATTAAAATAAAATTTATAATATATAGCTTTATTAATTGCAAATAAGTGTTTTTTTTGTAACTTTGAATTTATTATTTTGGTTTGGCAAACAAAATATCAGAATTGAAACGCACTAAGAAAACAACAAATTTATCAAAACACTTTGTGACTTTAAATTTATTATTTGTTAAAAGGATTTGGCCAACAAACATCAAAGTACAAAGCCAAACAATTCCAGGCATCCTTTTAATCCAAGGAAGAAGACTCACACTTACCTTTTATATTTAAATAATAGTGTATCTTAAAAAGATATAATAAAGTAGTATATGTAATTTAATATTATTAAATTTGATTAATTATGAAAATTATGAAAATAATAAAAATATGAAAGAACAAAAAAAAAATTAAAATTTTTAATTTTTTTTTAAACACATTAATATTTTTTTCGTTTTATAAAATTCAAAAACATTTTTTTTAGGGGTTAAAAAAATCATATACTATTCATGTTAATTTATTAATTATGAAAATAATAAAAATATGGAATAACAAAAAAATTAAAATAAGAAATTTTGTTTTTAATTTTTTATTTTTTTAAAAACATTTTAAATTTTTTTATTTTATAGAATTCAAAAACATTTTTTAGGAGTAAAAAAAATCATATATTATTCATGTTAATTTATTATTGACTTTAATATTATTTTATTTGTTATTTAAATTAAAAATAAATATGTTAATATAATGATGTATATTTTTATTTTAATTCAATATTCAATGAGAAAGTTTTCAACTTATTAATACATGTCCTCACATTGAGTGAATTTGACATTTCTTTTTGACTTGATTTCTCATCCACTCTCACTAATCTTAGTGGAGGAGAATTTGTAAAAATCAGATGAATACTTCAAAAAGTAACAATTGTATAGTAAATATGTATTTAATTAATTTAGAATTTAGAATATGAAATATTTTTTTTTTAAATAATTATTTTTTAAAGAAAATAATAAATAAGTATATTAACTACTTTTTAATAATTATTTGTTTAAGTTGATTAAAATCATAAATAGGTATGCTAAATTCATAAATGAATAGATAATTTATAATACTAAATTATTTATTACTAGTTAAGTTTATTTTTTTATAAGTAATTATTGATATACAATTAAGTGTTTAATTTTTATTATTCAAATGGTTTTGGAAACAAAATACAAGATATTTAGACATAGTGTTAGAATTAAGTTTAAAATAATTATTTAAAATATAATTGGTAATGCTCTATGTAGCAATCACTGACTATTGAATTATACTAGTGGAAGTGAAATGAAAAGAGCTAGTGATTAATATCATTACCATAAATATAATAAGTTTGCCTTTACATAATAAAATAATAGTGTATCTTTACAACAATTATCCATCCTGCCTACAAACTTATAGTTAGGTTATGAAATAATATATGTATGTGCTTTCTAGAGCTTACTATTGCTTACAATAAAGCAAAGTAGTAGAAATTATTGGAACTTGTTCTTGCGAGTATTTACTAGATGACATTTGATGTTGAAAATTGCTTCCCTTCCATCTATTATGTTTTTCTTTAGCTTTCTCATTTTTGTTCCCTTTTACCAAAAAAGAGCAAAAAAAATGAAGAAAATTAAAATATATACCTAACCATTCCCATGGCTTATTCTATTGACGAATTAATAAATGTTTTAGAGGTATCTTATTGATTCTTTTTTTTTGCTAAAGCAAGAGCCGTACCTTCTATTTCATTAAATCGGAAAACAAATTACATAAAATACAACAGTTCTAAAGGAACTGTGGGCCAAAGAAATATCAAACCACTTAAAGCCTAGGTCACCGAGCTAAAGGCTTAAAAGCCGAGACAAGGTCCCACAAACAAAACTGCAAAACCCACGAAATACAAACAAAAGCTGAGACCGTTCGATCCCCCCTTAGAGATTAGACAGCCGAGGCTTAAATCAGGGCGAGAACATGCACCCACTTTAAAATTAGAAACAGAACCGATGAGGAAATTGCGACTGTTCTAAAAGGATTTAGAGTCCGAATAGGGGAATAATCCTCGAGCATGTAGTCCGCCCGAAATCCATCGATACCCATCATGAAGCGCAACAAGCACAGAAGATAACGCACACCTAGACCTGCATACTTTACCTTGATCATCGAATCTCCTCGCCAGATCAAACGGCGGAGGATAATATCACAAGACCTAAAAGCACGGAAAATGACCATGCGATAAAAGCCTTGGACCCATCAACATGCACGCTTAATCTTAACCGTGGATTTGTCTTGTTTGATCCAACGGTTGTGGGACATATCACACGCGCCAAAAGGACTGAGAATTACTGCGCAATGAGGGTGGTATTCCTTCCCGTCCCTTGGCCACATGTTGCTTTGTGAGTGGAATCGCTCCCAACTCCGAAAAACTACTTTCAGCTTGAAGGCCCTGCGATAAACCAAAAACCAACTAGTGAGCGGTCTTGCCACCACAGAAAGAAAAACCAGGGTTTTTGAGTCTACGCGATAAATGCCCTGGACCCACCAACATGCTCGCTTAATCTTGACCGTAGATTCATCGTGCTTGATCCAACGACTGTGGAACATATCGCTCGCGCCAAAAGCACTGAGAATTACCGCGCGATGAGGGCAGTAATCCTTCCCATCCCTTGGCCACGTGTTGCTTCATGAGTGGAATCGCTCCCAACTACGAAAAAGCCCTTCCAGATTGAAGGCCTTGCGATAATCTAGAAACCACCCTGCGAGCAGAATTGCTACCACAGAGAGAAAAACTGGGGGGTTGAGTCTGCGGAGAAAGCCAGGAATTCGGTCCCTCACATCAACCCATCTCCTCGAGCTATTGAACCAAAGGAAGCTGAAAATTCCTCCGTCCAGCCTTCTATTCAAGAAACGATGTCTACTAAGCAACCTCCTCCAGAGACTTCTATGTTTGTTCTTGCTAGGGTTGAGGAGGCCGACAGTGACCTGCATCCCCAAAATGACCTCACTTCGGAAATAACACTTCATAAATAAACCAAAATCAATAGACCAAATCAATTAGACCTCATCTCTGTGGCTCTGTTGCAAGACACCATTCTGTCCTCATCCGCATGTTCTTGAGATAACGCCTTTAATCTATTCTGAGGCATCTCTTGCCAACTTAGCTCGACCTTGCTTTTGGTGCAAAGAACCTCTTGATTGGCCAAGATATCTACCAATTTATTTTTCGTTCTTAGCACATGGGTAAAACTCACGGTACGTAAGCCCAGGAGGTGAAGCTGAATCCGTTGAAAGACCTGAAGCAACCTCCAATGTTTTGAGACTTTTTCTGGCTCCCTGCCATAGCTGATTCTCTTGACCAAGTTAATGATTAACTCAGAATCAGCTTCAACTATTATGTTCTGGAGATTATTCTGCTTCAGGAATTCTAAACAATGCTCAAGAGCCATTAATTCTGCCATATTATTTGTGGCTCTTCCCAGATGGCAATGGAAAATAAAAAGGATACAGTTATTCTCATCCCTTAACATCCCTCCAAAGCCAGCAATACCTGTGTTGCCTTTTGAGGCCCCATCAATGTTGTATTTCAAAAAACCCCATGGGGGGGGCGTGCCAGTAATCCTACTTAGTATCCAGTTTCATTACCTTCCTATCCAAGCCCTGTGGTATAAGCCATGCATACCCAACTGAAGAAGTATCTGCATTTCAGCTTCTGAAGGTCGATTCTTTGGGGAAGTTCTCACAATAGTACCTACCATCTCCTTAACTTGTCTTAAGATCTGCTCAAAAGTGCGCTGGGAGGAAATTTTTTCATTTTTGAAGATTCTGTTGTTCCTTTCTTTCCAGACATTCCATATTATGAAGCTGGGCATTAAAGCCCAAGCTAAGCAAAGAAATTCATAATCAGAGAAGTTTTGTCTCCACTTATTTAGGGATAATGCTTCCTTTGTCCATGTCTGTCTGTCAGAAAATAGTGGAAAAAGTATCCCACAAACTGGAGGTGAAAATACAATCATTGAGAAGGTGCTCCATTGTTTCCTCCTGGGCCTCACAGAGCTGGCATCTGGAAGGGCCCAGAACACCCCTCTTCCGAATGTTTTCCCAAGTCATAATTTTCTTATGATGAACCAACCACATGAAGAGTTTGATCTTCATCCATCCTTGATGCCTCCATAGGTTCTGCCAAATCCTGTCCGATACATTGGAGTCCAGCTCAAGGAGTTTGCATTTTGCCTCCTTAAGATTGAATGTACCTTCATTATTGTTACCCCATCTAAGTTGGTCATGCCCACCTGTCGCTAAAATTTTCCTTTGGTCCAACATTTTCAGAAGTACCTCAGCTTTTTCTTTCAAGGGGCTATCATCTCTATAATCTATATTCTTCCAGGTTCTCCATTTTCCTTCACTATTGGTTTGATCCCAAAAATCTTTTACCCTAAGAAACCCTTTGGTATCAGTTTCTTTCTTGAGGTCCAGAAAGTCCTTTCTTAACAGTGTAGGTTCTTGTTGCCATTTATCCTCCAAACAAAGCAAGATCTCCCTCTCTGATTTCCCAGAAACTATTTTTTTGTACTAAGCTTCTATTCTCCCAGGCCTTATTCCAGATGTGTGAGCCTTTTATGATGCCATTCATCCTTATGTGACCATTTTCTTGCCAAGTGTTGGCATATTTTTCTTTCCAGATACTAGCCCACTGAGCCTTTGGATCTTTTACCTAACGCCACCATAATTTGGCCCCTAAGACTTTGCTTAGTACTTTCGGATCATCCAATCCAAGACCCCCATGATCTTTAGGTTTGCAAATATTATCCCAGGCTATCAAGGCCCATTTCTTTCTCTACTCCCCCTTACCCCAAAGAAAGTCTCTTTGAATGTTTCTAAATTGTTGCAAAACTCCTTTTGGAGCTGGAAGGGTTGATAGCATGAAGACGGGGATAGATTGAAGAACAAATTTTGTAAGCACTAACCAACTAGCTAAGTTTAAAGATCGAGTAGTCCATTTCCTGATTTTATCCTACATCTTGTTAATTACTGGCTCCCAAATGCTCTTGTGCAAAGGTTTATCAGTTAGAGGAACTCCCAAATATTTGGAGGGAAGGACATCCCTTTGAAAGCCCAGAATTCTGGAGATATTTCTCTGAATAGAAATATTGGTATTAAAGAAAAAAATCTTAGATTTGGAGAGATTAACTTCCATACATGTAGCCATGGAAAAGTCACATAGGATTTGTTTATAGGTTAGAGCTTCTTTGACCATGGGGATTCCCTGCAGCATGGTATCATCAACAAATTGTTGATGGGACAAAGCCTGTCCAGACTCCGAAAGTTGGAGCCCCTTGATGTTGCCAACTTCTTTCGCATGCTTGATTGACCGACCAAGTCCTTCCATCATGAGGATGAAGAGAATGGGAGAGAGTGGATCTCCCTGCCTGAGGCCTCTTGAAGGAGTAAAAGTCTTGGAGGGAGACCCATTAACCAAAATTGAAAAGCTAGAAGAAGTCACCAGGGCCATGACCCATCTTACCCAGTTATGATCAAACCCAAAAGCTATAAGGACCTTCCTGATATAGGTCCAAGTCAGCTTATCGTAAGCTTTGGCTAAGTCCAATTGCATGATCATGCCAACCTTCCTGTTGCTTAACAATGAGTGTACCACCTCATGTGCTTCACTGATATTATTGAGAATTTGTCTGCCCTCCACATAACTAGATTCTCCACAAAAACTAGAATAGGAAGAAGTGGTTTGAGTTTATTGGCAAAAACCTTAGAAATTATCTTGTACACCACATTGCACAAAGCTATGGATCTAAACCTGTCAGGAGTCTGAGCATTGTCCTGTTTGGGGATCAAGGAGATGAAGGAAGTATTCAGCACCTTCAAAATGGTTCTATTCATTCTGGAATCCTCCACCACATTCAAAATGTCTTGTTTAACAATGTTCCAGCAAGATTTAAAGAAATCCACATTGAAACCATCAGGGCCTGGTGCTTTACCATTCTGCATTTCTTTGATGACCTCACTAACCTCCTCTTCAATCACTGGCCTATTAAGATTGAAGTTATCCTCTCTTGTTACAAGCCTAGTATATGCCTTGTTAAGTCCCTGATAGAATGATCTCTGTTTGAAATGGTTTCCTTTGCTATACCTCGAAAGTGCTGGAGTAACACAGTTTCTATTTCTTCATGAGAATTAAGAAGATGACCTCCCTCGTCCTTAATCGTAGAGATCCTATTATGAGATCTGTTCACCATGGTGGATCTGTGGAAAAATCTAGTGTTTCGCTCCCCTTATTTTAGCCATTGAACTCTAGATTTTTGTCTCCAAAATATTTCCTCTTGTTTACATAAATTTTCCCAGTATTGATGATGTTTGGTGTCTTGATCATTTCTGACTTTGTCAAAGCCATCCTTGATAAGGGCTTGATTGAGTTCCTGCATTTTGTCTTCAACAACTTTTTTCGCTTCAAAAATATTGCCAAATTCATTCTTGTTCCAGTCTTTAAGTCTAAGCTTGATGTGCTTTAGTCTTTTGTGTAGCAGAAATATTCTTGTACCTTGAATATGAAGATCTTTTGTCCACCATTTTGCAATGTTGCTGATGAAATCTGGGTGGGTGAGCCAAATGTTCTCAAATCTAAAAGGTTTGTTCTTGGGGGTGCCAATGCCTTGAACCTCAAGTTATGCAGGCCAATGGGCTGAGCCTCCAAAGGGGAGAATTCTCGCTATCATTTCCTTGTCAGTGAGCATAAGGTCCTCTGATATTATGAATCTATCTAACTTTGAGGCTACTTGAGACTCTCCTACTCTTTTATTGTTCCAAGTAAAGAGGCCATTACTTATATCCGTGTCAACTAGCTTCATACTATCTATAAAAGTTTGAAATGCTATGGAGTCTTTGCTTAAAGTTCTGGTTCCTCCTTTTTTCTCCGAAAGTGATTTGATCATGTTGAAGTCCCCACCCATGATCCATGGTACTCCTACATGTCTATCTCTTAGATCCACAAGAGAATCTAGAAACCTGAGTTTATCATCCATTCTTTCAGGGCCATAAACAATTGTGACCAGATAAGTCTCCCTATCTCCCAAAGGCTGAATAACCACTGATAAATAATTCCTCGATGCCTCAGCATCTATTATGCCAAGCTTTTGGGAGTTCCAAAGAGTGAGTATGCCTCCTGTTGTATTATTTGCTATAACTTCTAGAAACTCAAATCTATTGAGCCATTTGTTGTGAATCTCTTTTATTTTTTGAATGGAATATTTAGTTTCCTGGATAAAGATCATATTCGGAGCTTCTTGTTTCATTCTATTGCTAGGTATTCTTTTTTTTCTTTTACTACCTAGACCTCTGATATTCCAAGATGTGAACTTCATTATTAAAGATTTGTAAAGGAGTAACTGGTTAGGTCTTTCATCTTACCTGAATCTATCATTAGCTTTCCACATTCCATCAATAACTCATTTTGCTTTTTTCTGCCTCTTTTCTTTCCTAGGTTTCTAGGAGCTAATCCTAGTGTGGCTTTCATAGTTTTCACACCTTCGTTGTCCTGTCTTTCACTGTTTCTTTGCCTTTCCAACCCTTTAGCCTGCGTTTTCCATAGGAACAGTTGTTGTACTCTGTTGAACTCTTCTTGAGGTACTGGGTCTATGTTTCCGGTAAAACTAGTGTCTTTTCGATCTGCTAGCACTCTAGGATTGGCAGCTATCCTAGAAACAAAAATCAAAGCAATTTGGGATTTCCTCTATGTATGATAGATAAGAGAGAGGAAAAGGAACCAACCTGAATCTTCTGCTTGACTCCTTGCTTGATTTCTCCCCCCCTTGATAGAGCTTGCAACTCTTCTCCTACTTATCCCACTTAAAGAATACATGTAGAGGCAAAGTAACAAAACACCATGAAAGCATCTCGATCTATTATATCATAAGCATTTCAGAATTAGAAATACAGTGAACATACAATCGCATTCACAAATAACATCATTCACAAATACACAATTGTACGGAGGAAAACTCAAAGAACTTTATTAAAATAGAAGGGAGAATTACAACCCAGCTATCTGATCCAACATCATCCTCCCAGCATCAAAGCCCTCTTCACCTCATGAAAAGAAAGATCACCCAACAATACAATACTCCTTCTCAAAGACAAACTATCAGCACTTCCCTACAAATTGTGAAATTCCCGCCTCCAGATATCTCAGATGAGGGATCCATTTATAGATGACTCCAAGGGTGTGTGCCATCACTAGGTTTTTTATTAGTGTCATTACACTTGTTGTTCTTGGTTCCACTTGGAGATTTCTTGGATCTCTTACTCATCCCTAGGCGAATTCAGAGAGGCAAGTGTCATAGGAGAAGTTTCTAGAAGATTCCATGAGCATCCACTTAGCAAAATGTCTCAGACATTTGTCCACTCTCGCTCATCGCACCCCACAGAAGGCCTCTTTAGTATGCATTTCACCTAGCTAGTGTAGGATTAGTATGCATCGCACCCTGACAATGGAGCAGTCAGTATGGTCCAGTTTTGGCCAGTTCTGAGTGGTTTTTCAGGTGGAAATTTTGGGGAATGATGTCATTAGTTGACCATGATCATTTAGGGTATGAAACAACACTTTTAGGGGTTAAAGAGCCCTTGGTTTATCGACATATAAGATTTGGGTTGCAGTGCGTCTATAACAGTTGCCCCCTAAAGCATGAAGTCATAAATCTTTTGATGTCGGGTGAAATGCTTTATCATGAGGATCTGAGGTATTTGACCTGGAAGGTGACTTGTATAAGATACAATAAAATACATCATCACAATATAATTTTCCATGATCTAGCTGAGGTGGGCATTCCCATGCTCAGCTTTATAAATTCATTTTCATGTACATAAAACATATAATAGTTTGCAGTTGTAGACTGGTGATTCTTTATATGTAGAGTCATCATCCCTTAGCTTGGATGATCATCTGTGTAGCTTCTGTGTACATTTGATGTCCTTATATTCCTGAATATATCGCAGCCTGGATGGATGAAACTAGATCCGGGGTCTTCAAACTCGTTCAATCTTTGCCCGATGTACAAGTCCATCCATGTGAAAAGATGTCCTGAAGTCGAACATGGATAAACATCGCCTGATTACTAGCCAATAATGTAAGCTGTTAACGGACGCAAGAGGAATCACCAATAATGATAATGACCCTCAAGGTACTACAGTACAATTCATGTGGTGTGAATATATGATCCAATTTCGAACACCATGCAAAATCTTTCGGTCGAAGGCCATTGATGTAAACCTGTCACCGGAAGTAAGAAACTTGCCATTGAGGCATGCAAGCTTCAAAGTACTGAAAGGGTTGATTCTAAGCCAACTTCTTGGATAATGAGTTGATCTCACCAAGAAGTGACCCATCATAGGAGGGCCTTAATGTATCCCACATCAATGACATGAAATGAAGCAAATGATTTTCTAGAGGTGAAAAACGATCTGACGATACAAGGTTCAGGAATGACGGTCATGAAAAATGGAGGGTGAAGGTATTGCAATGGATGAGGCATTAACTGGATGGTGAATTCTCTAAATGACTTCTCTTGAACGTATCGGTGACATTGAGATGGATTGGTAGCGTTAACCCCAAAAGATGGATGGTATGGAGGACCAATGGTGATATGACTGGTGAACGGAATAACCCAACCCGACTTAATCATGGTGATGGAGTAAAAGTGTCATGTTCAAGAGCGACCTGCTACCAATAAAATTCTTTAAGTTTTCTTCCCTTTTTCCCCAGTCATTTCTGACCAGTACCTCTTTATTTTTTTCAAGCTTGAGGAGGATAACATATGCTTGTTCTATAATTTTCCCTTCCGGCAAACCTGTCGCTATGTTTTAGTGAGCCTAGCGACAGTGAAACTAGTTCTTGTCTAGGTGGACAAGTTTGCCACTATTGTTTTAACGAGTTTAACGACAAGGATAACTCAGTACTTTTCATGTTTAGAGAGTTTGAAAAGGGACGAAAAGGAAACTCCAGTAGTTATTTTTCATAGCATAATCCCTTAAGTCCGAAAAATGATAAAATAATACGAAAGGGATGATTTTTAGATAACTTTAGCGAGCCGAAAAGACAAGTGCTTGAACTTTTTCGTGAGATAATCCCTCAGGTATGAAAAATATTAAAATATACAAGAGGGATGGCACTTCCCCTTACTTTAACAAGATGGAAAGGCCAATAGCTCGACAATCTTTTCATATTTAACGAGTCTGAAAAGAGTTTAAAGGAGACTCGTTTTTGAGGAACGAGTGGCGTTTTAGGGTAGCAAATGGTTCCGGGTAAGCTTGGAATTTCTCAAAACATGGTGATGTGAAGAGGGTGGCTAACAGGACCACTCGTCGTATCTATTCCTCAAAAAGGTAAACAATCAAGTGGAAGCGTATGATCGACCAAAAGAATGGAGGTGATGGCAGGAACACAACCAAGGCTCAAAAGGTTGATATTATGGCAATCACAAAGGTTATTTACTGAAGGTGGGTTCATTTTTAACGATCTTGAACTCTGGGGGAACATATGCTCAGTGGTAGGTTTATTTTTTAATGAGCTTGAACCATGCGAGAACATTGCTCATGGTGGTAGATTTATTTTCTTAACGAGCTTGAACCATATGACAACATTGGTCATTGCCAGGTTCATTTTTTAATGAGCTTGAACTGTGGGATAACATATGCTCAGTTTCTTTTTATGTGAGCTAGAAACGACAAAACTAAAAAGCTAGAAAAAACTAAAAATCTAAGGAACTACTGAGGTTAGGTAGGATGGTTTCATCAATAGCTCGACGAAACACTTCCTTTGCTTCGTCTGCGATGCAGACAAAGGTGAATGGTGTGTTAGACCAATCACCTAACCTAAGAAGTTGAAAAAATAATAAACTAAAAAGCTAAAAAGCTAAAAAATGAAATTGGTCATTTTTAGCTTGCATAAAAAGGTTTGCATGCCTCTAGGCATCGAGAAAAGGAGAGTTTCCAATAACCATATGGAAATCACTGTGGTTAAGTAGGATGGTTTAGGCGGCGGTAAAAACACTTCTTGGGCTTTGTCCATCAAATAGAAAAAGGTGAATGGTGTGAGATAACACTTCCAATCACATAACCTACAGGGAAACTTATCTTTTCAGCTGGGTTTATCTGCCGAAGCAGACCAGGGTGCATGCCCCCTAAGCTTTGTTACATTCACTGGACTACTCGCGGTAATTAGGTGGATGGAATGAAGGTTGAAGAGACATTCTCAACGCAAAAGGACCATTTAGGGATGATGTTTGACTTGAAGTTGTGTTTGAACTGGGAAACGCAAGCTGGGCAATAATGACAATTTTGCCTTCATGCGGGAAACCCATCACTTGAAAGAGTGTTGAAACAATAGCTTCCATGTTGTAAACATAGTCACGTCCAAGGAGTAGATTGTAATCTTACAGTCCTTGGACTACCATCACGTTCAAGTGAACAATTTTTCTTCTCAAATTAATTGGTAACTTAGGAAGGATCCCTAACGGTTGACTGGTTCCTTTGTTAAAGCCTAACAAATTCTGAGTAATAGGCATAAGCGATAGCGAACCAAGCACTTTCCAAGAAGTTGAGGAAAGGATACTCACTAATGCCCCTTCATCTATGGTAGTGCCAGACACGATCATTTTGTAAACTTGTACTATGATCTGGAATGGTACATTAGAAGGAAGGCGGGATCTTGCTAGTCGATTCCAATCAAAGGAAGTGACTAGACTGCTTGGAGGGGGTACCAAATAAATTGTTGAATTAACCCATTGAGTAGTAGGAACTGGGGGATTCTCTTCCTGTTGTGATGGAATGGGCAGGTTTCCCCCAAGTTCATTAGACTCTGAAGTAATAAAAAGAATTTGAACAGTACCGTTATCACTCTCTTTGGGAATGGTATCATCTAAAGATGGATCTTCTGAAGGTACAATTGGGTCGACTGCCATCTCGACCTGTTGACTTTGGTCTGGTATGGACTCAGAAGATTCATTTTCAGCAATAGGTGCTTTGACCGACGGTTGAGTTAAGTCAGTCAGATTTTCAACTAGTAAAGGACTTGGGGAGAGTTTCTTGTATCCAGGTGGAAGTCGTTGTGGTGAAGCAGGACGGTTATGCAAGACTCTTTTGGCTTCATCCAAAAAAGGACAACGGGGAAGGGTATGGTCCCCTTCACATAAGCTACATGGAGTTTTGAATCTTCCTTTCTATCCATTATTACTAGTTGATGGTGTGCTGTCAACATGATCACCAGAATTTGATGACACCTATTGGTGTGAACGGGGGGACCATTCTCTCAAGATCCAAGGAATGCATGGAAATTCTCGATGGAAATGGTCTCCTTTTCAAATTATGCATGGATGTCTGGGTTTGGAAAGTTTAGTGTGTGGATTTTCACTAGATGTTGGATGGTTGCCCCCTTGCTTAACTGACTTCTTCTTCTTCTCCTTCCCTTTCTTCTTCTTCTCAGTCACCCGGTTACTAGCATCACTACTTTCACCAAGCAAAGAGGAAGAAGGGGAGGGAGAAACAAATGAATAAGAAGGCGAAAGGTCAACTTCAATATCAACTGGTTGCTGATTCGATTGCTGAGGAATCACGGTATTTTGAAGGACAGAGGTTGAGAAAATCCAGACTGGTAGGCCAATTGTGATTCCCGGGAGGGACAATGTGGCCATATATGGAGCACCAATATTTCCCCAAGAAGAAAATGGACTATAATTCCCTTCCAAAGGGATTCCTTGATTGGTGGACTCCATTATCTCAACCTAATGTCATGCGGAAAGAGTCAATTTTGCGGACAAAATCGACCTCCCTAGAAGCTAAGGCTTTCTAGTGACAAACAAGACAAGTAAACACTACCTTTCTCTAAATATGCATTTAGAATACAAGTAATCAGATGTTTGTAACATACCTTTAGTCCAACGCTTTGTAGTAGTCTAGCCTCGCCGATCCGGATGAGCTCCTCCTTCTCTTCGAAACCTGCATTCACTAACAAGCCAAAAGATTACATAGCACCTGAATAACTTATAAAATAACACATATTCATCATACAGACCAAGGAGTATATGAAACAAATCATGAATAACAACTTGTTGAGAAAAATGAGTTTATTTGCATTAAGTGGAAACAAAAGAAACCATTACAACCTGAGCCTTGGTGTTGTGCAAGTTCCTCCCAGGGTCCGGCAAGAGTTTTCCTTTACTTTGATCAGCTCACCCACTTCCAAATGAAGCTAAGAAAGGATGGGAATCTCTCCTCTCAAGCTCTATAAGGGAGTCCTAATCTCAGCAGCATCTACCCTTAGGAATGTTCAGCTTTTAACCTCTCCTCCCTCTGACCCAATGCATGTATTTATAGTGTTGTAGAGGAAGTTAATCAGGTCCACCATGAATGGGATAAGCCCCTCTTTCAATGGGATAGCTCCCCTCTTCATGGGATAATTTCCTCTTACATAGGGATGCATGAACCATCTGGAGGCACCCAATCCACGTCAAACCATCTTCTAGAATGCTCTAGAAATGACCACAAGTAACTTTTTTGAAGTGAAACTTGCGCCTTTTGACCTTTACAGGAGTACGCACCCAGACCTTTACATACAGAGCGTACAAGTACGCATGTTTTATGAACTTGGGGTGCGTACACGCAGGTGAGGCCAAGAGAAACTGCGTAACCAGAGTTAATTGACTTTTGAAGGACTTTCTCTCTTTCTTGGAGTTTGACATGAGGAGCAGAGGTATGAGACTTGCCAAGGAGGATAGTATGACAGATGATGAAGCCATATTAACTGTAGATAGTCATGGTGACAAATTTTAGTGTAACAAATTTCCCCCTAAAGTGCGAAGCCTATAGTAGATTTAGGGTTTCATATCATCTAAGAAGGGTGAAGTACTTTATCATTTCAAGGATTATCTTGTGGAGAGCCCGGTTGGAACCTGCAAGTATTCAACACAAAATACATGTATGAGATCATATCATCACTGAGGTAGGCATTCCCATACTCAGATCAAAAACTTTAACTAGCAAACTAACTACTGCTCTGATACAGGAATGATTTCGCAGTACATCATAATCATAGACTCATGTAGACACAGTATGGACGCAGCCATCTGTTTATAGTTAGTCTACTTATACAATGAATACAAAAATCCTCGCAGCTTGGATGGTGGAAACTAGATCCAGGGTCTTCATTTCTACTTCCTGAAATAGTACGATTCTATCCATGCGAATAAATGAGTTGATGTCGAGCATGGTAGAAACCACTTGATTACCAGTCAATGATGTAAACTGTTAACAAGTGTGAGAGAAACCACCAGTGATGTCAATGGTTCTTAAAGTACCCAGTACAATCCATGAGATGTGAATGAATGTGTTGATGTCGAACATGTCACGGAATCCTTCGATCGAAAGTCAATGATGTAAACTGTCGTCGAAGGCGAGAAATCTGCCATTGATGCATGCGGATCTCAAGGTACTGACGATTCCTAGATCATCTTTCTAGATAATGTGTCGATGTCGATAGAAAGCGATCCGTCGTAGGCAAGCCCACAACACGAAATCATAAATCAAGTTGAAGAAATGTAGCTGTAAGGACTGACTCAGGGATGGTCAAGATGGATGACAGGTATTTTGCATATGAATGGTTTGTTTGCAGTGACCTCTTGAACACATAACAACACAACAGATGGCTTGGTAACATTTGACCCAAAGTTAATACCCGGCCGAAGACTTTCAATGTGGTTTAATCAACTGTGAGGCAAAGGATTTCCCAACCCAGGTGAATGAAAAGTGTCGTGTTCAAGAGTGGTGATAAGGTTTCTTCTGAGATAAAGGATAACAAATAGGCTCATTTCTCTCTCTTTTACCCCACCATTTCTGGCAAGTACCTCTTTATTTTTTACAAGCTTGAGGAGGATAACATATGCTTGATTATAAGCTCATCCTTCGGATGAGTCCAACTTAGTTTAGATTCGAACCCTAAGAAGGAGTGGTTCGTTCCTGTTTGTAATCGAACAGGTCCTTTACTGTGAAATTTTAACGAGTCCAGTATAGGAGAAACTCGGCGTTTTTCAATTTTAGAGAGTCTGAAAAAAACTTAAGAAGACTCCAGGGTTGAACTTTTTCGTAAATTTGTGTCTCCCAAGCCCGAAAAAGTATAAAATAATACTTGAGAGAACTGCTCGGTTTTTTACGACCAAGGAGTACTTTCATAGTTAGTGTCTTTGACCTAAAAAGTAAAAAGCGATCAAGGACACGTCGTTTTATTTCCAGTATCGAGTTTGAAACGACAAAAACCCGACAATCTTTTCCTATTTTTACGGTCAGAAAAGGGCTATAAGGGGACCGTATTTTAATTCCATTTTAACGAGTGTAAAAGAAACGCTCGACAATCTTTTCATGTTTTAGGAGTCAGAAAAGGGTTTAAAAGATGACTCTGATGTTTTTGTTTGTGAAAAATAACAATTTTCCCTGAAAATCCTTTTATCCTGCACAAAAACCAACACATTACTCATACCTGTTTAATATAGATAAAAATACTTTGAAAAATACCTTTTCATGGTGGAAAATAAACAAATTTAACATTCATTTACTCAAAAAAACTATAAAAAGGGGTTTTACCATTTCATTTTTACCATTTCACTGTTGAGGAGAGAAAAAGGGCTTTTGGCAAGAAACTTCCCGTGGTCGTTGCAGAGAATCCGACCGTCGAAACCGAACGTCATTTCATTAGGTATTCTACAACATCCTCCCTTGCATTTCCATCTGTTTAGAATTTGATTTTAGGCTTTAGTTTCATTTTTTGGATGGTTTGGGGTTTCAAAGGCCGCTTTTCGGGGTACGCAGGTGCCCCAAAGGTGACCTGCGTACCCCGACATTTTCTCAGTTGGGAAAATGTCGGGTGTACGCAGCTTGCCTTAAGACAGCCCGCGTACACACACTCTGTTTCTAAAGGCGGGCTGCATACACCGCGGAGTGGGTTTTTGAATCCCAATTTCTCCAAAATGAACCAAAATATTTCAATTTTGTTGACTCTAACAGATGTTTTATGGTGTGTAGATTTCCCACCATGCTTGATTGGCACGAAAGAGAGCACAAAGATGTTGATTTGGCTGCAATTAATCATCAACCTTCCATTGATTCTTTAAAGGCATGCGGTCTTTACAAATACTGGGCCATACCTGGCATGAGGGCCCAAGTAAGATTTCTAGAGTGGCTGGTCGAAAGGTGGAACGTCCAGGATCAGTGCTTTTACATTGGAGGGCACCAGCTCGAAATAGAGCCCTCTGACATTTACTTTTTCACTGGTTTGCCCAAGAGGGGCGAACAATTGACTCTGTCCGGGACTAGGCCGGGTGGCCAGTCCATCGCTAGTCTCCGTCTAGAGTGGTGCAATAATCACAACTAGGAGAGAGGGATAGAAATCAAAAAGATATCCCGACCTGAACTTATGAAAATTTCCTTTACAGTTACCAGACTCTGCGGCGCAGCAGCTTTGCACATTGCCACTGGGTCCCAAATGCGGATGGCGATTGACTGCTATCGGGACACCATTTTCAACTGGTGCGATGCTGTGTTGGCCAATTTAAAGGGCCAACTGACTAGGGCAAAAAACGGGCAACTAAAGACTTTTGTTTATGGGCCTTTAGTTGTGAGTTTTGCCCTAGAGAGGGTTCCGATGTTGATCCCTCAACAGCTCACTGTTGAGGTTGGGCTTCCCCGAGAGCCTAAGTTGATGCGATGGGTTGCGGTGATGGCCCGTCATCCTGACGAGGGCACTGAGGTTGTTCGATTTAGACCGGAGTATTTTCACTGGTTAGAGGACCAGGTCTTCTCGATTCAGGATTTTCCTTATGCCAGAGTCGATTTTCGTGGCGACCCGGACATGATTCTTCCACCGGGAGAACAGTGGGACGACACAGGTATTTTATTTTTCACAAGTGTTTTTAAAATTATCTATTTTTTTGTTTTTATATCGTCTCAAAACTGACAGTGACAATTTTCAAAATGTAGATGTAGGCCCACGGCGTCCAGCCAATCTCCGGCCTTTTGAGAGGAGACAACCAGTTGCACCGGCACCGGTCCCACAGAACGAGGCTACAGAGACCTTAGCTGAGTTGGGGCAATATCTAGAGCGTCTGACGGTAGATATACCAGAGACTACTATAGATGATATTCCTATCAGACTTCAGCGCTATGTAGTCGGAGTTCCAGGACCTTTTAGGAGGTTCTTATGTAGGGTAGCCCGTGCAGTGGTGTCGTATAGAGATCATCACCAGTGATTGGTCGATCATTTTTGTAGACGCATTTGACATTTTGGTTTTTTGTACTTATCATTTTTGCCGATCATAAGGTGTTTTGCAACCTATGATCAAAGACGATGTATTTTTGACACACTCCTATCTATATATATCATTATTGCCGGCTTATCTTGTTAAACATGTGTGATTAAATGTTAATGTTTTTAAATTTACATGTATGATTATCGCAAATGTCTGTCTAACATCCGAGAAGCAATTTCATCTGCTAATGTATTTAAAGACCTTGGAATATGTTGATATTCAATGTAATCAAACTCACGTTCCAAGAGACGCACTCTAAAAAATAACCTTAATTACACTGGATTTCTAAATGGCATAAACTCTATTAAGTTGTAATACAACGAGTTCAGAATCTAACCTCAATATCAAACTCCGAATCCCAAATGAAATAGATTCAGATAATAACTCAATCACTGCACTGTATTCTGCAATGTTGTTTGTTGTTTGACCGAGGCTCACCCCATGCATAGAAAATAACTCGTCAGAGGGCGAATAAATAACCCAAGCCGCGGAAGAGATATTCCGTGTATTACAACAAGCACCATCAGCAAATCCAATGTACGTTTGGAGAGGCATCGACATCTGCAAACATCAAGGGTAAAACCAAGATAAGCAGAATAATGACGAAAAACACACTTTCTAAGCTAAGCACACTGTCTTAAACTAACAAACACACTAGCGAGAAATAAAAATTAACCTAACTAACTTAACTAAAATCTTCACACCCATCATTTAAGCATAGTACCTCTTTAGGTAAAGTCCATTTCTGGGTTTACCCAAAGAGTCCCCATCAAAGTCAACCAGCTCATAGGCCCCTTTTGCTAGCTTTCGCTTAACAATGTAGGGCCCATGCCACATAGGAACGAATTTTCCAGCACCTAATTTATCGTTAGCTTGATCATACAATAGCACTAGGTCTCCTTCCGAAAAATTTCGAGGGGTCACATTTTGATCATACTGAGCTTTCATTCGTTTTGCATGAGTCTCGATTGCCAGTGCAGCATCGCGTCGAGTCTCATCTAATTGAGCTAAGTATAATAAACGCTTCTCTTCTTCGAAAGTAGCTGGAAGTAATTCGACAACCATTTTAAGTGAAGGGATTTCGCATTCAATGGGTAACACAGCTTCCAAACCATAAACTAGTTGGAAGGGAGTGAACCCTGTTGATGTTTTCACTGAAGTTCGATATGCCCAAAGCGCGGAAAATAACATGTTGTGCCAATTCGACCGATGAATCCCAATGATTCGTCGGATCATGATAACCAAAACTTTGTTGATGGACTCAACCAGACCGTTGGCTTGTGGATAATAAGGAGTTGAGCTATCGTGACGCAAACCAAGCTGGCCTGTAAGTTCTGTCATCATAATGTTTCGAAAATGGCGCCCATGGTCAGTGATTATCACTTGTGGGACACCAAACCTAGCAATAATGTGATTGAATACGAAAATCGCAGCTGTCTTGCCGTCTGCCTCGAATGTAGGCATCGCCTCGGCCCACTTAGTAAAATAATCAACCGCAAGGATGATATACGCATGCCCCCCGGTTGAGTGAGGGTTACATGTAATAAAGTCGATACCCCATTTGGCAAATGGACCAACGGCAATTATAGGGTGGAGAGGAGCTGGTGGTGCGCGCATCTTGCGATCAAACACTTGACAGTTGTGGCACTTTCGGACCACAATGATACAATCTTTAAACATGGACGGCCAGAAGTAGCCAGCACGCAACACCTTTTGAGCTGTGGCATACCCAGACATATGACCGCCACACACCCCAGAGTGACAGTCATTCAAAACCCTTTCCGCCTCTTCGTGAGTTAAGCAACGTCGGAAAACCAAGTCTGTCCCACGGCGATAAAGAGTATCTCCAATAATTTTGTACTGTTGGGACTGGAATCGAATTTTCCGACGTTCCGACTTTGAAGCTTCGGGCCAAAAGGATTGGGTTTGGAGATAGACAATTATATCCCCATACCACGGATCTAAAGTGCTGATGAGAAACAAAGATTCGTCCGCAATGGGTTCCTCTGCCACAGTTTCCGTGTCAGCACGTGGGAAGTCACACATCAACTCTGCAAAAACTAAAGATTTCTTAGACTTAGATTTTTCAAACTCTAAGTCGAACTCTTGTAGGATAACGATCCATTTAGAGTACTTGCCCCCTAGCAATTGTTTAGTCAAAATGTAGATCATAGGGTTGCAATCTGAAATGACTGTAGTTTTACGGAGAAGAATGTAATGATGAAAATGTTGGACAGCCTGAACGGCTGCCAAGGCCAATTTCTCCACATGCGAATATTTTAGCTCAGTGGGATTTAACGTCCTACTAAGATAATATATCACATGTTCCATTGCGAATTCGTCTTCCTGAACTAACACCATTCCAATAGTGGAATGAGAGGCGACGAGGTACAAAAAGTAATCTTGGTTGTAGTTGGGAGGATGCAACAATGGTGCATGGGTCAACGCGTGCTTAAGTGCATCAAAAGATTGTTGAGCTATCTCATCCCAAGAGAATTGAGCGTTCTGTTTCAACAACCGTGTAAAACCTTTTGTAACCTCGGCGTAGTTAGGAATGAATCGGCGTAAAAAGTTTGCTTTCCCCTGCAAACTTTGGAGTTGGCGAAGACTCGAAGGAGGAGGCAATTTGATGATAGCTTCTACCTTCGAGGGATCGACGCGAATGCCGGCTTTTGAAACGACAAATCCCAGCAATCGTCCCACTTCTATACAGAAGACACATTTGTGTGGGTTCAAACGTATACGATAATGCCTACACCTCATGAAAATTGCTCGTAAATGGATGAGGTGATCAACTCGATGTAATGAATGAGCAGGCAAATCATCGAGGTATGGTTGCACAATGTGTTTGATGTCATGAAACGCATAAGACATCGCCCTTTGAAAAGTGGCTCCGACATTCTTAAGCCCAAAAGGTAGTTTGCAATAAGCAAATGTCCCCCATGGACAAATGAAAGCCGTTTTTGGTTGATCGGCAGGTAGAATATTGATTTGATTGTAACCAGAAAAACCGTCCATAAAGGAAAATATTTCACTGCCGGCACAATCATCAATTATTTGATCGATATAGGGTGTTGGATAGTTGTCCTTGGGACAAGCATGATTGATATCCCTATAGTCGATACATATTCTTATTGTTCCTTGTTTTTTGTTAACCAGAACAATATTCGATACCCAATCCGTTAAGGGGATCGGATAAATGAAACCTGCTTTCAACAACTTCTCGATTTCTGCTTTAATTGCAGCCGCTTTTCGAGGGTGAATCTGACGCAAACATTGCCGAACGGGTTTAGCGTCCGGGTAAGTCTTAATCTCATGGACAACAATTGCGGGATCAATTCCTGGCATTTCCTCATAGGACCAGGCAAACACGTCACAGAATTCTTGAAATAGGGCCTTGTATGTCTGAATCTCGTCATCTGAACACGAGGCACCTATATGAATGTTTTCAATGATTCCGGGCTTGACTGAAATGTCAATGGGAACAGTGCGAGATATGTTTCCCAAATTCAGCTCTGAATCAGGATGTTTCATTGGACTCTGAGCTTCCTTGACATATTCAGCTGTAAAAACTGATGAGAAATCGTTTTCAAAGCGATCATCCTTGGGCAAAAACGAAGATCTATGATGGAGGTCTTCCCATGGTAAATCGTCTACACACAGGACTTCACAAAGTTGTTCGTCAGATGACACAACTTCGGGAAACGCTATTAACTCCGAGGTTGAAGTGAAAAGTGATTCCTCACGGACCACATTCATTTGGTCGATTTTGGTTGAACGCGAGTCGGTAAAAGACTGCACAGCTTCGTAAGCAATTTCATACGGACTCAAAGGCATAGCATCACCAAATGAGTCTATTTCAGATTCGGAGGGAACGATCCAAGGATCGTCGTAAACAATGGTATCTGATGTAATCATATGAATGGATGCGAACGAAGACATGGCGTTGATTGGAGGAAAAGGAAAATTTCCCAGTAAACTGGCGTCTTTAACTAATCCTACACCAACATCCTTATAAGGGATAGTCGTTTTACCGACATGCTGGATACTTTCTAAAGAGGCTGGGTCGGATGAAAAGTAAGCCAGCTTGTCTATGGTCACGATCTTGCCATTATGTGGAAATTTTATTTCTCTGAAGACCGATGAGACGACCGCTGTCATAGCGTAAGACCAACTTCGACCCAAGAGAAGGTTGTAGTCTAGAGGGGCATCAACCACCTCCACATCCAGACTAATAGTTTTTCCTTCAACCCCTATAGGCAAATCCTGTAGAATGCCAAACGGATGGAACCCATGGCCATCAAAGGCCTTAAGAATTGTCAGGGATTGATTTAGTGAAGGAGAACCAAGCGATCTCCAACACTGTATCGACATAATACACGTGGAAGCTCCCTCATCAATTACAGTCCGATGAATAGGCCTGTTTTTGACTATCACTGGGATCTGGAAAGCCATCTAATGAGGTAAATGCGGTGTACTATTTTCTAGATCAAAGATTATTAGGTTCGGGTCCTGAACGTCAACAGCTCCTATAGCCGACAAAAGTAATTTTCGTTGTGCTGGGCATGATTGCAGCACTTCTAAAGCCGACATTGCTGAGGGTGAAACATCTAAATCCTCAACAATGTTGTAATTCTGGGCCGCTCTCGCATGTGGATTGAAAGCAGACCTTCGAAGTACACCCTTGGCGGGCGGTTTAATTACTAAGTCAGGGTTAGGTTTCTCAATCTGTAGTGGATCAGAACCGGGAGCTGAGGTTGATGGATTTGGCTGAGAAGATTCTACTTCTTTCGATCCATCAACAGGACTTTTACTACCATAATCGTGTGACCGAGTCGCAATCCTTACATGAGACATCATCAATATGGGTTCTTCAACGGCACTCGAGGAAGAACCTATCATTTTGCTATCTTTCGGAAATGGGTCCTTCAAGACAGCAGGAATTTGGGAACCCTTGACGAGTTTTGCAACCTCGGCCCGATGAGGGCAATCTCTTGTAAAATGATCTTCTTCACAAATAAGACAAGGATAACGGGGCTTGCGCTTTTCGTCATTGGTTTCCGACTTTTCTGTTTTCTCCTTTGGAGTTTTGTCTGCTTTATTCTTCTTCTTGCCTTTCTTCTTCCCACCGTTTTTTGATTTAGCCGTAGATGACTCTACAGCGTGAATATCAGCGGAGATTTCAGCAGAAGATTCTCCTGTCGGGGAGTCTGGTAAGGTGATAATGGGCGAAGAATTCTTTGAAGACTTCTTCTTGCTTTTAGTATTGACCGTACCAATCATGCCATCAGCAGCATGAGATCCCGAAGGAGCAACAACAATTTGATTCGACTTTGGAAGATCTGTGATCTTTTCGTGTAACGTACCCGACTGAGTATAAACTAAGTCAAGGTACTGCGCTTGAGCAATCACTTGCTCTTCAGTAACTACTCCGGCCTTAGCTACGTCTTCAGTAATCTTCGGTAATAATGATTTAACAAACCATTCAGCTAAGATTTGGTCCGGGATAAAAACTTTCACTAATCGCCTTCGACGTCTCCATTCATGAATATGATCGGAAATATAAGTGGACGTCGACTGTTTTAATGAAGTTAATAACTCGGTGCCATTATCATATCTGACCGGCAACTGAAAATGTGTTAAGAACGAGGTAGCTAACTGACTAAAATTATAAAAAGAGGCCCGTGGTAACTCAATGTACCACTTGGCCGCGAGACCAATGAGCGTACGCTGAAAAAGACGTAAACGGATGGAATCATCCGAGATGGAATTTGAAGCACACCAGAGGTGGTAAGTCATCACGTGATTTGATGGATCCTCTCCAGACTTACCTTCGAACTTGGGTATGTCACTGGGAAACTTATTTGGCATTGGCGGCCAAAACGGAAGATAATTTATTGGATCGTTCGTTAGGCGCGTCAAGTCTGGTAAATCCAAAGTTGCGATAAACGGCAATTGCCGATTAGGATCCCTAAAACTCTGGGTCACAAGACCAGTCCCAGGAGGAGGATATCCAGGATAACTTGGAACAGGAATCGCATTCGGGATATTATATCCTCCCGGAAAACCAGGATTAACTGAACCGTACTGGGGTTGTTGTGGTTGTTGATAAGTGTACCCAGGATACGATTGATACTGGTAAACTGGTTGTTGGACAGCAGGCCCATATTGGTACTGTCCCTGGTACGGTTGATAAACAAATTGTGGTTGAGTAGTAACAACCGTACTTAAACCAGGCTGCCCCACAGGCATCTGAACCGTAGTTTGAATCGTGGATTTAGACAAGGGTACAAATGTCTGCGGAGTAGTGGCAGAGACAGTAGAAACCGGAGCCGTCGATATGCCAGAAGTAGGTGTGGTGGAAGGAACAAATGTTGCGGTAGTTGCAGCAATCGTTTGAGATGGAGTACTAGGTGCAATTGGCAACTGAGTAACTACCGAAGGTACAAAAGTTTGAACATTAGACTGGACTGGTTGTTGGGGTGGACCAGAAACCACAGGTTGTCCAGTTTGAGATGACAATTGTACGCTTGGCTGCAACACTTGTTGAACTTGCGATGGATCCCACACTATGTTCATTCGGGGTATTGACCCATGACAGGTTGAGGATATTGAGATCCATAACCGGATTGAGGGTAGGATTGATAATTGAAAGGTACATTTCCCGTACCTTGAACATAAGATTGACCTTGGGGTGTTTGATAACCTTGACTCGAGTACTGACCTTGGGGTAGACACCCTTGAGGTAAGTACTGATACTGGGGTTGACCTTGAGGCATAAATTGATACTGAGGTTGACCCTGGGGTACATATTGAGGCTGGGGTTGACCTTGAGGAATGTACTGTACCATGGGTACATATTGTCCTTGAGGTTGCCCCCCAGACACAAGTTGTGTACCTTGAGGTTGCCCCCCAGGCGTTAATTGAGGCTGCCCCCCAGGCGGTAACTGACCACCTTGAGGTTGAGAACCGGGAATTGAACCTGACATCATATAAATGTCTCCTACGCCCAACGATTTATTACCATTGTTTCCAGTTAATGACCCATGTCCAATGGGTTGAGGAGATGCTCCTGCAAAAGTACCAGAAAGTGACTGATACCCAGCATGAACAGAAGGACCACCATACAAGAAAGATTCAGGAGGTTGAGTAAACACGGATGACTGACTAGACATATTTACAGGAGTATAAATACCTCCGGGTGGATAAGGAGTACGAGGTGGAGAAAAACTTATCCCTGAGTTGTCTAAGTAGTTAGTTAACGAAAGATACCAAGTAGTACTTCTAGGTGGACTGTAAAAAATAGATTCACGCTCCCTTAGATCAATGGTAGGTTGATCTTCAGGGATAGGGACGCCTACTTCTTCTTCTGGAGCAAGTTCTTCAATAGCTATCAAACCAGAAGGAATATTTTCGGTGATGACTCTTTCTACCCTAGGTGAATCAGGAACACTAGAATTTGGAGGAACAGGTTCAGATATTTCAGGTTCTTGGCCTATATCACTAGTAGATGAAAAACTACCAGCAAGCTCGGAAACTGCAACAGCTTCAGGATTATAACCTGTTTCTAGACTTTGGTAATCTAGATGGACTACCAACGAAGATTCTCCTTCTTCAGGTGAACCTACTTTACTGCCACTAGGAGGAGTTACAAGGACTTTCAAACCTTTGTAATGACTCGGGACGCCTTGAGGAGGCTCACCCCGAAGTCTACGGGACTTCCTCAACAAATCGGCCATGGTAACAATCTCAGGAGACTGGCCCCGAAGTCTACGGGACTGTCTCGGTAATTCCGCCACAGTTAAAAACTTTTAACTACCGCACACGCAAACAAAGTAAAATCTCAAAGCAAACCACCTAAAGTCCCTAAAGAACCAAAGAAATTTGAATCACACGCCTAAAGAATCTAGGGCGTCAAACCATACACAAACAGTAGCCTTCCGGACCGAAAACACTAGTTGGTGATGAAGCCCAACATCGCCGAATTCAGTACAGAAGTGGTGGGTGGAACAGTTACCCTGGCAACCTGCTTAATGAATAGACCGGCACAAGTTCCTCCACTTTAACCGTCTCGAGTGAAGTGAACCCCCCGGAAAATCCAAGTGAGTCTAGTCGACGTCTGCTCCAGGTACAGTGGGATCTTCCCTCCACCGTCACCTCGGGTAGAATCCTAAAGATAATGGTCACTAAGGTTACCAATAGCAACAAATATACCTGGGGGAACAATCTACGACCCGATAGCACGCAAGGGCAGAGTAACAAGCTCAATCCCCTTGCCGGCTCCTTGACAATAATCCAAGGTTTACCGACAAGTGACCCCTGGCTCCTCGAAAATAATCTGAGGTTTACCGTTTGTAATACGTGCGTATCTGGCGTCTTTCTCAATGAAGGAGGATTGATCCCCTCACTGGTTCGGACACGGTCTCGTGCTTCTCCTTTAAGACGAGCTTTCCCAGAGTACAAATGAAACAGTTGGATTTATCCTACCACAAGATAAGCTACTTGTTTGGTTTTGCTGTCTTGGAGAGTTAATTACTCTCCTACTCCAAGACACTAGCCTGATCTATATTGGTGTTTCAGAGCCCTAGTAAATAAAAAGTTACTAAGTTGCTTGTACTTTAAGCGTTAATTTTTATGGCTTTTCTTTAAGACAAAAGGTAGCGGAGATGAAACTGATGGTGTGTAGACTCGACTCAAACCACTAAAAAGATGCACTTAGGATGATTTATACTAATTTTCTTTTTCAATGAATTCCTTAGCTAAGAGAGTTGGAGAATGAAAAATTGATATAAAGACAACTTTCTTCGCAATGAAAATCAAAGAAACAATATCTTTATCTTTTCCAAAACATACAACACATGACCACTAATTATTTCGCGAAAATTCCTTTTCCTTTCAAAGACTCAAATGCTACCTAAGAAAACTTTTCTTTCAAAAGAGATTTTTGGATTTTTCCCTACTTAACAAAGCATTTAAAAATAAAAAAGCAAACCTTTACAAATCTATGACAATCAAATCAAAGCTACTTAAAAGAAAATCAAAAGAAATTCACCTAATAAGCAAATCTAATGAGGCCAAAACCTACAAAGTATGATCCCAGGATTTTTTACTCAGTCTTGATTTAACTAAGGACTAGTCAATGCATAATCAAAAACTAGCCAAAAACAAACATAAAATGTTTTGTTCTTTTTGTAAAATGAAATTCACAGTTCAATCAACAAACTTTTTTGAGATTCGGCAAAGAGACAAAACAAAGGTAGGTGTCTCACAAGGGTAGATTCTATGAAAGGTCCGACTCCTAAGAAGACTGCAAATACCAGGGAGATCCAAGGTTTTACGACTTCTAAAGCCAAAATCACTACAGGACCAATGTAAAAATCAAACCCTAAGGCTAGAACCTCTACGAATTCCACTAAAACTCTTGACACTGATGAAGCAAGTTCAGATGAAGATCTCTGGCAGGTAACCAGTGGATCTGGGTGGTAAAAACAACTTAAAAACAAAATCTAAAAGGCAAAAAGGAGAAAAGTGAAATTTTCTCAATTTTGACAGGGTACGCAGGCAACCTGTTTGCACAGGTGCGTGTACACTCTGGGCACAAAGTTGCAGTGCATACAAGTACGCACGTGCTTAAAGCAGAGGCTGCGTACTTCTAGCAAAACCAAGAAAAACTAAAATCTAATTTAACCCTAAGCTAAGCCACCCAAACACACAGTCAGACAACCAAAAACCAGAAAGAAAAAGACTTTTCTCAGATCAAAGTTTCAGACAAAGGAAAAATCATTCACATCAATGGAGTTCCCCAGCGGAGTCGCCATTTTGTCATGCGGAAAGAGTCAATTTTGCGGACAAAACCGACCTCCCTAGAAGCTAAGGCTTTCTAGTGACAAACAAGACAAGTAAACACTACCTTTCTCTAAATATGCATTTAGAATACAAGTAATCAGATGTTTGTAACATACCTTTAGTCCAACGCTTTGTAGTAGTCCAGCCTCGCCGATCCGGATGAGCTCCTCCTTCTCTTCGAAACCTGCATTCACTAACAAGCCAAAAGATTACATAGCACCTGAATAACTTATAAAATAGCACATATTCATCATACAGACCAAGGAGTATATGAAACAAATCATGAATAACAACTTGTTGAGAAAAATGAGTTTATTTGCATTAAGTGGAAACAAAAGAAACCATTACAACCTGAGCCTTGGTGTTGTGCAAGTTCCTCCCAGGGTCCAGCAAGAGTTTTCCTTTACTTTGATCAGCTCACCCACTTCCAAATGAAGCTAAGAAAGGATGGGAATCTCTCCTCTCAAGATCTATAAGGGAGTCCTAATCTCAGCAGCATCTACCCTTAGGAATGTTCAGCGTTTAACCTCTCCTCCCTCTGGCCCAATGCATGTATTTATAGTGCTGTAGAGGAAGTTAATCAGGTCCACCATGAATGGGATAAGCCCCTCTTTCAATGGGATAGCTCCCCTCTTCATGGGATAAGTTCCTCTTACATATGGATGCATGAACCATCTGGAGGTGCCCAATCCATGTCAAACCATCTTCTAGAATGCTCTAGAAATGACCACAAGTAACTTTTTTGAAGTGAAACGTGCGCCTTTTGACCTTTACAGGAGTACGCACCTAGACCTTTACATACAGAGCATACAAGTACGCAGGTTTTATGAACTTGAGGTGCATACACGCAGGTGAGGCCAGGAGAAACTACGTAACCAGAGTTAATTGACTTTTGAAGTACTTTCTCTCTTTCTTGGAGTTTGACATGAGGAGTAGAGGTATGAGACTTGCCAAGGAGGATAGTATGACAGATGATGAAGCCATACTAACTGTAGATAGTCATGGTGACAAATTTTAGTGTAACACCTAAGATCAACGAAGGAATAGGGATGTTATTCCGAATTTAATAAATTTTAATGACGCTTTGACAGAACTTTGCTTTTTCAATTTTTAAGAGTCGAGAAATAGCTAAAGATGACTCTAGTCACCTTCGATTTTTAATGAGCCTGAAGTGACAAGTGCTCAGATGGACATTTTCTTTTAAGGAGTCGAAAAGGAACAAAAGTGACTACTCTGGAAATCTAGACAGAGGGGTTACCGAACCAATCACAAAACTACAATATACACCTCGGTGATAAATTAAAGAGAAATTACCAAGGACTTATGTACGGTAGTCAATATTCCTGAATGATGTGTTCAATGCATTGTGATCGATAGGGCGACAGGCACAACTTCCTATGGATAAAGGATGTAAGCCTATTCCCAATATATACACAATAGTATGGGGAGCACAAGTTCGTGCTAGCACTTGTCGTATCAAAGAGGAGGAATCACCCAACCTTCGATGAAAATGATAGTTACTAGATTTTACAACGCTAGAACACGTCTCTAGCCTAGACCTCTATATGTGTTGCATTAGGTTCCAAAGCATTGTTAAGTTCATTGAAATTTATTTTAAAGTTGATCTTGTTTATAAGTTTGGCTTTCAATGGTTCATTGTGTGATGCAGATGTAAAATTCCTAAATTCAATCTACAATGATAAACAATCGTTCTTTATTTTTAGCAATGAAGATCCTAGCTACTAAGGAAAGAAGATTACGATTCTTTCAAACAAAGAGCAAAGAGCACACATTAAATGCACCTTCCTAAATCATTTTTCGCACACAGGCTAAATGCAAATTCAAATGCATGTATTTGTTTTTCATTCCCTTAATGTGCGGAATTCCAAAAAAGAGAACTAAGTATATATCTGAAACATTTCACTCAAAGTGACATTTCGACAATTTCTTTTCAAAATGGAAAGGAAGACTAAACGACACTTTTCTATTTCAAATAGAAAATTCTTTCGACACTTCGAATAACAACAAATAAAATCGAAGGAGCGAGGGGGAGATGGAGACTGCGAAAGAGGGTTTCGATTCTGCAACAGTTATTCTGGGACAGTCGCTGTAACCTGCACTGTCGCTTTCTTTTTTTACCATCAGCTTTCTATCTGATACGGTCTCGCTTCACCGGTGGCTATTGTACAAAACGTGTTGCTCGGAGGTTTTTCCATTACTAACCGCCTCTTCTCGCGGTCTGTTCCTGTTCCTGGTTGACCGGCCCGGGTTTTTCTGTTTCTCCATTTTTCCTGTAGTTTCGAGGTGTCCTCCGTTTCAAGGCGCAACTGTCGACATGGAAGACTTAGATGTCGTGGATTATTCTGAAGACCCACTAGAGGGGGTTTCCATCTGGCGCTCCTCCTTTCCCATGTCGGCAAGCTTGTTCAGTTCTGGCTACTCTTTGGCTGAACCCTCCCGGCCCCCTGTGGTCCTGCCGGACGATCCTCCTACCTGGCCATCGTTATCTACTCCTCCGGCATCCCCGTCATCACTAGGGTTCGTTTCTGCCTGCCTAAACCCTAACCCTGGTTTAGACCCCCCACCTCTGGCTCTATCTCCCGAGTTCTCCCACCGATGACCGAGGTTTCGGTCATTTCACACATTCAATCTACCCTTGCTCCCCCTTTCGACTGTTTTTCTGCTATCCCACCACTCGCCGGTACCATACATCTTTCGGCTGATGGTCTGCCCCCCTCCTCGTCAAACCCTTGCCCTCCCCTTGAGTCTTTGGACCCTCCTCCTAGCAGGGCACCGCATCCACCTCCCCCTCAAGGGACCAAGAAGAAGTACAAGTGCTACAAATCTAAGTCAGACGACATCTTCCTGAGATTAGAAGAGGATATTTAGTGGGGAGAAGCCATGGACTTGGCTGATAGAGTCTTGGTCGGTTGCATCAGGGGAAGGAATTACTCGGCCGCTCACCTAAAGGCCTGGGCAGCAGAGGTATGGGGTTGCCATCTGGTTGACATACCATTCGTGCAGACATTTGTGAGGGGATGGTTCGATTTGAGATTCACTCGTGCTGATCACATAAATTGGGTATTATCCTCCTACTGGCACTTTGAGCACGCCCTGGTACTACTGAAACGTTGGACGCCCCTCTTCGATCCGGAGACTGAACAGATTGGCATAGGGCCTGTATGGATTTGGCTTTCGGGTCTCCCTTCACAATACTGGTCTGAGGACATCTTCAGACAGATCGACAATGCTATTGGCACCTACATGGAGTACGATAAGTCATACCTTCACACAGGTATGATGGCATACGCTCGCATCCTAATCAATCTTGACATAAGAGGAGGGCTTCAGGAATTCATCACCATACAATGGAGGGACACATCCCGAAAGCAGATTATTGATTATCAAGGCATCCTGTATCGTTGCCGCAGATGCCATAAAGTAGGACACTTATACAAGGATTTCCCTCTTCTGCATAAAAATAGGGGTTCTGAGCAAAGGCAGGGGACTGAGCAGATGGATGGGAGCCCCTCTCAGAAAAAGGATGACCTTGTACCTGAAAAATCAAGGGCTACCCTGGGTACCCCCGACAAAGCGGCATTGAACAAGCGACCAGCGGACTCCATTCCTTCCTCGCCTCCTCCTCCATCGAGCTCGGGCACAGCAAGGGACATCACCTCGATTGCGGGGAACAAAACGCGGAGGCTGATCAAATTTCAAAAGAGGCAGCGCATCTACAGGGTAATGACTGGTTGATTCAGGAGGAAATTGATGGTACTTACCATCAATATTACCACAGACCTTTTGTAGAACATGGACAAATTGGCCTATAAGCCCAATATTTTGTTGATCTCATTGTATAAATTATGTTTTTTTATCATATCTATTTTAACGGTTGTATATACAACAGTGTTAGTTTCGGTACATAATATATCTCTCTCTGCGTAGAGATGATACAATTTTGAACCTTTTTCCCTCTTTCTGTTGAGGGAAGTTTTGATACAATATGGTTGATTATAGACTCCCTGCGTGGAGTAACAACGATTAGCAATTAATCCTTTTTCATTATCTAGACAGTTTCATGTATCTTTATAGGCAAACATGCCTCCATATGCATATGCCTCAGCATCTACAAAATGTAATTTCTTATAAATTAATAGAAATTACGACTTTTTCCATGGGAAAAAAAATAAAAAAATCAAATCAAATATATGGCAAAAATTTTAATCGACTATTCGGAGAAGGAAGACTTTATGACACTTCTCTTTTTGACACAAAACAACAGTTACGACACTTTTTGCACCAAAACGATAGATCTATTTAAGTAACATTTTGACAAAGGATTCTAAATGATGGACAGATACATAAAAACATTTACTAATCCTGATCGATGGAGGCTAAACAATGTAATGCAAGTAGGCTTCAACAATGAGATATTGTTCATAAGCAGCAAAAAGCAACTAAACAGAGCTGAAAACAAAGACAAAAAACCCCAAATTTCAAGGAGAGAAATAGGCTCAGTCAGTCATCACACCCAGGCTTCACAAAAACATGGATGCATCACACCTTCTACACTCAAGAAGTGTGATGCAGACTGGCTTCCAGTGACAGACAGTGCGATGGGCCAAGGAGCGCAATTGAGATGGGTTTTGGCTCAAATTTGCAGCTGATTTCAGTGAGTTAAGCTGAGCTATGATGGACAGTAAAGAGAAAAGTACAGGGGTATGATCTTGAGAGGTTACTGAGCTACCAAAAGGGCATCTAGAATGCTTGTAAGTCAGATGTTCAATTCATAAACTAAATCAGAGATTGACTGAAGCAGCATTCATCTACTTTGCAATTGTAGAGCAAGAGCAGTTCGAAGGCTATCTAGCCAACTTCAGGCTCCATCTATAGTTTATAAAGCAAACAACAACAACAAACAAGAAAATTATTCGTTCCCCAACGGAGTCGCCATTTTGTTTCTAGGAAAACTAGTGTCTTTTCGATCTGCTAGCCCTCTAGGATTGGCAGCTATCCTAGAAACAAACAATCAAAGCAATTTGGGATTTCCTCTATGTATGATAGATAAGAGAGAGGCAAAGGAACCAACCTGAATCTTCTGCTTGACTCCTTGCTTGATTTCTCTCCCCCTTGATAGAGCTTGCAACTCTTCTCCTACTTATCCCGCTTAAAGAATACCTGTAGAGGCAAAGTAACAACACACCATCAAAGCCTATTGATCTATTATATCATAAGCATTGTAGAATCAGAAATACAATGAACATACAATGGCATTCACAAATAACAACATTCACAAATACACGATTGTATGGAGGAAAAATCAAAGAATTTTATTAAAACAGAAGGGAGAATTACAACCCAACTGTCTGATCCAGCATCAAATCCCTCTTCACCTTGAATGAAAAGCAAGATCACCCAACAATACAATACTCCTTATCAAAGACAAACTATCATCACTTCCCTACAAATTACAAAATTCCTGCCTCCAGATCTCTCAGATGAGGGATCCATTTATAGATCTCCACAAGGGTGTGAGTCATCTCTGGGTTTTTGATTAGTGTCATTCCATTTGTTGTTCTTGGTTCCACTTCGAGATTTCTTGGATCTCTTACTCATCCCTAAGCGAATTCAGAGAGGCAAGTGTCATAGTAGAAGTTTCTAGAAGATTCCATGAGCATCCATTTAGCAAACTGTCTCAGACATTTGTCCATTCTCGCTCATCACACCCCACAGAAGGCCTCTTCAGTATGCATCGCACCTGGCTAGTGTAGGAGTCAGTATGCATCGCACCTGGCTAGTGTAGGAGTCAGTATGCATCGCACCTAGCTAGTGTAGGAGTCAGTATGCATCGCACCCTGATAGTGGAGTAGTCAGTATGATCCACTTTTCGCCAGTATTGAGTGGTTTTTCAGGTGGAACTTCTGGGGAATGATGTAATCAATTGACCATGATCCTTTAGGGTATGAAACAACACTTTTAGGGGTTAAAGAGCCCTTGGTTTATCGACATATAAGATTTGGGTTGCAGTGCCCAAATATGGCTATAACAGTCTACCCCTCCCATGGTTCCTTGTTTCAAGAACCCTTCCAGATCTAGTTGTTCTCTATCAAGAACCTCCTACAGTTCATGATCCTTTGTTTCCATCTCACTCTGGGTCATCTCTTGGTCCATCTCAAGTTCTTCATCGCTCAGCATAGTATTTTTTTGTTTATTACTATCATGTGTGTGTTCCCTATCTTCTTCTTTCTCCTTCTTCCCTGGGCTACCTTCCATTACCTGATCTACTTTTGTTATCTCTTCCTCTTCTTCGAGAACTTGGAACCTGTTCAGATCGGCCTCTTTCCCTCCTGTTTGTTGTTGTTTTTTCCCCTTTTTGCCCCCTTTTCCTCTATATCCCACTTTGTGAAAGTTTTCAGTATCTTTCATTGTAGTTGCTTTACTTCTGTTCTCTATTTTACTGAGAGGGTAGTCTCTAAATAGATGCCCATGCTCATGGTACCTACAATATTTGAAGGGAATATGTTCATAATCTACTGTTTGCACCCGTTCTTCATCAAAAACTTCCAATATGACCTCATCCGATAGAGCTCTAGAGAGATCCATCTCCACACATATCCGTACGAAGGAAGTGTATTTTCCCCTTCTGGTGGCCTCAGAGGCTTTGACAAAACACCCTAGCTTATTTCCTATGGCAGATAATGATTCTATTTGCCAATAATCAAGAGGTAGGGAGTAGAGTCTTACCCAGACCGAGACTGAAGTGAAAGTCTCTCGCTCCGGGACAAAATTCATCATCCACGGCCGCATGTAGAGGCCTGTTGCAGTGTAGAAGTAGGGTCCTCCTTCAAACACCCTGTCTTTGTCCTCAATATTTGTAAAGACCACATTCAAGAAACCCTTTGACCCAAGATGTAGGTATATTCTTCCTTTTGGTTTCCAGTGGTATTTAATCCACGTTTGCAATGCCTTTTCAATGGGCCATATACAAATGATAGCATAGGTCTGCATGTGGTCCCTTTGCACCTGCAGAGCATGATCATTTAAAACTACTCCGGGAGTGACCTCAGCCTTGGGTTTACATGGCCCCTTTTATGCCTCATTTTGTGCTCCCTGTTTCTTGTCTTCTTCCTCATTGTCTTTTGTCATGTTTTCCTCCCTTGGTTTGGTAAAATCTTGATCCTCTTCCATGCTCCTTTTCCCTTCTCCTGAAGGAGCTCTAACAGATTCTATTGGTTTCTTACCTCGGTTGGTGACTACCTGCTTGTAGGAGGGAGTGGATCTCCCCCCTTTGCGCACCTCCATGGAGCTCAGAAACCTAAAACCCTAGCTCTTCTTCTGCGTCCTCAGTCCATAGTCGTTTCTCCCCACCCCTTTCCCTCCACCAAGGCATCTTATTGATTCATATATATATATATATATATATATATATATATATATATATATATATATATATATATATATATATATATAAATTATCTATATCACATTCATGCTCCTAGTGTGGTTCCTCTAACACTTCCTCCACAATCTTCCTTCAACTACTAAGAAAAATTATCTCAACCATTGGTTATATTTCTATCCCCATTTCCATATATTCAACTTGTCCATTCATGTTCTAGTCCTTCCCTTCTCTTCATTAACTCCACTCACCACTTCATCTTTCTAAAATAATCTCCCATACCTTGCCCTTCCACCACTTTTCAAATATTACACCTCACTTCTTATACTGCTCTTCTTTCCCTTGATATTATGCCTCTTCCATAATACATTTGAATTTAACTATTCATTCTTTTGGATTCATCGTAGACTACTATCAAGCACAAGTTCTTATGCTATCATGATTGGTGCGTTAAAAGGAATATAGGCTTGTTTCACCAAAGCCATCTTAGCTTAGGTTACAATTTCTTTTACCATCCTTCCAAAAGATCTATTCTTGAACTCCTCCTCTACTTGTAAAAAATATTGGCTAAATTTAGTTGCAAATTCAGTAATGTATCCTTCTATTATGATTTTAACATGAAAATTAACAACTCTTACAACTTCAAGATTGACTATATCCAATACAATTAGGTTCTAAACATTTCACTAAATCCCTTTCCTCACTTTCTAAGCTAGTCAAGGATGCTTCCCTACTCTACTCATGTCATTAAAAAACAACACTAGTGATTATAGTGAGATGACATCGTAGTTGTAATGGTAATCATGCAATAATGCACATTTACAACCTTGGCATATTGACTCAAAAATATGTTTATTTTTATAAACTAATGATGCTCCACATATCCCTAAGTTAACATGGAAATAATACTTCCAAAACCATATAAAATTCATGATAATATCCCATGATGAAACCATTTTTCCTATCAATTTGAGGCCTAGATACAAATCGATGTCCAACAAGTGGTTCATTGTTATCTAGGTACTAGCATTTTCAATCCCCTTGATGGGAGATGTTCCACCCACATTATGCCCAACCATAAATGGTTGTCTATGGATTTAATTAATATAGCTAACATGATCAATGTCCATCCTAACACTCATCCTTAGAAAACAATCAATATTATAGAGCATTGATCACCATACCAAAATCATCACATAAAGAGTTAATCGATAACCATTATCTCTAATAAATCATTCTAACCAATAGGTGCAATAAATTATCCAATAGAAGGATAGTCATTTAATAGAATAAGTAAACAACAAAATTAAATTTATCATAACCATAAACTAGAATTTGAAAGGAGAGACTTATTCTATTGATTTGCATTATAATCTAGTACATCATGACCTAGTCTTCGTTAATGTATAATGTGGAATAACATTATAGAATAGTTTTTAGATCTAATGTATTCAAATATTTGACATTCAAACTTTATTCAACCACTATCTAATCAACATTTATACGATTCTTTAATATAATAAAGACATTTATACACATTCACTTGAAGTTGGAAAGGTTGATTCAAAACCATGTATTTTTCGGAGTACTTCAAGCTCCCTTACTCACAAATTAGGTGATATTTGTCTCACATTTGGCTAGGTAGACTCAATTTTTCACCACTCTCTTAACATATATTTTAATTTAACTATATTTAAAGTAGGTTAATTTAACTATATTTTAATCTAACGCCGCACATCCATCTTTTCCCATGAGAGCGTTTCTAGAAGGTAGTTGTACCTTCTATTGAAAAAATATAAATTTTCCATATAAATCTATACAAATAATAGATTAAAATGAACAAATATGATATTAATTTTTATAAAAAAAACATCTACAAACAAAGTTCTTATTATCTTTGTCTAACAAAAAATAATGCAATCATGAATTATATTGCTATTTTAATTGTAATTTTTATTAGTATACAATTGTTTGTTTTTATTGTTTTTTACTCTAATTTTACTATATTTAAACTAATCTAGAGTAGCTACTTTATAACCTTTGTTCAAATGTGGGAGTTAGTTCATGTCTTTCAAAATTCAATAATTAAACTAAGCGGTAGGGAATGCTAGCTATGCGGCCTTGTTTTATATTATTACCAAAAGAAAAATGTTTTTCCATAAAACTAAATGGCAGTACTTCATTTGAAATCAATGTTATTTAAAAAAATCAAATGAAACAAGTCCACGGACTTGACCGTCCGCCATTTGAAAGTAATTGCTATACTTGAATTTAGAAGTATATTGTGAATGATTTTTTTGGGGGTAATGTTGTTAACCTTAATAAAAACATAATTTAATTATTTAATAAAATTTAAATTAAATTATGATATTAAAATATCAAAATTTATTAAATTTATAATTAATTTCATAGAATTATTTTTAATTTATTCAATAAATATATATATATATATATATATATATAACCAATTATATTTAAAATTAATGCATATATGTTCAAAAATTAAAATATATATATATATATATATATATAACCAATTATATTTAAAATTAATGCATATATGTTCAAAAATTAAAATAATTATAGAATTTTGTATGTTATTAACACCACACTTTTTTTCACCATTAATTATTCAGCCATTCCAATATTTTCAAGTTCAACAACAATTAATAAGTATTGAGCAATATCAAGATATTAATAACAATTACTAAAATGGAATATTAATAACTATGGTGAATAATGATTCCGATGTTGAGGTTAACTTCATTGTGAAGGAGTTGGATCGTTGCAAATTCTCAATGCAGAGCGTACAAAAACTTGGTGATAATATCATGACAATGCGTACATAACTTTGGTAAATTCTCAAAGCAAAGCGTACAAAAACTTGGTGATAATATCATGACACTGCGTACATAACTTTGGTGGTAACATCATTATAGTACTTGAGCATTCTCAAGAGTCGGTGAGCTTTGAGGTCATTTGTAATGGCAATTACAAAGGGTTGTCCACCTTGAAAAAGTTGTTATTTCCTATTTAAAACACAGAAAGATGTCGCTCTTGTCTAAAACCGAGTGTGAAAATGCGTGGACATTAAATTTTTAAGTAATATTTTAAGTATAGTTTTTAATACCACAAATTGCTGCCACACCAGGGAAAACAAGAGAGCTGCTCTGAACAATATTGAGCCTATAAGGAAGACAAGACAACCCGTGTTTTTGGTTATTTCCAAAACAAAAGTAGCGCAACCATAATTACACATTACAGAGGAGGGTTGGGGGGAAATGGTGGTGGGGCTACAAAGAGAATTGCCTTCTCATGCTTGTGGTAGTCGATATGCTCTACCTGGGTCCCCAACACGAAGGTGGTAATTTGTTCATTGAAGTTGCTACCAAAGGCCAACTAGAGAGTCGAGGAGTTCATTCTGCATGTGTTGGAGGTTGTTGATGTAGGCCACCAATTCATTTTGATCGTCGTAGCACTGCTCCCTCAGAGTTTCCATGCTCAGAAAGAGAGTATTGAGTTGAGCCGCTATGGAGTCCAAGGTAGTAGGGGCCTCTATGTGGCCCTGAGAGTGATCTGGGGATATGGTTGCCTTTGCATTAGAGTGGTGTCTCTCGATTGACTCTAAGCCTGAGCTAGGTATGTATTGTGGCGGACAATTCTCCATACAATGACCGACTCCTCCTCTGTGGGCATGACCTCGTTGTCGTGGCATGTAGTTGGCTCCTTCTCCGCCTGTTACATCAACCTGGTTTTGCCCTGAGCAACCCACCACACCAATCGAATATGAACCAAACACAAAAAAACACGGCTTACCTCCTCTGCATTGAAGTTCTCAGTGCAGTGTAATTCTCATGCACCTCCCAATGTCTGCCCACGAACTGAATGGTGCATTGTAGGTTAAGAAGGTAGACTAGCCACTCCTAGAGAAAAGCCACGCCACATATTCTCCACCTAACTATTGCTCCAGAGAGAAATTCCTTGCCGAAATAATACCCAGAGTGAGGCAAGGGAAGCAAGAGCCCACCACTCACTCACACTAGCCCTGGTACTATAATTCCTGTCGTTGTAGTTTGTCATGTGCTCTCCCAGATCCCACGACCAAAGAACTTGTGAGTTCCAGTCCCCCGCATACCCTTCAATCCTGAAATCATCCTACACTGTCTCCCCAAGCCTCTGTCTAAGCCAGGACACTAATACCTCGTTTCTCTCCCGCACCCAGCACTCCCTCCTCATTGCCCACGCATTGAAAATGACCACCTTGCTACCTCCTTCCTCTTTAAGTAACATTTGAGGGAGATCTCGACTCCGAATAGCCATTAAGTCGAGTGTGCCACGCGTAGAGGCCCAACTGGCTCCATACTCTAACCCGCCACATGTCTCCTTGATTGTTATCCTTACTGAAAAAAAAAAAAAGTTAAAAAATATATAATAAATAGTGAAATATAATATGGTTAAATATATAAATAAAGAGTTTTATTTATCAAAAGATAATTAAAACAAAAAAATTATCAGTAACGTTTATAAAAAGGATGAACTTTTTATTATTATTATTATTATTTCATATTATAATAAATAATAATAATAATAATATATTTATATTAAATTATTATTATATAAAACAAATGTGAGATGTAAGCTTTGTTGAAAAGTACAAAAAAAAATATAATAAATAGTTAAATTTAATAAGATTAAATATATTTTGTTAAAAAAGAATTATTTGTTGATTTTATATATATATATATATATATATAAAAGTTTAGATGAATAGTTATCTATTGTAAATTAGGCATTGACACCATTATAATAATTGGATGTATTAATACTATCTCATACATATTATTTAGTAATATTGTGTAAGTAGAAAGAAGTAATATATATACAACAAATATTATTAGTCTTTGACAAAGTAAGGTTATAGTAATGGATTTGTCTATTCACCATTGTTAGTTTAGCATTCAATAATGCAAGTTATAATGTTTGAATTTGAAAAATAAATATTTGTTTCTGAATTGAGGCTTATGTGATTAGAATTAATTCCATTGAGATGAGGTTTTAAACATCAACACTTAAAATCTCAATCATGGACAAGCATATATATATATATATATATATATATATAATCAAAAAGCTATATTTAAACCATTTAATTAGCCCAAGTCTTATTGCAACATTTTCATAATACATTGTCATGTTGATAAATATATCACAAATTTTGTACCATAATTTCTGGATGCAATGGCAATATTTTATACAAGTAAAATGGATAGGGATAAGATGTAAACAAATATACTTACTCGAATTACTTTCCACCATTATTTATGTGTTCCTAAACACGTGAATAAGTATGAGTAAAAAAGTAAAAGTGTAAGTTTACTAGTGGTTAATGCCCATGGAAATTATAGCAAGATTATAGTAATCACTTTGTATGATTTACCTAGTAGCATAATTTATAACTTGAGTGGTCCGGATTAAACTACCTTGTAGCATTTATTGTATATAATGTTATAAAAAAAATTCAAAGATTAATAGTTTTAAGGATAAAACAATTAAAAAAACTGTCTATTAGTTATATTTTTTTCTATTTTGGTATTTTCCTCTATTCTTTTCCTTACTTCCAACCACCATTGGGGAGCAATACCATACCACGTGCATTTATATTGGGGATATATATTGAGGAAAAAATGACATAAATATATTCAACATATAATAGGGGGTAAAGGGTTTTTATATCAGTAGTATAAAAAATAGAGCTCAAAGTTAATGAGAAAATATAAAGGGGTATAAAAAATGTTAATGAAAAAATGGATACCTAAAACATCTAGTGAAAGTAGGATTTTTTAAATTGAGAAGGTGTATTGGGTTTGTATTGGTAGGGGGTTAAATAATGTGACTTTTAGAGGTATTTTCAAATATGTAGTCAAATTAAGGGTATTGTTTAGTGTGCCATTAATGCACATGCTATGTTAGAGGAGGGGGTTAAATAATGTGATTTTTAGAGGTATTTTCCAATATGTAGTCAAATTAAGGGTATTTTTTAGTATGTCATGAATGCATGTGCCATGTTAGAGGTTCACTAAGCGAAGCCTGCATGTTTAAGCCCCAAAAGTGACTTCCATCCTCAACTGATCCCCATGAGGTTTGAACGTGAGTCCTAGTGGGGACTAAACCCCACTCAATCCAACTAGTCTACATTTCATGGGTGGTGATAATTTATAATTAAATTAAAATTTTGGAAGGCCTATTCCAAAATAAACAAGCATATTGGCTTAATTATAATGTTTAGTCAATATAAAATATAGAACTATAAATAAGCACTATATATTATAATAAACATAATTATTAACCACAAGTGTGCACACCTCTATTTTTCATTAACTAAATCGTAGTTGTTTTCTCCAACCTCTAATGGCCTTAGGGTCTGGAGGGCTTGTAGTTTCCCTCCTCCTTCTACACTTAACATTACAACCTTCAATACACTGATAACTAGCAGTTTTTGCACCCCTGGGACCAACACCTCTAGGTATGTCAAGAATTTGGATGAAATGTGAAAGATCACATTCCATGTGGCCCAATATTGATCAATGACTTGCAATCTAGTGAAGAGGGGCTTCGTAGGACAAATTATAGGCATCTAGCCATCCTTGAAATTGCTTAACTATTAGATTGATAAAAATTAGAGGTTTTTCATCTGAGACCAACTCTCAACCACTTCTTGTGGCTAGGGTTTCTTCACCTTCCTTTTTGAACACAAGGAAAATAAATATCCTATTTTCTGTGAATTCCTACTTTATGGGCACCTAGGGTTTATACTCAAATTAATGGAGTCTAGATTTTAATCCAAAGAATGATGGACCTTCAACATTTCTTTTCTAGGCTATGCTCCCTTTCCTTCTTTTACATTGTTGGAATGATGAAACCTTCAAATATAAAATACATTGATCATGTTGAGTGTCATGAAGGCAAGTTTTCCTATGATTGAATATATGATGAAGTGGATCTAGATAAAGGTTTACCCTCAATCATTCTCTTATATTTAAATAGTCATTCTTTCATTCAAGAAATGGATTATGATTAATTACCTTTCGAGTGTAAATTGTGCATGAATATGGGAATTGTTGCAAGGAATTATGAATAAAATAGAAGACCAACAAAATCAAGTAGAAGAAGGGGAATAGGTTAGAAATTCTAGAAGACCATGAAGAGGAAGGATAAATACAGGAAGGCACAAATCAAGAAAATCCAAAAGTTGTTGTGTTGGACAACCATGAAAGAATAAAAAAGAAACACCACTATTAGAAGACATCCCAACTATGAATCAAAATATGAAAGAGATGGAATCAACGAAGGAGGAAGCGTTTCTCACCCCTAAATTGCAACACTAGATCCAATTATTGGATTGACGAATGAGAGATCTAGTAAGGAATATGAAAATGAGTAAGACCCAAATTTTGGCACCAAGAAAGTTGGAAGGAAAGGAAATAAGGCCCTACTAAAGGAAATACCAAATAAAGACAAAGAACAAGAAACAAAACAATGAATAGGCACATCCTTAACCAAAGTGGTTAGAATAGATTTTAAAGGAGGTGATCCATACCCTATTCATGGGCGATTAAGATATCAAAGTAAATAATGAAGATAATCTCCTATAATTGCATAGGACTAGCCTCGTACAAAAGGATTTCTGAAGTAAACAACCTTATAAAATATGAAAAGCCTCTATTCCTCTTTCTCCACGAGACAAAAATGGGGGCACAAGGGATGATACAAAAATGTGGATAGTTTTGGAAAGGAAGTAATGTGCAAGCCATAAGCTCAAGAGGCACTTATGGAGGGCTATGTATGATCTATACAATCTCATTTTTTGACTTATTTAGATGGATCATTCACCCCATTGCTTAGCAAATCACCTTCTTCACATTCCTAGTTAGCAAATGTGCTCCATTCTAAACATCTATGTTCCAATTTTTTAGCACAAAAAGATTCTTTTTGGACCTATCTTTGTAATCTAAATGATGCATAATTTACTCACTGTGTTATTTTTTGGGGAGACTTTAGCTTAACACTCCATTCCTAATAGAAGAAAGGTGGATCACTCGTAAGGGTCCTTTAAGGAGCATGTGAATTATCTTATATCCTCTTTGGAACTTGTAGATATTAAACCAATTTAAAAAAAAAAATGTGGAGTAACAAAAAGATTGACCTAGGACACATTGCAATGTGCCTTGATTGATTCTTAGTGGACAACCATGTTTTGAGTCAGAATAATTCCTTATCTTATAATATTTTTGTTTGTAATTTGTTGAGGAATGTTAGGAGGAGAAAATACCCTCCCCTATGTTTGTAAAAACTATTTAAAGAGCTCTCAAGCACTAGGCTAGGGGTTTTAAATTTTTACATGGAAAAGCCTAGTTACACTTTTGTACTCAGTTCTTCCTTAATATATTCATTGGACCGTTTCTTGATTCCGTGCTTCAACAGAGAAAAGCAAACTCAATAGTATTATTTGAATTTGTTTTTCTCTAATCTTTAATTAGAATAAGTAAAGTGTCTTTATGTTCATGATTTGATGATTGAATAATTCAATATTGATTTATTGTTCCTTTCAATTTTAAACATAAAGATATGAAATAGATATGTGAATGATGTTCATGATTTAATTCAAATAACTATTTAATTGAAATAATTATTTCATTTACAAACTATTCTAAATTAGTGATATAACAAGTAAATCTATATTTCTTGTTGTTTTGTTATCTTTCACTTTCACGTATTGGGAATACCGGGTTACCTAGTATTAAACTTTAGAATTCTTTCTATATTTGACTACTTTCATTTAGTGATATCATTTATTTTTCCTATATCTCTTTAATCTTCATATTCACAAGTCTCCATTCATTAGAGCAATCTTCATAAAGGTAATGAGGCCCATTCAACCAGTAGAAACCATTATCCCAAACGGATAAGTGTCTAATTGGGGATTTTACCACGTGGTTTTCCAAAGTTGATTAAGCTTAATTTTGGCCATCAACATTTTTCACTACTACATATAGCACTAAATTGCGACAACATAGTCCGACAGTATGGACCATATTGTCGCAAAGGTCAAGAAAAATGTCTTTTTCTTAGTTTTGGCGCCTATGTTCATTACAATTACGACAACATATTTTTCGTGCATCATAATTGCAATGTATTATTTATAAAATTTCTCACTTGCAAATGGTAGAAGCCTTTCTCTGCACTTGTGATGAATTTCTTTTTTCATTGCAAGTGAGATGGACTACCAATATATATAACATGTTTAACATATAACAAAATTATATATATATAATTTAATGATATATATATAATTTTTTGATGTTATCTATATATATATATAGATAACAACCTTATAAAATATGAAAAGCCTCTACTCCTCTTTCTCCACGAGACAAAAATGGGGGCACAAGAGATGATCCAAAAATGTGGATAGTTTTGGAAAGGAAGTAATGTGCAAGCCGTAAGCTCAAGAGGCACTTATGGGGGGCTATGTATGATCTATACAACCTCATTTTTTTGGCTTATTTAGATGGATCATTCACCCCATTTCTTAGCAAATCACCTTCTTCACATTCCTAATTAGCAAATGTGATCCATTGCAAACATCTATGTTCCAATTTTTTAGCACAAAAAGTTTCTTTTTGGACCTATCTTTGTAATCTAAATGATGCATAATTTACTCACTATGTTATTTTTGGGGGAGACTTTAACTTAACACTCCATTCCTAATAGAAGAAAGGTGGATCACTCATAAGGGATCCTTTAAGGAGCATGTGAATTATCTTATATCCTCTTTGGAACTTGTAGATATTAAACCAATTTTTAAAAACAATATGTGGAGTAACAAAAAGATTGACCTAGGACACATTGCAACATGCCTTGATTGATTCTTAGTGGACAACCATGTTTTGAGTCAAAATAATTGCTTATCTTATAATATTTTTTTTTGTAATTTGTTGAGGAATGTTAGGAGGAGAAAATACCCTCCCCTATGTTTGTAAAAACTATTTAAAGAGCTCTCAAGCACTAGGCTAGGTATTTTAAACTTTTACATGGAAAAGCCTAGTTACACTTTTGTACTCAGTTCTTCCTTAATATATTCATTGGACCATTTCTTGATTCCATGTTTCAACAGAGCAAAGCAAACTCAATAGTATTATTTGAATTTGTTTTTCTCTAATCTTTAATTAGAATAAGTAAAGTGTTTTTATGTTCATGATTTAATGATTGAATAATTCACTATTGATTTATTGTTCCTTTCAATTTTAAGCATAAAGATACGAAATAGATATGTGAATGATGTTCATGATTTAATTTAATTAATTATTTAATTGAAATAATTATTTCATTCACAGACTTTTCTAAATTAGTGATATAACAAGTAAATCTATATTTCTTGTTGTTTTGTTATCTTTCACTTTCACGTATTGGGAATACCCGGGTTACCTAGTATTAAACTTTAGAATTCTTTTTATATTTGACTACTTTCATTTAGTGATATCATTTATTTTTCCTATATATCTTTAATCTTCATATTCACAAGTCTCCATTCGTTGGAGCAAGCTTCATAAAGGTAATGAGGCCCATTCAACCAGTAGAAACCATTATCCCAAACGGATAAGTGTCTAATTGGGGATTTTACCACATGGTTTCCCAAAGTTGATTAATTTTAATTTTTGCCATCAACATTTTTCACTACTACATATAGCACTAAATTGCGACAACATAGTTCGATAGTATGGACCATATTGTCGCAAAGGTCAAGAAAAATGTCCTTTTCTTAGTTTTGGTGCCTATGTTCATTGCAATTATGACAACATATTTTTCGTGCATCATAATTGCAATGTATTATTTATAAAATGTCTCACTTGCAAATGGCAGAAGCTTTTCTCTGCACTTGCGATTTTTTTTTGTCATTGCAAGTGAGATGGACTACCAATATATATAACATGTTTAACATATAATAAAATTATATATATAAAATTTAATGATATATATATAATTTTTTGATGTTATATATATATATAATTTTGAATGTTATATATTAATTTTTTAACGTTATAACACACACACACACACATATATATAATGTTTAATCCTGGATGTCATGATCTATGTATTACTCTTTATGGATTCAGTGTTCGACAACTTTTGAGGCTCTTAACCTCATTGTCAAACATTTTAACCAAGACCCTATTCCTCACTTCCCAAAAATTAAACCATAACATATGGCATCAAACGAGTTTTCCAAGCTCATGTGGATTCAGATTAGCATATTTGCAGTTTAGTTACGACTGTAATAAACCATATCTTGTGGACAATGATGAAGTAGGAATTGAAGTCATAAACCTTTCAAGCTTAAGAAAAGAAGAAAGGTCGGCAGAAGATAAGGAAGTGTGGAAGCGTGGAAGAAGGATATTTATTATTTACTGTCCGGCCTTGTGTGTCTCACCCGTTGGAGGAAAAAATCACCTACCCTGACAATCTAGCATTCTTGCAGGAAAGGGGCCAATTCTTCCTCCCATTCCTCGACACCATGGGAGGAATTCTTCCTTTCTCTAATTTGATGCATCAATTTATAGTGGTTTGTTTCTTTTTTTCGAAGGTCTCTACTTTAGGAGCCATTCAGGGCTTTGGGAAGTCATTCCATAACTCAACATTCGACCCAACTAGTTCATTTAATAGTGTTTTGTTTCTTTCTATCGAAGGCCTCTGCTTCGGGAGCCATCTAGGTTTTTGGGAAGTCATTCCATCCATTTGCAGGGTTCACTATATTAAAATATGGGAATGCAAGGTCAGTATAGGGAGATTCATTACATGTATGTCCTCAAACTTCCTGCAATTTCATACTGGGCACGTTTGTGTAATGGGCTAGGGAAATTTTGTTGTGCTAGGGTTTCAAAGAAATATTTCCAGTACACAATAACTTTTAAATAGTTGATGAATCAATGGAAATGGTACATATATAGTGTGATATATCATCTAAATAACATAATGTCTTCAAGAAAATAATACAGTAAAGCCAACAAAATATCACATTCTTCCTTCATAGCAATAGTTCATAAATCCAACCAATACAATTTGTTCAATAAAACTTCTCACAGTGTCATGGATTCACCTAAGACCCTAATCATAGTTATGTTGGTCCAGATACAATCCAACACAAATTAAATACTTTGTCTGATTTACTTCTATATCTATTAACAAATATCATGATCAATTACTAGACTGCTTCAGAACCCAGGTTTGTAATAGAAGTTTAAACCATCTCCTATTGGTACTCGGATTCACTGCTGGAGAGGCCAAGAATTAGTCGATTTTGTGAGGTCATAATCCTCCTTTTGCATTGCTTTGAGGTGTTGGACTTGTTCCACTTAATATGGGTTCCATAAACCCTATCAAATTGCAATAAGATTAGGCTTTGGTTTCCCTTACTAGTCATAGAGATGACATTTTGAAGGCCAAATCAGAGCTCTTACTAGAATTTTCTTTGATTAAAACCACATGTTGGAAATTTGATAATCTATCGCTCCTCGTGTGTTTCGCAACATGGCTTAACTCCTTCTTGTGGATTAGTTAACTCTAGCGATGCGTCCGTTTACTAACACTTGTGGGTTTTGGCATAATGGCAATCTTGATTCCAATAAGTGGTATCAGAGCCAAATGTCTCGAGTTTGAATCACACCCGACTCACATTGGGAGGGAGATTTTTGCGCATTGGATAATCCAACGCTCATCGTGTGTTTTCTGACATGACATAACTGTCTCTCTTGGATCTGATAACTCTGGAAATGCGTTCGTTTACTGACACTTGCGGGTTTTGGTGTAATGGAAATCATGATTCCAAAACCACCCTACTGCTTTTCCCTAATTAACCTTTGGGTCTTCCGAGTTGGCCGCAGAAGAGGTATTCACATTTGCTGGTCCTCAGGAACTTCACTTAGTTATATTCAAGAATTAAAGGTCTTAAAGTTTCCAACAATCGTCGATGTGGTGACCAGACTATTTGTGGAATGGACACCGAGGCATATTTTTCTCCTCATTGGAAGGCAAGGAATCATAATAAGTTTGGTTGTCCATTGTTAGACTTTAAGTTTTGGTGGCTAAAGCATATGCTAAAACCGCCTTTTGGATAATGAGGGGTTTCGCTATAGCTTGAGCTCAAGTTTGGAAGCCATTCGATACACATGCTCCAAAAATTAACCCGTATTATATATTATCCCTAATATATGGAAATTTCCATGAAATAAATTTAATGTGAAGAAAAATTTCAAGATATTGTACCTCAAGTTATGGAGATCTTGTTGAAGTGGTTAATGTTTAGGTATATTGTTTTCCCCCATAGTTGTTGAAGTTGCAACCATTAAGAAAGTATGACATCATTGTAACCATAACCACTGCTTTGACATCTTCATTTGGCTATGAGTGGCTATTTGGATGCAACTAGTGTTGAGTTATGGTTATGCCACCAATCTCGGTCATCCTCCATGTGGACTTCAATGACAAAAGAAATTGAGCTCTTATCATATGTTCATATTTTACAACCAAGGGTGAAACATCTTTCCATTCAAGAAGATATCAAACTTTTGAATAGAAAATATTGTTTCCAGGGTGGTTTACTGGAATAGTAGAGAGAATTGTTGTGTGTTTTTCTAATGTTGTTGTTAATATTGTATGAACCAGTCTTTTTGTATGAATTTTTGTTGTGAGCACATGATTTGTTTGAACATGGTCATCTTGTCTTGTATCATCTTGCCCTTGAAGATGTATGTAACCATTGCTTCCTCTACATCTGATGTTGATTTTTTTGCAACTTCTCCACAAAGAGTTTAATTAAGTTGTTGAATTCTTGAGGAGATTTAGGATTTTGCACAATAACATTTAGTAGAGTTTATAGATGAACTAAAGAATATATATTTACAAGAATATAGTTTATACCTTTGTTTTGTTGAGTAATGAATTTGTAAACTACTTGAGAACCACCTAATGTGAATGAGGACTAAAGAAAATGTCCATTCATCCTATTATTTCACAATTAGAGTCATGGAGACATTCATTCCATGCTCAAGAATGTTCTCTCCCTCGTCTTTGTTAGAAATTGTAATTACTCCTGCATGAGGAGTTGGCTAAAATTAGAGAGTGAGTTAACTAAGCGTTGAGTTAAGTCAAGTGATGGATGAAGTGTTAAGTGCAGTCCATATTTAGAGTTTGTGTTAACTAAGTTAAGTGTGTTTGCATGTCAAGATATTTTAGGCGAGTCGCTAATCAAAAAGGTTTAAATACCCTTCAATGGGTTCATTGTAATAATCAAGTTTTGTGTGATCAGTAGAAGAGCCGCAACTGGTATGTTTTGCGTGTGAATTTATGCTTTGTCTCATTTACCTTCGCAATAGTCTTTAGTTGCACCATCCTATTTTAATGTTGTATTTGTAGCCCATAAATACACACCCAAACACATTTAGTGGCAGTGTTGGGTTGTGTTATATTCTTTCCACGACTCGCCCACGTAGTTAACTAGGGGGTTAGAGGGGGGTCGGAGGCCCCCTTTTGTTGCGCCGATTGTGTAGCGGGGGGGTCACAGGGGGTTTGAGGGGTGCAGGTAACCCCCCTCTATGAGGTCCGAGGTAGTGCCCCAGAAAATTTTGTTTTTTGGACCCTATATTAGGTTGGGCAGTTCTACCTATGGTTTTGTGCATGATTTTCGCACATGGTTTATGGTTCTCGGTCCATGGTATTGGATTCTTCAGCATGTATAAATATGTATTGTAACATTGAAAGGAACATAATGAAAAATAAAGCTGGTAGTCTCGGTTTTGGGATCTAAGGGAAAATATTTGTGTATGTGTTTTTTATGTTATGCTCTCGCATTGTTTAATTTCTATGTTTAAAAATTCGTATGCAGGTAACTTTTGTACGAGGTTGAAACCTGCAGGCAAGACAAAAAGTTAGAGTTCTCATAAGAGTCTAGGCCGCAACACCTTATCTATATTGATAGACCCAAAAGGGTATAGAAATGAATTGCACTCAAATTATGAAAGGGATAGAGATATATACTCATCGCCACTTCCCGATACTACAAACTTTTCAAAGAGACTGACAATGTTGCGTTTATATTGCATATTTAAATGATGCAATATTACTATGCACTCATCCTCCCTATCACTTCGTATATGTACAAGTGACAGGTCTATTTGTTATGTATATTGAGATCATGGGTACTGATTTGTGTAATTTGAAGTGTAATTATTCCCTTGCATAAACACTATGCTTACATAGACTGTGCATGAGTTATGTTATGTCTTATGGTAAATTAATTTGTGCATTGTCTATACTTAGAAAATTTTGACATGCTGCCATGATGGCTATGAAGATATTGTTGCAATTCCTTTAGGAACACGTTTATGTAAAGATGAAAGCCTTTCTTGCATGAATTTGTCCAGGAAAATTTCATCTTCCATTTATATGCTGAGTCGTGATGGCTTGTAGCATTGTATGTGTACAATCGAATGATTAGTTTTCCATTTTGTTTGTTATGAGGTAATTAATAGTAGTAGAGATCACAACTTTAGTGGCCAGCAATCCAGAATTAATTATCCTTAGATCATTGAAGTCCATGGTATACGACCTCAATGGTTTTTGCACTTGGATGTCCTGAATCCTCTGGGATAGATTCATGAACTTCTGCATTCATTGCTTAACATAGTTATTACTTGAATTATACCTTACATAAAGAGGTACGTAGTCAATAGGCGTAGTGATTCCTTGTGAAAGGATCACTTGTGCTTGAAGATAATAGTTGTATAGAGAGTCAGTTGGGAAAACAATTATTAGACCGAATTGGTGTGGTATAGAAAGGGTTTAGAGCTACATCGAGGACTGCATAGAGAGTGAGGTAGTCTTCCTTTTCCTTTTAAGAGAACAAGAAAACAAAAAAAAGGGAACCTTTTGATGGTTATAAAAAATTCCATTTCACATAACATATGATTAGAAGTTAATTATAATCCCTAATAAAGAATATGATTCTCTGGTACGGTAATCTTGAACTACGAGTCTCCACTTTGATTATCAAACCTCATTGTGTATTTAATATGTTATGGGCAACCAAATTAAATGTGTAGGAAAGTCAGGAATGATTGGAAGCCATTCCTCTCAAAATTAACTTACTAGGGTTACTTGTGGCCAGCAATACTCATGACAAGTTTGAATCTTACTTTATGAATTCACCTTCATGACCTTAAATGGTGGTAAAGAATATCCTAGGTCACTCTTACTCTTCTTGTATCTCCGATTAAATGGTGGTAAAGAATATCCTAGGTCACTCTTACTCTTCTTGTATCTCCGAATGAAGGATATTGGATGCCACTCTTGATTATACCGTCCATATCAATCTCTCTCTAAAAAGAAATACAATGAATGAATGAATTATTTATTTATTTATTTATTTATATATATATATATATATTGGATATTTAAAAATACAATTTTGTGATTATTTAGATTGTATTTTGAAATGTGAAAATAAATTTGATGTTTCCAAAATTTAATAATATAATTACGCTATATAAATTTAATAAATAAAATAAAACATGTAATTTTTAGTATGATTAGTTAAATTTTAAATAAAATTGATCAAAATATGCCCAAAAATATTGAACTTTTAGAACATTTAAAGTCAATTTACGTATATATTCAAAAATATATTTTTAAATAACCAAAAAATTATCAAGCAAAACTTGAAGTTGCATGATTCACTGGTATACATTTATTGAATGCATGTATTTCATGTTTCAGTGATTTCCAGTGTAATTTTTAGAATTTTTAGATAAGAATTTTATAGGCTATCTGTAACTTCATAGAAGTTCAAATAAATATTTCCCCGCAACTAAAAAAATCGGTGATTTCAGGACTTTTAACGTATGAACACTGCATGATAGCAAGACTGACTTGACTAACTCGACCAATCTACGCGTAAAGAGAAATTCATGCTCTTTCCTACCTTTGAAGAAAATTATTATGAAAGTAGAACTGTTTTACCAGTCCACACCCGAGGAGAAATGTATAACACGCTTTGCTGTTATACACTTATTACATGTACGTTCTTCAAGTTTCAGTGATCTCCACGACAGTGACAACACATACATTTTCTCTACTGTTGAATTTATGGAAATTCTAGAAATCAAGACTCACGACTTAACTTGCGTAATCGGTTTGGCTTCGTTGTGGACTAGTAAAACGTGTACATTGGTGAAACGAGCAAGTCAGCAGTCTTGTTGTCGTCATCGATTCGCCATGTTAAGGGGGGCTTATTTTGAGTACAAGTGTTCTATAAATTTTTGAAGGACGAGATATTTATGGCGCTTATACGAAGAAGAGTTAAAATAATTCACTTACTCAGCAAATGGCACTCGTCATTTTGACTGCGCTGTACAAGGTTGAGGCAGCAAAGTCAAGCTTCTACTGAAACAGACCCTTTCCATTCCATTTTCTGCGTTTATCCGCGCAGATTCTGAAAGCAGAGAATGCACAAATTTGGTGATAATATTATGACAATATGTACACAAATTTGGTGGAAACATAAACATTTTGACGGTGCGTGAACGTTGTCAAGAGTGGGCTCCTTTTGAGTTCATTTGTAATGGCAAATTGGCGATTACAGAGAGAGGGTTGATCGACCTGGAAGACGAATATTTCCCTCTTTCAAATAATAGGGAAAGTCGTCGCTGGTGTCTGAAACCGACTGACAAAGCGAGTCACTATTTTGTGCTTTTATATTTATTATCCCTGCCGCACAGGGTATAACGCGTTCACAAATGCGTTGACCGTTGCATTAAGTTTGAGTGCACTAAAAATCAAATAACACAGTGTAAGATTAATTTTATAAAATAAAATAAATTTATTTCTTGAATTATTATTATTATTTTTTTTAATTGTGATTGGTTGAATTAGCTATGTAGGGAACCAAGGGAGGGATAGATTCACTACCCCAAGAGGACTGCAATAGAATACAACTACTGTTTTTATGGAAGACTCAGGAAAGAGGGTCAGAAACAGGATTAAACACTGAGAAGCTGGAAATCAAAGGAGTGAAAGTAATGAAACCATCCTCGGGACTAGCTCCTAGAAATGCTAGTAAAAAGAGAGGCCGGAAAAAGTAGAAGGAACTTTTGATGGAATGTGGAAAGCTAATGATAGATTCGGGTAAGATGAAAGACCTAACCAGTTACTCCTTTACAAATCTTTCAATATGAACTTTACATCTTGGAATATCAGAGGTTTAGGAAGTAAAAGAAAACAAAGATTGTTTAGTTCTAGAATGAAACAAGATATGTTGGACATGATTTTCATCGAGAAAACGAAATGTTCCATTCAGAAAATAAGACTTATACACAGCAAATGGCTCGTGAGATATGATTTTCTAGAGGTTAAAGATGAGAACACAACGGGGGGTATTCTTACTCTTTGGAACCCCAAAACGATGAGCATTTGGATGCAGAGGCATTAAGAAATTATCTTTTAGTGGTCATTCAACCTGTTGGGCTTTCGGAAAGATTCCTCGTAACAAATGTTTACAGACCTCAAAAATTAGAGGATAAACCTAGATTGTTAGAAGCCCTTAGAGACCTCAGGAGCAGACAGATTGAAAAGCCTTGGATCTTGGGTGGAGATTTTAACATGATCAAAAGTCTCTCAGAAAAAAAGGGGGTTCCAGAATGCTCAACAAAGACTCCTTAGCGTTTCAAACATTTACAGACAATATGAAATTGGTTGAGTCAGATTCAAGCAATGGCCTTTTCACATGGAACAATAAAAGAGGAGGTGAGGCGCAGGTAGCGTCTAAGTTGGACAGTTTCATTATATCAGAGGAATTAATGTTTCTAAATAGTGAGATAACAACCAGAGTGCTTCCTTTTGGAGGTTCGGATCACTGGCAGATTACGCTGGAAATTAAGGGTATTGATTCTCGTAGGAATAGACCCTTCAGATTCGAAAACATCTGGCTCTCCCATCCAGATTTCATTAGTAACATTGAAAAATGGTGGGCTGGAGACTTGTAAATACAAGAATCTAAGATGTTTCTTCTTTATAAAAGACTGAAGCACATTAAGTTCAGACTTAAGGAATGGAACCGGAAAGATTTTGGTAACATTTTTGAGGAGAAACAAGTGGTGGAAATCAAAATATGAAGGATTTGAAAAAGCTAAAAGTGAACAGGCTGATAAATACCATCTAGTTTGGGAAAACTTATGCAAGCAAGAGGAAATATTTTGGAGACAAAAATCCAGAATTCAATGGCTCAAGGAAGGAGAACGGAACGCTGGATCTTTTCACAAATCCACAATAGCTAACAGAGCTCACAACAGGATCTCCATGATTAAAGATGAGGGAGGAGAAATCCAGACCACTCATAAAGATATTGAAGTGGTGCTTGTTCAACATTTCCAGAATATCACTCGGGAAAACATTCCTTACAGGGATCAGGCCATCAAGGGAATCACAGGGTATATCCCCAAACTGGTGTCCAGAGAGGACAATTTTAACCTCAATAGACCAGTGGAGGAGGAGGAGGTCAGCGAGATTCTCAAAGATATGCATAATGGTAAAGCACCAAGCCCAGATAGGTTCAATGTGGATTCTTTTAAGGTCTGTTGGCATATTGCCAAAGAGGACATTGTGAATGTGGTTGAGGATTCTAGGAGAAGCAAAACTATCCTGAAAGCCCTCAATACCTCCTTTATTTCTCTTATCCCCAAATAGGACACTGCTCAAACGACATACAAGTTCAGACCAATTGCCTTATGTAATGTGGTTTACAAGATAATATCTGAATTAATGGCTAATAGACTCAAACCTCTCCTCCCCTCGCTTGTGTCTGAAGAACAATCAGGATTTGTGGAGGGAAGACAGATTCTTGACAATATTATTCAAGCACACGAGGTGGTGCACACACTAACCAACAAAAAACATGTGGGGATGCTCATGCAATTGGATATTGCCAAAGTGTATGACGAAGTGAATTGGAATTATATCAAGAAGTTTCTCTATGCCTTTGGGTTCGACCACAACTAGGTCAGATGGGTTATGGCACTGGTGTCCTCCTCCAGCTTTTCCATTCTAGTTAATCGATCCCCCTCAGAAATATTCAATCCTTCTAGAGGCCTCAGGCAGGGAGACCCTCTTTCTCCCTTCCTTTTTATTCTTATGATGGAAGGGCTTGGGAGATCTATCAAGCAAACTAAGGATATGGGTAAAATTAGGGTTCTTCAAATTTCAGAGAATGGCTCTGTGTTGACTCATCAACAATTTGTTGATGATACCTTACTGCAAGGTGTTCCTACAGTCAAAGAGGCTTTGGCCTTCAAACAAATTCTCAAATATTTTGCCCTGGATATAGGTATGGAAGTCAATCTTTCTAAGTCAAAAATCTTCTTCTTCAAAACTAACATTGCCATCCAAAGAAACATCTCAAGAATTCTTGGATTTCAAAGGGATTCCCTCCCCTCTAAATATTTAGGAATACCTCTTACTTCCAGACCATGCATAAGAGTATTTGGGAAACGGTACTTAAGAAGATGCAAGATAGAGTTAATAAGTGGACCTTCCGTGTCCTGAACCTGGCTGGCAGGTTAGTTCTGACAAAGGTTGTTCTTCAATCCATCCCAATTTTTATGTTATCAGCACTCCCAGCTCCAAAAGGTGTCCTAGAGCAAATCAGAGACATTCAAAGAGACTTCATGTGGGGAAAGGAGGAAACTAGAAAGAAATGGGCCCTGGTTTCCTGGGAAAAAATATGCAAACCCAAGAGTCATGGGGGCTTGGGCCTGGATGATCAAGAGATTCTTTGTAAAGCTCTAGGAGCCAGACTCTAGTGGAGATTGGTGAAGGAGCTAAAAGCTCAGTGGGCCAGGATATGGAAAGAGAAGTATGCCAACTCGTGGCACAATAATGATCTCATAAGAATGGCTGGAACTATAAAAGGCTCTTGCATATGGAACAAAGCCTGGGAGAACATATTTCTAGTTCAAAAGAATAGTTTCTGGGAAATTAGAGCAAGAGATCTGGCTCTTTTCTGGGAGGACAAATGGCAACATGAACCAATTTTGTTAACAGAGAATTTTTTTAACTTTAAGCAAGAAATAGATGCCCAAGGGTTAATCAGAGTTAAGGATTTTTGGGATCTTTCGCAAACCCCTGAAAAATGGAGAAGCTGGAGAAACATTGAATGTGGTGGGGAAATCCCCCTAGAAATCAAAGTAGAGGCTATGGGGGACTTGCTCAAGAAAAGGATGATCTTAAAAATAGAAGGGCAAGATCAATTGAGATGGGGTAATAACAAGCAAGGAGCCTTTATTCTTAAGGAAGCTAAAGGTTGTCTATTTGGGCTAAATTATGGTGTTCCAGATAAGACCTGGACACATCTTTGGAGGCAGCAAGGTTGGATGAAGATCAAGACTTTTATGTGGCTGGTTCATCACAAGAAAATATTAACTTGGGAGAATATTAGGAAAAGGGGAATTATGGGGCCCTCTAGATGCCAGCTCTGTGAGGAGCAAGAGGAGACAACAGAGCATATTCTCAATAGCTGCTCTTATACCACCTAGCTGTGGGATTCGTTCTCTGTGATTTTCCAGTAGTCTGATAGGGACAGAGGAAGTATCATAAACACCCTAAACCACTGGAGAAAGAACTTCAAGGAGAATGAAGTCCTAAATTTGGCCTGGGCCTTCACACCCTGCTTTATTATCTGGAACGTTTGGAAAGAGAGAAATAAAAGAATTTTCAAGAATGGTAAGTCTTCAGCACAACATCTTCTTGATCTTATCTTGAAACAGATCAGAGAGATAGTCAGCTCTACTATTAAGAATATCCCCTCGAATCCCCCTTCAGATGAAGAGCAAAGAATTCTCAGGCAACTAGGATTGCAGGGGATAACTTCTCAAGGTAGAAACAGAAATAATAATACCATGGTAACAGAAAAGGACTACTGGCAACCCCCACTGAAAGGCTTTCTAAAATTCAACATTGATGGGGCCTCCAAAGGCAATCCGGGAACTATTGGTTATGAAGGAGCTTTAAGAGATGACGAGGGCAATATTATATTTATCTTCCACTACCATTTAGGAAGGGCTACCAATAACATGGTGGAAGTGATGGCGCTGGAGCAGTGTCTTGAGTTTCTATCTCAGAATCAGTGCTCTAATATCATTGTGGAAGCAGACTCGGAGATAACTATCAATGCAGTGAAAAGAATCAGTGGTGGTTTTGGGTCGGAAAGAGTCTTGAGTCATTGGAAACTTATCCAGGTTTTTCAAAGAATCCAACTACATCTTCAAGGTCTTCGTACCATAAGTTTCAACCACGTTCAACGTAAGGCCAAAAAGTTGGCTGACTTACTAGCCAATCAAGGGGCAAGAAGTGCAGAGTGTGGAAAGGCGATAAAGTGGCAAGAAATTCTTCCAAGTCATCTAAAGGCTATCTGCGAGGATCAAGCTGCTGAGGACAAGGAGTTTTTCCGATATTGAGTGGGGTTGAATTCAACAATTTGATGTCACCGAAGGGTTCCTTCTTGGCCCACACGGATGTTCTAGTGAGGCTGAGTGTCAGGTTTGGGTGCAGATACTCCCGGTTCATCTCGACAAGGTTTCCCAGGCTGTTCGGTGGCACTTTGTGGTTCTATCTCCTTAATAAACTAGGGATCAGCTCCAAGGTACATGGTACGAGTTGGAGGAATGAACATTTAATGGAGTGCAATAGTAGACGTCCCCTTCCCACTTCTGAGATTGCGGTCATGGTGAAGGGCGAGTTTCCAGTGATCGCACGGCTTCTAAGTGGTAAGTGGTTTTTTTATTTTGAGAGCGATCCCATAGATTACACGACATGTGGCAGGGGGCAGTTGTGGAAACCACCCTTCATCACACGTTATAGAGTGGTTGGGTTCGGCGCTGCGATATTGTTCCTGGCCATTGGATCTGGCCTTTAGGTTGGATGGTTGAGATTGCCCGGGTAGTTTTGTGGGGCTCGTTGGGCCATCTCTCCATTTTCTGTTGGTGTGTCTCTTTCGTTCCCTCCATTTTGTGCATTGGGGGTAGGTGCTGACTGCAGTCACGGGTTGACGCCAGAATACAATGTGGAAGATGGGTTTCCGGCAATCGTGGGCCTCGCAGGCAGAAAATGGTTTTTCATTTTTTGTAGTGAACACCTTCAGAGCACGACACGTGGTGGGGGGTCAGTTTGAAAACTGCCTTTATCACACGCTATTGTTTAGTCATGTTGGTCGATCCGATTTGATCGTCGGCCATTGGATCATCTGCATTGGATTGACAGCTGGGAATGAATGTGCTAGTTGGTGGTCGAGTTTGGTAAGGGTCACGCTTCTTACCATTGTGAATTTATCCTCCACCGTTGGTTTGGGTATGCTGGATCATTGGTGAAGATCTTCGGTTCTGGTTGCTTGATTTGTCAGTAAAGTATAAGCCAGCTCATCTTTCCTGCTTTTGACTTCAGCTTTGTTCCTGTTTTTGGAACCACTTTCGGCTTCCTTTTTGTTCAGTCTTGTCTAGCTTTTTTCGAAGTTAGTAGTTGGGTGTTTTGCCCGTTTTCGGTTGGGCTTTCTGGTCCCTCCCGTCTTCCACAAATCCAGGTGGATCATTGTAATTTATGTATTTTATTAATGAAATAGAAGGCCCTACTCTTGCTTAGCAAAAAAAAAAATAATAAAAATATGAAAGAACAAAAAAAAATAAAAATTAAAAAGATGATGATGATGGTTAACGTCCACTGAGACCAAACTTTGGTCTATCGGACCTAAAGAAACGAATTATTTAGTTTGATTTAAGATTTTATTCCTATGCTCAAAAATCTTGGAGAGAAGCCTCCCGAGCTCACTGTAATTTTGACAACGTAAAAGGCTAGGAAGGTCAGTATTGCAACAAAGATTTTGAAACTGAGATCTAATGTGGTTGTACATGGGGCACTCTAAGAGGAAGTGATTTTCATCCTTGATGTTTGTATTCTCACAGAGATGGCAAAACCTTTCCATCCATGGTGTTTTAGGAACTGCCTAATGACCCGTTTCACAATGGAGCTCATGAGAGTTCGTCCTAATCTTGGATATATTAATTTTCTTCTTTGAGCTAGATAAAATAGAGAGATACTTTTGATCTTCTAGGGTGGGGTTGATGACCTCCTTATAATATCTTAATTTTCTTTTAACTGCTAAATCTTCCTCACACCACATTTTTTATTTGAACTTAGAAGTAACAATATTTTTAATGTTATTAATGTTTTGCAATGCAACATTCTCGTCGATCTCCCAATGGTTTAACCAGGCCCTGGTGTCTTTATTGTTATAGACATTTTTGTGCCTTACAGCATTGAGCATGAAATGTCCATAATCCAAGGGATCCAAAGTCCCTAAAAGAGTTGTTCCTGCCCCTAAAGGAACAAGGTCAACCAATGACAGCTTCTCCCAGAAGTTCTCCACCAAAAACCACTCAGAAACAGTCAATTCAGGATCAATTCAGATGCTCTACTAGCTACTTGCGTTGCAATGCACCCCAGTACACTAGCTAGGTGTGTTGCAACGCACCTAAATGCACTACCAGGGTGTGCTGAGTGAGAAATGCCAAATAGCAGTATCATTCCGCGAGGTGTACAGACACTGGAAGCTTCCAGAATCTTCCTCAACGACACTTGCCTTAATGAATTCGACCAGTGATGAGTAAGAGGCTCTCAGCCTCCAAGTGGAAGCAAGAACTGACAGAGAGAAGCCACAAGTCAAAACATAAGCTGACTCATCCTCTCTGCTTACATCTATATATGGATCCCTCATCCCAGAGATCCAAGAGGCTGGAATTTTGTACTTTGCAGAGAATTGCTGTTGGTTTGAGATTGAGATTAGTACATTGGGTGATTTATGCTTTGTTGGAGGAGAGGAAGGGATTCCTTTGCTGGGAGGTAGATGCTGGATCGGGACTCACTTGGTTGTATCTCCTCTTGGACTTTCTTATCATATCAATAAAACTATTTGAGTATGAATTCGACCAGTGATGAGTAAGAGGCTCTCAGCCTCCAAGTGGAAGCAAGAACTGACAGAGAGAAGCCACAAGTCAAAACATAAGCTGACTCATCCTCTCTGCTTACATCTATATATGGATCCCTCATCCCAGAGATCCAAGAGGCTGGAATTTTGTACTTTGCAGAGAATTGCTGTTGGTTTGAGATTGAGATTAGTGTATTGGGTGATTTATGCTTTGTTGGAGGAGAGGAAGGGATTCCTTTGCTGGGAGGTAGATGTTGGATCGGGACTCACTTGGTTGTATCTCCTCTTGGACTTTCTTATCATATCAATAAAACTATTTGAGTTTCTCCTATATGCTTGTATATCAATGATGCTTTGCTATATTTGCATGTTTAGTTTAAATATGATCCTAAACTAGTTATGAATGTAAATCTATGTCTTTTGTGTAGTTTCTCTCTTCTGTGATCTTGCAGGAACTTGGTGAAGCTGGGCCAGTGAGGAAGCAGGCAGCGGGAAGCGAACAAAGAGGAGGACGAGTGGATCAACAAACTAGCGAAAGACATAGGTTAGTTACATCCTTCTTCTCCATTTACATTTCATAAAGAAGAATACGAAGATAGTTTTCCTTGTTTGTTGCTAAGGCACTATCACACCTTAGAGTGGGATAGGGGCGTTCCGAATGGATACTTTACCCAACAACAAATTGGCGACTCCGCTGGGGAGCGTATCTAGTTAGTTTATTTGTGTTTCTATTGTTGTTCTTCTCATAAACTCAGGAGTGCCGAATCGAACTGCATTTGCCATTTACAAATGAAAAGTAGAGATTTGCTACTCTAGCCCATTCGCTGGGCCTGTTTATGATCTGAACAACTGATCCACAAATGCTCTAATAGCCCTTTGTGATAGCTCTTAGTCCTCCTTTAAATCATCCATCTAATTGTACCTAATTGATAGCTTTTATCCGGCCAAAAACCGTAGATTAAACTGCAAACCGTGACCCAGAACCCAGAGATTATTCTCGTTTCTGCTTCAGCGCAGGCTCTGTGAAGAGGTTCTGCATTTTGACGCAGGTCCCGAGAGGGATACCTACGTTGCAATTCAGTTTCTTTGTGCTCGGGGTGCGCTGATCAGCCTTTGCCTTGTGCAGCTGTGATTCCCTGCTTCCTTTTGCTCAGTTTTATCTCTGTTTTTGCAGCCTGTTATCAGTGTGTGTACCTATCTGAAACCCATTTTCTTTGCCTTAATTCCGCCTCAGTTGTATAAAAGAAGCTGTATTTGTTTTTGTGTATTTGTTACATCATTTGCAGTTTCCCATTACAAAAGTAAACTAGTCATACTGTCGCCCTTAGATCTAGACCTGTCGTAAGTGTTGTTTTGATCTTAGGAGTAAGTTTGTTTGCTGTTGACAGTTGATTACGCTTTTACTTTTGTCTTTTGGTTTGAATTTATGCATTTCTAGTGTCGAAACAAGTGTTTACTTCAAAATCATAAAGTGTCGTAATCGTCTTTTTGATTTCGAAAGAAGCTTGTTTGTGTTTTTTACTTGAAATCGAATTCAAATTTGTACAACAGCTTTCTTTTTAGGCATCAATATTAAGAAAGTGAAAACAAATACATGCATATGTGCATTTGCATCTTGACAGTTTGTACGGATTGATTTAGGAAAAGTGCATTTACAGTGTGCTCTATGCTCTTTGAGAAAAGATTGTGTCTTTCTTTTCCCCCTGTAGCTAGGATTTTCATTGTTGAAAAGAGATAAAAGCTTGCTTATCATCTTTAGACTGCATTTAGGAATTGTATCTACATCTCGTGGTGATCCAAAAAGGCAAACTTCTAAGAAACATCAACCTAAAATAAATTGAATGAACTTAACAATGCATTGGAACTTAACGCACAACATAGAGGTCTAGGCTAGAGACGTGTTCCGGCGTTGTAAAACCTGGTCACTGGTCGCCTCACTGATGGTTGGGTGATTCCTCCTGAGAGACGATAAGTGCCAGTACGGATTGTGCTCCCACGTACCGTCGAGTATATATTGGTAGACCCCTATAGGCATAAAACCTTTATCCATAGGAAGCCGTGTCGGCCGCCCTACTGATCGCAATGCACTGAACACAACATTCGGGAAGATTGACCGCTCGTACCCTAAAAAGTATTCTGCGGTTTTGCGAAAAGTTTGGAACACCCTCTACCTAGAACTCTAGAGCAGTCCCTTTCGTTCCTTTTCAGACTCCTTAACGGAAAAGGTCCATCTGAGCACTTGTCACTTCAGGCTCATTAAAAATTGAAGGAGACTAGAGTCATCTTTTGCTTTTTCTCGACTCTTTAAAATTGAAAAAGCAAGTTGTGTCCAAGCGTCGTTAAAATTTATTTTAAACGGAATATTCATACCCTTTTTCCTGCGTTGATATTTAGGTTGAGAAAATGGATCCCACCAACCAGGGAATTCCCCTTGGTGGAAATCCTAGTCCCTTCTCCTCTTGGGGAGATGTTGGTGCGCCCCATATGGCTACATTGTCGCTTCCAGGACTGACAATTGGCCTGCCGGTCTGGCTCTTCTCAACCAATGTCGTTCAGAACACCACTATTCCTGAACAGTCGAATCAACAATTAGACGAGTCTAGAATTTCCCACCAACCTTCTACTTCCTCTAATTCTTCTTCTCTTCCTTCCTCTTCGCGTGACGGGACTGGTAAAGCTAAAAACCAGGTTCCTAAGGAGAAGAAGGAAAAGAAGAAGAAGGAGAAAAAGAAGAAGGAGCCAAAGGCAAATAAGGGAAAACAAGTGTCGTCTAATGAAAATCCACACACAGCACTGACTAGGCCTAAATCGCCATGTGTCATTTGCAGAGGAGACCACTTTCACAGAGATTGTCCTTGCATCCCCCGGATACTAAGGGACTGGTCTCCTCGTTTGCACAATCTGGTGTCGTCAACCTCTGATAGCCATGTTGAAAGTACACCGTCAACTAGCGAAAATGAAGTTCCAGGACAAAAAGGGAGGGCTAGACCTCCCTGTAGACTGTGTGAAGGCAACCATGCCCTTCACCGTTGTCCCTTCTTAGACGAGGCTAAAAGAGTCTTGGAAGATCGTCCGGTTTCATCGTTACGACTTCCTCCTAGATATAAAAAACTCTTGCCAAGTCCTTTGTTAGTTGAGAATCCAGCTGGCCCGCTCAAGTGGTCAGCTGAAGCGCCTGTCATTGAAGATGAACCTACTGAATCCATACCCGACGAAAGTCAAAAGGTCGAGACGGCAGTTGACCCGGTCTTGCCTTCAGAGGTTTTATCTTCGAATGATACAGTCACTGAAGAGGATAAAGATGACACCATCCAGATTCTTTTCATCAACACAGACTCCGACGAACACGGGGGCAATCCACCCATTCCTTTATTGCAGGAAGGAAGTTCGTCAGAGCGATACCCGGCTGTCTACTCGGTCCCACCACCAAGCAACCTAGTTGTATCCTTCGACTGGAACCAACTAGGCAAACCTCGTTTGCCAGCAAGCATATCATTCTGAATTATCGTTCAAATATACATAATGGTTATGGCTGGCACCATCATTGATGAGGGGGCATCTATGAGTATCCTTTCCTCTATTGCTTGGAAAGCGCTTGGTTCGCCGTCGCTTTTGCCTGAAATGAGAAATCTGACAGGCTTCGATAAAGGAACCAGTCGACCTTTAGGGATCCTCCCCAATGTGCCTATCACATTGAAAGGGAAGACCGTTCAAATGAATGTGGTGGTCGTTCAAGGACCCTTGGATTATAACCTACTCCTTGGACGAGACTATATATATTGCATGGGAGCCATCGTCTCCTCACTCTTTAGAGTAATGTGTTTTCCGCACGAAGGAAGAGTGGTCAAGCTCGTGGACCAGCTCGTGGACCAGCTTTCATTTCCCGGATCACGCATCGCAAATAGTCATATACCATCCATAAATGGTCTCTTCACGCAAGAAATGTCTCAACCCACAGTCCGTCCTCCCGATGAGCGCGAGTGATTCGAAAGGATATGACTGGAACCCAGGGGGCATGCATCCTGGTCTGCTTCGGTAGGAAAACTTTGGGTATAGGGTAGGTTTCCGCGGGAGAATATGACTAGTCCGTACCCCGTCCGTGATTGGAAGAGGGGTTGTTCTAGAATAAGATACTTTTGTCAAAGTTATGTGTTTGGCGCTCGTTGTCACTCACCTTTGTCTATCTCGGTAGACATTGCCGAAGAAGTGTTTTGTTTGCTGCGCAAATGAGACAATATTTGGTAACCTGAAAGAGGTAGGCCTTTCCTGGTAGAACAAATGTTTTATCTGCAAATTGAGGGGTAACCTTGAAATCGTACTTTATACCTAGGGGCATGCAAACCTTTTGGAGTGCAAGCAAAGAGCGGTTATTTATCTGTTTTTTGGGTTAGTCGTTTCCTAACTTGCATAAAGAAAGGATCTGGAGCAAAGCTTTGTAAGGCGCAAGCTCCATAAAGAATGGAATCTTAAATGAGACATTATTATCATATGACTGGATTAATCGAGCAGTTTTAGCGTATAGTTCATGCTCGTTAAAAAATAAACATAAAATCGAGCAATTTTAGCACATAGTTCATGCTCGTTAAAAAATAAACATAAGATCGAGCAAGTGTTTCAATCCGCGTTTAAGCTCATTAAAAAATGAACTATCCTCCAGTAAATAGCCACCGTGAATGTAACATTATCAGCCATTAAAGCCTTGGTCGTGTTTGCACCGTCACCTCCACTTTTCCATTGGCCGATAATTCACCTCCATTTGATTGTTTACCCATTTTGAGGAACAGCTGCGAAGAGTGATTTCACTAGCCATCCTTGTGACACTGTCGTGATTGGAAAATTCCAACCCTTACCTGGAATCATCTGCTACCCGTTTTATCACTCGTTCCTCAAAAGACGAGTCTTCTTTAAGCTCTTTTCATCTGACTCGTAAAATATGAAAAGATTGCCGAGTTTTGGCCTTCCAGCTCGTTAAAGCGACCGGAAGTGCTATCCCTCCTCTAGATTTTAATCTTTTTGGACCTGAGAGATTATTGCACAAAAAGATCGAGCGCTTGTTTTGTTCGGCTCGTTAAAACTATCGAAAATTCATCCCTTCTGTAGTGTTTTATACTTTTTCGGACTTAAGGGATTAGATGACAAAAAAGGAACTTTGGAGTTATCTTTACGTACCTTTTCAGACTCTCTAAAAATGAAAAGGACCGAGTTATCTTTGTCGTTAGACTCATTAAAAAGATTAATAGCGACAAACTTGTCTTTAGACGAGAACGAGTTTCACTATCGCTAGGCTCGTTAAAACATAGCGATGGGTTTGCCCGAAGGGTAAATTATAGAACAAGCATATGTTATCCTCCTCAAGCTTGACAAAAATAAAGAGGTACGGGTCAGCAATGACTGGGGAAAATTGGGAGAAACTCAAAGAACCTTTATTGGTAGCAAGTCGCTCTTGAACATGACACTTCCACTCCGTGCCTGAGTCAGGTTGGGTTGTTTCATTCACCAGACACATCACCATGGTATCGCCATACCATCCACCTTTGGGGTAAATGCTATCAATCCATCACATAAGTGTCGCCGATATGTTCAAGAAAAGTCATCCAGAGAAGTCAACCGTGTCCCATCCACTACCATACATTATACTTCATCCTTTCATGACCGCCACCCTGAACTATATATCATCAGATCGTTTTCACCTCCATCAAAATAATTTGCTCCGTTCTGTGTCACTGATGTGGGATACATTAAGGCCCTCCTTTGACAGATCGCTTCTTGTCGACATCAGCTCATTATCCAAGAAGTTGATCTAGGAACACCCCTTCAGTACTTTGAAGCTTGCATGCCTCAATGGCAAGTTTCTCACTTCCGACGACAGGTATACATCAATGACCTTCGACCGAAAGATTTTGCATGGTGTTCGACGCCAAGTCCTTTATTCACACCACGTGAATTGTACTGCAGTACCTTGAGGGTCATTATCATTATCGGTGATTCCTCTCGCGCTTGTTAACAGTTTACATCATTGACTGGTAATCAAGCGATGTCTTTCCATGTTCGACTTCAAAACATTTCTCACATGGATCGACTTGTACTTAGAGTGAAGATCGGACGAGATTGAAGACCCCGGATCTAGTTTCATCCATCCGAGCTGCGATATATATTCAGGAAAAATAAAGACATTGACATGTACAGCATTGCAGCAGATAATCATCCTACCAAAAGGATGATGATTTCATCAGAATCATCAGTCTACCATCAGACGATTGTCTGCCCTATGTACAGAAAAATGAATTTATAAAGCTGAGCATGGGAATGCCCGCCTCAGCTAGACCATGAAAACAGTATGAAAAATAATGTATTGTATTGTATCTTATTACAGGTCTCCTCCCAGCATTGGAAGAACTTCAGATCCTCCTAATAAAGCATTTCACCCGATAAACGGCCTCATACTTTAGGGGGCAACTGTTATAGACATTTTTGTGCCTTACAACATTGAGCATGAAATGTCCATAATCCAAGGGATCCAAAGTCCCTAAAAGAGTTGTTCCTGCCCCTAAAGGAACAAGGTCAACCAATGACAGCTTCTCCCAGAAGTTCTCCACCAAAAACCACTCAGAAACAGTCAATTCAGATGCTCTACTAGCTGCCTGCGTTGCAATGCACCCCAGTACACTAGCTAGGTACGTTGCAACGCACCTAAATGCACTACCAGGGTGCGCTGAGCGAGAAATGCCAAATGGCAGTATCATTCCGCGAGGTGTACAGACACTGGAAGCTTCCAGAATCTTCCTCAATGACACTTGCCTCAATGAATTCGACCAGTGATGAGTAAGAGGCTCTCAGCCTCCAAGTGGAAGCAAGAACTGACAGAGAGAAGCCACAAGTCAAAACATAAGCTGACTCATCCTCTCTGCTTACATCTATATATGGATCCCTCATCCCAGAGATCCAAGAGGCTGGAATTTTGTACTTTGCAGAGAATTGCTGTTGGTTTGAGATTGAGATTAGTGTATTGGGTGATTTATGCTTTGTTGGAGGAGAGGAAGGGATTCCTTTGCTGGGAGGTAGATGTTGGATCGGGACTCACTTGGTTGTATCTCCTCTTCGACTTTCTTATCATATCAATAAAACTATTTGAGTTTCTCCTATATGCCTGTATATCAATGATGCTTTGCTATATTTGCATGTTTAGTTTAAATATGATCCTAAACTAGTTATGAATGTAAATCTATGTCTTTTTTGTAGTTTCTCTCTTCTGTGATCTTGCAGGAACTTGGTGAAGCTGGGCCAGTGAGGAAGCAGGCAGCGGGAAGCGAACAAAGAGGAGGACGAGTGGATCAACAAACTAGCGAAAGACACAGGTTAGTTACATCCTTCTTCTCCATTTACATTTCATAAAGAAGAATACGAAGATAGTTTTCCTTGTTTGTTGCTAAGGCACTATCACACCTTAGAGTGGGATAGGGGCGTTCCGAATGGATACTTTTCCAAACAACATTTATACCAACCTTGTTTGAGCCTTAGGTGGTTTTGGTTGGAATTTAAAGCTAGCTTAGGAAGTCTATGGTCTCCTATGTTATTGAGTTCGTGCTTGTACAACAGAAGCCTAGTCATAGCTAGGCTTTCGATAGGGAAAAGAACTACTTCTATAAGGAGAATAGGATAGGGTGTGTTGCTTTTAATTTTGAGGTTATACGTTATAAAACGCTTCTGGATTTTCTCAATCTTTCTCCAGGATTCTCTAGAGATGCTAAATCCCAAACCTCACATCCATATAAGATAATCGGAATGACTAAAGTTTCAAAGAGGAACTTATTTCTATCCCACTTTAGAGGTTTGTCGTTTTACAATTATTTTCAAGACCAAAATAAGCTTTCCATCCTCCATTAATCCTTTTCTCAATGCTATAGTTCCAGATGAGCTTGTGATGAATATCAATTCCTAGGTACTTGTAGGAAGACACTTCCTCCAAGTTACTATTGTCATACATAAAATTAGCGTAAGTGTCCTTGGATTTGATAATCATAACTTCTGTTTTCTCAGTGTTAACAATCATACCCATGGTAGAGAAGAAATCCTTAAGAAGTATAAGTTTCTTATCAAGATTAGATGGGCACCTTGCGAGAAGAACAATATCATTAGCGTAGAGAAGAAGGATGATGACTATCCCAACTAAGATCATGCCAGCACATCCTGCTTCCTCTAAAAAACCTTCTAGCTTGTCGATGTAAATTCCAAATAGGGTAGGGGAGAGGGGGCAACCTTGTTTAACTCCGATATTACAATTAATATCTTTTGACCACCCCTCATTGCTCTTTAACTTGGCAATTACTTTCTCGTATAACCTTATAGTGGCAGCTCTCAACTCAAAAGGAACTTTTAGCTCTTCTAATCTGTTCCAAAGGTTATTTCTAGGAACCATATCAAAAGCCTTTCTAAAGTCCACAAAGCAACAAAAGAGATTGGATTTATCATTGCGGCATTCCTCCACAATGATCCTAAGCGTAACGAGGTGGTCTGTTGTTGAGTGCTGCTTTCTAAAACCCGCTTGGCCTTTAGCCCGCTTACCTTCACTTTCAAGCCATATGCTCAACTTCCTTTCCAAAATAATACCATATAACTTGGCTAGGAGAGGGTTGATCATAATTTTCCAATAATTAGAGGGGTTATTTGTATCCCCACTTTTAAAAATAGGGATAATGAGGCTTTGAGTCCATGGTTTAGGGAACCCTTGCTTGACCGCTTGATTGAAAATCTTGTGAATGTGGGGGATGAGGACATGGCCTCCAATTTTTAATATTTCCACTTGGTAACCTTCAATGTCCTTAGCTTTCCCATTAGCCAAGCGATTAACCCAAAAATCAATGTCTTTTAATGAGAAAACTTCTTTCGTTGCGAGAATGGTTTCAAAGTTATCCATGACATTTGGAGATTCATAAAGCTTTTTAAGATAGGAATTCCAGTCATGTAAAGCAATTTTATTATTATCTTTAGTTTTCCTAGTTAGAATGTGCCTCCAGAATTTCTTAGGAGCTACCTTAGAGAGGTGTAAGAGATTCTCTTGTCTTTTACGAATATACTGCCTTTTTTTTCCTTTTAGTTAGGGCTTTGTATATTTTTATCTTGCCAATTTTAAGAGATTCATCAACAAATTCCTTAATTGCTCTCCTCACACTTTTACAATCTTTGTCATACCATGGGTTGGTTTTTCTATTTCTTTTATTACTTGAAACTTCAATTGAGAACTTGTTAATAGAATGTGAGAGGGTTGTAGTAAAATTATGATAGAGATCTTCTATGTTGTCTATACTAGATAAAGGAAACAAATTAGTTTTTAATTCATTTAGAAAGAGATCTTTTTTATTTCTATCAAATATTAACTTCTTTTTGCTATAAGAATTATCTTTTATGGGATCTCTATGCATGATAAAATTGAGAGTTATAAGTAAATGCCTATGATCAGAGCCAGGCTCGTGGTCATCTAAAATGTCAAAATTTGTTATTTCGTTGTATAGAGGGAGATCAGAGATAACATAGTCTACCATGATGCTACCAAACCCATGGATGCAGGTCATCTGGCTAGAGTTGGGCCACTTCTTTAGACCGTTGAAAATTATGCGATCCTGAGCACTACAAAGCTTGACTAGCTCCGACCCAAACAAATTCTCCCTGAGGTCTTTAGAGCTCCTTTTGTACCGGCTAGCCAGAGGAAGGTCTTCTTCTAACCAAAGAGGATTGGGGTTGAAATGATTGCTCAGAAGAATAGCTTGGTTGCTTGAAGTTCGAGCATTAAAGTCACCCATTAAAAGGATATTGCCTTCATTCCTTAGGCTAGAAATATGATTCTCTAAACCATTGTAAGGACTATTTTTATCTAGATTCTTTTTCTTATAGAAGTTAGAATTGATGGGGGGAAATAATAGATTTCTATGTAGGTCTTTTTATCATAAATGTTAGTAATTTCTATCCAACTATATTGGTTGTAAGGGTCGTTTTTATAAATCCTAGCATGGGAAGAGATGTTCTTCTTAATGTAACAAGATATACCCCCAATGCCTCTACGGGAGGATCACTTATTCTAGGTAGACCATAATGTAAAGCCATCTATGTTAGGGACCTTAGATTCTTCATGCTCCCAAGTTTCAACAAGCAAAATAATATCAACATCATTCGAGATCCAACTTAGCTTGGGGCCTTTGTTCTATGGAAAGCCCCGATAGTTCCAAGAACGAATCTGGAGCATGTTGAATTGTTATTTATTATTATATTTTTGTTTTTTATCTTGAATAACAGATTTTCTATTTCTGATTATTGCCCATTTTCCTTCCTTCCTAGCTTCCTTTACCTTTTGAACCTCCTTTCTCAATTATGCTTGATCTTTTGGAATGAGATCTTCATTTATATATATTCCCGTTCCTTTTAGACTTGAGGTTTTACTAAGTATGTCATACTTATGGTCAGTAGAGCTCACCTTTATTTGTATCAGCCTTCCTTTATTCTTAGGTAGTTTCCCCAACCTTGTTGCTTCTGTGAGACACGTTGTTTCAATTTGTAATTTGTTATGTAATTCTGTCTGGGCTATGGCTAAAGTATCCTAGTCTACCTCCTCTTTCAAACCGAAGATTATAAGGTTCAAGGCCCTTTTGTTATGCTTATTGTCTAATTCTATCAATTTTTTCATTTCATCTTTAATTGGTTTGATATCTAATTTACCTACCATGCTATTTAGGGTGAGGCGGCTATTAACTTTTTCTTCTAGCTATTTAATCATGTCCTTCATTTTAAGACTCTCTAAAGTATCAACATCTACTTGCTCGGACGTTTGTTTCATATCTTGGTTTTGTTTTTCTATAACCTACAACCTAGTCTCCATTGCCTCCATCTTATTCGCCAATAGTTCTATTTTATTTTCTATTTGTTTTTGGAACTTGTCTTCAAGAGATGTGAATTTATTTTCTAGCATGGCTGCTAACTCTGTTTGTAGCTTGACTTTTCTTTCTTCTCTACGTTTATCTAAAGACTCTATATACTCATAAAGGCTCTGTAGAGTAACTGTGCTAGGTCTAACTTTGGTAATTTTTGGTAATTGTGGTGAATGATTCATATTTGAAAATATATGAGCAGATATGTATTAGAAAAATATAAAGAATGTGATGTGTGCACCTGATATCAGCAAGCCGGACCGTAGATGCATGTGCCCCAGATTGTTTTTCTATTACCACAGAGAGATCGTGAATTATTACCCCAGAGAGATCGTAAATTATGACCGTAGAGATTGTAAATTACTACCGTAGAGGGATCGTAAATTATTACCGCAGAGAGAATGTAAACTCATTATTTTTTTCGTTTTATAAAATTCAAAAACATTTTTTTAGGGGTTAAAAAAATCATATACGATTCATGTTAATTTATTAATTATGAAAATAATAAAAATATGGAAGAACAAAAAAAATGAAAATAAGAAATTTTATTTTTTATTTTTTATTTTTTTAAAAACATTTTTTTATTTTATTTTATAGAATTCACAAACATTTTTTAGGGGTTAAAAAAATCATATACTATTCATGTTAATTTATTATCGACTTAATATTATTTTCATTTTTTATTTAAATTAAAAATAAATATGTTAATATAATGATGTATATTTTTATTTTAAATCAATATTAAATGAGAATTTTTTCAACTCATTAATACATGTCGTCATATTGAGTGAATATGACATTTCTTTTTGACTTGATTTCTCATCCACTCTCACTAATCTTAGCGGAGGAGAATTTGTAAAAATTATATGAATACTTCAAAAAGTAAAAATTGTATAGTAAATATTTATTTAATTAATTTAGAATTTAGAATTTAGAATATTAAATATTATTTTTATTTTTAAATAATTATTTTTTAAAGAAAATAATAAATAAGTATCTTAACTACTTTTTAATAATTATTTGTTTAAATTGATTAAAATCATAAATAAGTATGGTAAATTCATGAATGAATAGATAATTTATAATACTAAATTATTTATTATTATTTAAGTTTATTTTTTATAAGTAATTATTGATATACAATTTAATGTTTAATTTTTATTATTCAAATGGTTTTGGAAACAAAATACAAGATGTTTAGACATAGTGTTAGAATTAAGTTTAAAATAATTATTTAAAATATAATTGGTAATGCTCTATGTAGCAATCACTGACTATTGAATTATACTAGTGGAAGTGAAATGAAAAGAGGTAGTGATTAATATCATTGTCATAAATATAATAAGTTTGTCTTTACCTAATAAAATAATAGTGTATCTTTAAAACAATTATCCATCCTCCCTACAAACTTATAGTTAGGTTATGGAATAATATATGCATGTGCTTTCTAGAGCTTACTATTGCTTACAATAAAGCAAAGTAGTAGAAATTATTGTAGCTTGTTCTTGTGAGTATTTACTAGATGACATTTGATGTTGAAAATTATTTCCCTTCCATCTATTATGTTTTTTTTTAGCTTTCTCATTTTTGTTCCCTTTTACCAAAAAAGAGCAAAAAAGAATGAAGAAAATTAAAATATATACCTAACCATTCCCATGGCTTCTTCTATTGACTAATTAATAAATGTTTTAGAGGTATCTTATTGATTCAATATATGTATAATATATAAATATTCTATATCACATCCATGCTCCTAGTGTGGCTCCTCTAACACTTCCTCCACAATCTTCCTTCAACTACTAAGAAAAAATATCTCAACCATTGGTTAGATTTCTATCCCCTTTTCCATATATTCAACTTGTCCATTCATGCTCTAGCCCTTCCCTTCTCTTCATTAACTCCACTAACCACTTCATCTTTCTAAAATAATATCCCATACCTTGTCCTTCCACCACTTTTCAAATTTTACACCTCACTTCTTATACTGCTCTTCTCTCCCTTGATACTATGCCTCTTCCATAATACATTTGAATTTAACTATTCATTCTTTTGGATTCATCATAGACTACTATCAAGCACAAGTTCTTATGCTATCATGATTGGTCCATTAAAAGGAATATAGTCTCATTTCACCAAAGCCATCTTCTCTTAGGTTAAAATTTCTTTTACCATCCTTCCAAAAGCTCTATTCTTGAACTCCTCCACTACTTGTGAAAAATATTGGCTAAATTTAGTTGCAAATTCAGTGATGTATCCTCCTATTATGATTTTAACATGAAAATTAACAACTCTTACAACTTCAAGATTGAATATATACAATACAATTAGGTTCTAAACATTTCACTAAATTCCTCTCCTCACTTTCTAGGCTAGTCAAGGATGCTTCCCTACTCTACTCATCTAGTCAAAGAACAACACTAGTGATTATAGTGAGATGACATCATAGTTGTTATGGTAATCATGCAATAATGCACATTTACAACCTTGGCATAGTGACTCAAAAATAGGTTTATTTTTATAAACTAATGATGCTCCACATAGCCCTGGGTTAACATGAAAATAATACTTCCAAAACCATACAAAATTCATGATAATATCCCATGATGAAACCATTTTTCCTATCAATTTGAGGCCTAGATACAAATCGATGTCCAACAAGAGGTTCATTGTTATCTAGGTACTAGCATTTTGATTCCCCTTGATGGGAGATGTTTCACCCACATTATACCCGGCCATAAATGGTTGTCTATGGATTTAATTAACATAGCTAACATGATCAATGTCCATCCTAACACTCATCCTTAGAAAACAATCAATATTATAGACCATTGATCACCATACCAAAATCACCACATAAAGAGTTAATTGATAACCATTATCTCTAATAATATCATTTTGACCAATAGGTGCAATAACTTATGCAATCGAAGGATAGTCATTTAATAGAATAAGTAAACAACAAAATTAAATATATTATAACCATAAACTAGAATTTGAAGGGAGAGCCATATTCTATTGATTTGCTTTCTAATCTAGTACAGCATGGCCTAGTCTTCATTAATGTCTAATGTGGAATAACATTATAGAATAGTTTTTAGATCTAATGCATTCAACTATTTGACATTTAAACTTTATTTAACCACTATCTAATCAACATTTATACAATTCTTTAATATAATAAAGACATTTATACACATTCACTTGAAGTTGGAAAGGTTGATTCAAAACCATGTATTTGTTGGAGTACATCAAGCTCCCTTACTCACAAATTAGGCGATATTTGTCTCACATTTGGCTAGGTAGACTCAATTTTTCACCACTCTCTTAACATATATTTTAATTTAACTATATTTAAACCAGGTTAATTTAACTATATTTTAATCTAACACCACACATCCTTCATTTCCCATGTGAGCGTTTCTAGAAGGCAGTTGTACCTTTTGTCAAAAAAATATAAATTTTCCATATAAATCTATACAAATAATAGATTAAAATGAACAAATATGATATTAAAGTTTATTAAAATAAACATCTACAAACAAAGTTCTTATTATGTTTTCCTAGCCAAAAATAATGCAATCATGAATTATCTTGCTATTTTAATTGTAATTTTTATTAATATACAATTGTTTGTTTTTATTGTTTTTTACTCTAATTTTACTACATTTAAACTAATGTAGAGTAGCTACTCTATAACCTTTGTTCAAATGTAGGAGTTAGTTCATGTCTTTCAAAATTCAATAATTAAACTAAGCGGCAGGGAACACTAGCTATGCGGCCTTGTTTTATATTATTACCGAAAGCAAAATGTCTTTACATAATACTAAATGGCAGTACTTCATTTGAAATCAATGTTATTTAAAAAAATCAAATGAAAACAAGTCCACGGACTTGACCGGCCACCATTTGAAAATGACTACCATACTTGAATTTAGAAGTATATTGTGAATGATCTTTTGGGGGTAATGTTGTTAACCTTAATAAAAGAATAGTTTAATTATTTGATAAAATTTAAGTTAAATTATGATAATAAAATATCAAAATTTATTAAATTTATAATTAATTTCATAGAATTATTTTTAATTTATTCAAAATATCTATATATATATAAAACCAATTATATGTAAAATCAATACACATATGTTCAAAAATTAAAATAATTATAGAATTATGTATGTTATTAACACCACACTTTTTTTCACCATTAATTATTCAACCATTCCAATATTTTCAAGTTCAACAACAATTAATAAGTATTGAGCAATATCAAGATATTAATAACAATTACTAAAATGGAATATTAATAACCATGGTGAATATTGATTCCAATGTTGAGGTTAACTTCATTGTGAAGGAGTTGGATTGTTGCAGATTCACAAAGCAGAGCGTACAAAAACTTGGTGATAATATCATGACAATGCATACATAACTTTGGTGGTAACATCATTATAGTACTTGAGCATTCTCAAGAGTCAGTGAGCTTTGAGGTCATTTGTAATGGTAATTACAAAGGGTTGACCACCTGGAAAAAACTGTTATTTCCTATTTAAAACACAGAAGGACGTTGCTAGTGTCTAAAACCGAGTGTGAAAATGCGTGGACATTAAATTTTTGAATAATATTTCAAGTATAGTTTTGAATACCACATCATTGTTGCCATACCAGGCAAAATAACAGGCTTAAGAGCTAACAAGAGAGCTGCTCTGAACAAGATTGAGCCTATAAGGAAGCCAAGACAACTCGTGTTTTTGGTTATTTCCGAAACAAAAGTATCACAACCAGAATTACACATTACAGAGGAGGGTTGGAAACGGTGGTGGGGCTACAAAGAGAACTGCCCTCTCATACGTGTGGTAGTCGATATGCTCTACCTGGGTCCCCAACACGAAGGTGGTCATTTGTTCATTGAAGCTGTTGTCGAACACCAACTAGAGAGTCTAGGAGTTCATTCTGCATGTCTTGGAGGTTGTTGATGTAGGCCACCAATTCATTCCGATCTTCGTAGCACTGCTCCCTCAGAGTTTCCATGCTCAGATGGAGAGCGTTGAGTTGAGCCGCTATGGAGTCCAAGGTAGTAGGGGCTTCTATGTGGCCCTGAGAGCAATCTGGGAATATGGTTGCCTCTACATCAGAGTGGAATCTCTCGATTGACTCCAAGCCCGAGCTAGGTATGTATTGTGGCAGACAATTCTCCATACAATGACCGACTCCTCCTCTGTGGGCACGACCTCGTTGTCGTGGCATGCAGCCAGCTCCTCCTCTGCATGTTACAACAACCTAGTTGCCCTAAACAACCCACCACACCATTCCAATATGAACCAAACACAAAAAAACATGGCTTACCTCCCCTACATTGAAGTTCTCAGCGTAGTGCAATTCTCGTGCATCTCCCCAATGTCTGCCCTCAAGCTGGATGGTGCATTGTCGGTCAAGAAGGTAGACCAGCCACTCCTGGAGAAAAGCCATGCCACACATTCTTCGCCTCATTGTTGCTTCAGAGGATAAATTCCTTGCCGGAATAATACCCAGAGTGAGGCAAGGGAAGCAAGAGCCCACCACCCACTCACACCATCCCTGGTATTGCAATTCCTGTCGTTGTAGTTTTTCATGTGCTCCCCCGGATCCCAAGACCAAAGAGCTTGCCAGTTCCAGTCCCCCGCATACCCTTCAATCCTGAACTCATCTTACACCATCTTCCCAAGCCTCCATCTGAGCCAGGACACCAATACCTGTTGTGCTCCCTCACCCAACACTCCCTCCACATCACCCACACATTGCAAATGACCACCTTGTTGCCTCCTTCCTACTTTAAGTAACATTCGCGGGAGATCTCGACTCCCAATAGCCATTAAGTTGAGTGTGCCACACGTGGAGGCCCAACTGGCTCCATACTCTAACCTACGACGCGTCTCCTTGATTGTTATCCTCGCTGAAAAAAGTAAAAAATATATATAATAAATAGTGAAATATAATATGGTTAAATATATAAATAAAGAGTTCTATTTATCAAAAAGATAATTAAAACAAAGAAATTATCAATAACGTTTATAAAAAGGATGAACTTTTTATTATTATTATTATTATATATATGTGTGTGTGTATTAACATCATATAATCATAATAATAAGAATAAGAATAATAAATATATATCATATATTTATATTAAATTATTATTATATAAAACAAATGTGAGATGTGAGCCTTGTTGAAAAGTTAAAAAAAATATATAATAAATAGTTAAATTTAATAAGATTAAATACTTTTTGTTAAAAAATAATTATTTGTTAATTATATATATATATATATATATATCTATATATATATATATATATATATATATATATATATATTATGTTTAGGGGAATAATTATCTATTGTAAATTAGATATTGACACCATTATAATAATTGGATGTATTAATACTATCTCATACATATTATTTAGTAATATTGTGCAAGTAGAAAGAAGTAATATATATACAACACATATTATTAGTCTTTGCCAAATTAAGGTTATAGTAATAGATTTGTCTATTGACCATTGTTATTTTCGCATTCAATAATGCAAGTTATAATATTTGACTTTGAAAAATAAATATTTGTTTATGAATTGAGGCTTATGTGATTAGAGTTAATTCCATTAAGATGAGGTTTTAAACATCAACACTTAAAATCTCAATCTAATGGACAAGCATATATATATATATATATATATATATATATATATATATATATATATATACATCAAAAAGTTATATTTAAACCATTTAATTAGACCAAGTCTTATTGCAACATTTTCATAATACATTTTCATGTTGATAAATATCTCACAACTTTTATACCATAGTTTCTGGATGCAATAACAATATTTTATACCAGTATTTGCATAAAAAATGGATAGGGATAAGATGTAAATAAATATACTTACTCGAATTACTTCCCACCATTATTTATGTGTTCTTAAGCATGTTAATAAGTATGAGTAAAAAAGTAAAAGTGTAAGTTTACTAGTGGTCAATGCCCACAGAAATTATAGCAAGATTATAGTAATCACTTTGTATGATTTACTTGGTAGCATAATTTATAACTTTAGTGGTCCGGATTAAACTACCTTGTAGCATTTATTGTTATCAAAAAAATTCAAAGACCGATAGTTTTAAGGATAAAACAATTAAAAAAACTTTGTCTATTAGTTATATTTTTTTCTATTTTGGTATTTTCCTTTGTTTTTTTTCCTTGCTTCCAAACTCCATTGGGGAGCAATACCATACCACGTGCATTTATATTGGGGATATATATTGAGGAAAAAATGACATAATATATTTAACATATAATAGGGGGTAAAGGGTTTTTATATTGGTAGTATAAAAATAGAGCTCAAAGTTAATGAAAAAATATAAAGGGGTATAAAAAATGTTAATGAAAAAATTGATAACTACAATATCTAGTGAAAGTAGGGTTTTTAAAAATTGAGAATGTGTATTGAGTTTGTATTGGTAGGGGGTTAAATAATGTGGTTTTTAGAGGTATTTTCGAATATGTAGTCAAATTAAGGGTATTGTTTAGTATGCCATGAATGCACATGCTATGTTAGAGGAGGGGGTTAAATAATGTGATTTTTAGAGGTATTTTCCAATATGTAGTCAAATTAAGGGTATTTTTTAGTATGTCATGAATGCACATGCTATGTTAGAGGTTCATTGAGCAAAGTCTGCATGTTTAAGCCCCAAAAGTGACTTCCATCCTCAACCCCTCCCCATGAGGTTTGAACGTGAGTCCTAGTGGGGACTAAACCCCACTCAATCCAACTAGTCTACATCTCATGGGTGGTGATAATTTATAATTAAATTAAAATTTTGGAAGGCCTATTCCAAAATAAACAGGCATATTGGCTTAATTATAATGTTTAGTCAATATAAAATGTAGAGCTATAAATAATCACTATATATTATAATAAACACAATTATTAACCATAAGTGTGCACACCTCTATTTTCCATTAACTAAACCATAGTTGTTTTCTCCAACCTCTAGTGGCCTTAGGGTCTGGAGGGCTTGCAGTTTCCCCTTCCTCCTCCTACACTTAACATTACAACCTTCAATACACTGATAACTAGCAGTTTGTGCACCCCTGGGACCAACACCTCTAGGTCTGTCAAGAATTTGGATGAAATGCCAAAGATCACATTCCATGTGGCCCACTCTTGATCAATGACTTGCAATCTAGCGAAGAGGGTTGGTAGGACAATTTATAGGCATCTAGCCATCCCTGAAATTGCTTAACTATTAGATTGATAAAAATTAGAGGTTTTCATCTAAGACCAACTCTCAACCACATCTTATGGCTATGGTTTCTTCACCTTCCTTTTTGAACACAAGGCAAATAAATATCCTATTTTCTGTGAATTCCTACTTTATGGGCACCTAGGGTTTATACTCAAATTAATGGAGTCTAGATTTTAATCCAAAGAATGATGGACCTTCAACATTTCTTTTCTAAGCTATGTTCCCTTTCCTTCTTTTACATTGTTGGAATGATGAAACCTTCAAATATAAAATACATTGATCATGTTGAGTGTCATGAAGGCATGTTTTCCTATGCTTGAATATATTATGAAGTGGATCTAGATAAAGGTTTACCCTCAATCATTCCTTTCAAGGGTAAATTGTGCATGAATATGGGAATTGTTGCAAGGAATTACGAATAAAATAGAAGGCCAACAAAATCAAGTAGAAGAAGGGGAATAGGTTAGAAATTCTAGAAGACCTTGAAGAGGAAGGATAAATACAGGAAGGCACAAATCAAGAAAATCCAAAATTCATTGCGTTGGACAACCATGAAAGAATAAAAAACAAACACCACTATTAGAAGACATCCCAACTATGAATCAAAATATGGAAGAGATGGAATCAATGGAGGAGGAAGTGTTTCTCACCCCTAAATTGCAACATTCGATCCTATTATTGGATTGGCGAATGAGAGATCTAATAAGGAATATGAAAATGAGTAAGGCCCAAATTATGGCACCAAGAAAGTTGGAAGGAAAGGAAATAAGGCCCTACTAAAAGAAATACCAAATAAAGACAAAGAACAAGAAACAAAACAATGGATAGATGCATCCTTAACCAAAGTGGTTAGAATAGATTTTAAAGGAGGTGATCCACCCCCTATTCATGGGAAATTAAGATATCAAAGTAAATAATGAAGATAATCTCCTATAATTACATAGGACTAGGCTCATACAAAAGGATTTCTGAAGTAAACAACCTTATAAAATATGAAAAGCCTCTATTCCTATTTCTCCATGAGACAAATATGGGGGCACAAGAGATGATCCAAAAATGTGGATAGTTTTGGAAAGGAAGTAATGTGCAAGTCGTAAGCTCAAGAGGCACTTACGGGGGACTATGTATGATCTATACAACCTCATTTTTCTAGCTTATTTAGATGGATCATTCACCCCATTTCTTAGAAAATCACCTTCTTCACATTCCTAGTTAGCAAATGTGCTCCATTGTAAACATCTATGTTCCAATTTTTTAGCACAAAAAGTTTCTTTTTGGACATATCTTTGTAATCTAAATGATGTATAATTTACTCACTGTGTTATTTTTGGGGAGACTTTAGCTTAACACTCCATTCCTAATAGAAGAAAGGTGGATCACCTGTAAGGGATCCTTTAAGGAGCATATGGATTATCTTATATCCTCTTTGGAACTTGTAGATATTAAACCAATTTTTAAAAATAATATGTGGAGTAACAAAACGATTGACCTAGGACACATTGCAACGTGCCTTGATTGATTCTTAGTGGACAACCATGTTTTGAGTAAAAATAATTCCTTATCTTATAATATTTTTTCATGGGGAGAATCATATCATATTATTTCCATAATTTCCCATGCACTTAATATATCTTTGTACTCTCCCCATTGTTACCTTCAAGTTTCTAGGATTATATGGGTCCCTCTATTGAAAATACTCCTTGGCTTGTTTCCATCTCTCAATGAAATCTTCCATGGCTTCGTTTTCCCATACTTCAATTTATGCCTTGAATTGCGTAATCGCTTGTTCTCTATTCTTGGTCATGAATTTTATATGTGGTGGAGAGCAGGTACATTACTTATGTATGTTTATAGTTTGCAGAAGAATTCTCCTTTGACCCATAAGTTCCATTGGAGGTTATTCTTTTCAATATTTTTAGTGGATCCCCAATTAGCTTGGTTTCTCAAAAATACAAAAATTCTCTCATTTGAACATGCCCCACGAAGTGGTTAGGATTCCACAATCGGTTATGGAATAGCAAATATTATGTTGATATATATTGTAAAAGAGTTTCTTTTCTTCACTTGTATAGGCATAATATGTCTCCAAAAAGGTGGCAAGTGATTGTAACCTCAAAGGGCTTCTTAATCATTATATCGTTTTTTTGAAACGTTGTAAACTTTTTGTATAAGAACATATTGTAGTGAGGTGAGGGAGCTTTGCAACTAATTTTCTTATTTTTCTCAATTTTCAATTTGTTTACTTGTTTATCAAGGTCAAACAATTTATTTTCTTCCATTCTTGCCTCTTCCTATTGAATCTTGTGGGTTTCAAAATATTCAACTCACTTCTTTCTTAGTGCTTTAAAAAATCGTTGTTGTTCCTTAACATGAATCACATCTTCTTCATATGATGATATTAATTGGTTCCATTTGTCCTCTTTTTCATTCACATATCTATCAGGAATGTCTATTTGGATGATCATCTCTTCTATTATTTTTTCCTTAGATTCGGTGGAAATTTTAGTCAGGGTAGGTCTATTTTCTTCTATGTGGAAAACCATTGCTTGTATTTCTCTTTTGTAAGCGTGGGTTGTCCTTATGGCTTCTGGAAGAGGTTCCTCTGCAACAAGGAAATTTTTTGCATGGAAAAGGCAATCTAACCTCTCAAAGGTCCTACCCTTCATTAGTTCATCTCTTAATAATTTAATAATGGTCTGCAATTTCCTATTCCCTCCTTCAAGCATCCTTTTTTCTCCCAAAAGTGATGTATACCAAGATCATAATCAATGGGGTACTTACTATCTTTTGTCTCTTGACCTGGAAGTATTTTCTAGTTCTTGGGCAACAATTATCTATTCTGCTTCAACTGTTGCATCCTCTTTGTCTCCTTAGACAATAGTGGCCTCTTTTGAAACTCCCTCTTCCTCTTGGTATACTTCTAGAATCATAGTAGGACCTTGTCCAAGAGTTTCCCTTGTTGGTTCTTTTGTTTTAGAAAGGTCCTTTATCCTAATTTTTGCATAAAATGTAGGTTGAGTAGAGTCTAATCCATCTCCCATCACTTTTGTTTGTGTCAACAAAGAATATTTCCTCTATTATCCCTACTAGTTCTTATGATATAGTAGGGGGTTATTTTTTTCTACCCCTACTAGTTCTTGTGGGGAAGGAGGGGATTCTTTTGTTTCTACCCCTGCTGATTCTTGTGGAGTAGCAAGGGATTTTTCTAGTATTTCCAAAGTTACAACAATGGGGAATTATTTGGCCCTTTTCTTATTTGAGACAAGAACATAAGTTATCTTCCTCTTCATTATGTGATGTCTCTTTGTCAGTGGTTTACTTGTTATGATCTTTGCATAGTTATTATGGATTCCTTCATATTTATGTGGAGTTATATCAAATCCATCGAGAATTTCTTCTACAATTGGCACACAAGGATATTACATGGCTAGTGGAGTCACAATATTTTATTTTATAATTGTAGGTCCTACAGTTGCAACATCTTTTGGGTTTGTCACAACCTCTACAATTGCAACTTCTAGAGTAGTAGGCAGGTTGTCTCATGGTGGAGTTGCAACAATTGCAACTTCTCTAAATGGAGTTGCAACAAATTCTAATTTGGCTGGTGCCCTTGCCACTTCACTCCAAACCCTGTCTTCTCTATGTAGTGCATGCTGAACCAAGACCTTGACGAGCTCATGATGTGAGAGGGTTTCTCATGGTTAGGAACACTACTGAACCAATGAATTCATGTTTTACAATTTTCTCCAAAGGAAAAATGGAAAATTACTTAGCCTGTGGTGCCTCAAGTGGTCTAGTAGCATATTGTGGTTGTTACAACAACCCCCCAAATATTTTGACATCTTAAAATTCTGGAGGCCCCCCATATTGAACCATCAAATGAATGAGTTTCTTAAAACTTCTAAGTCATTGCTAGGTCCTTCATTGTTTTATCCAACTTCGATAGAAAATAGTTGTAGAAAGAGGAAGTGCAAGTGGAAAAGTAAATGGTTAACTTAGCTTGAAAGCAACACTAGAAAAAAAGAAAGCGGAAAGTAAGGATAAGTAAGTAGTTACGTTGGAACTCGTCAAAATCAGGGAAGAAGGGTTCGATCGCTAAGGTTGAAGAAATAAAGTAATATGGACCAAGTAGATAGATTTCGTCAAATTGGTTAAAGTGGACTATATCAGGTGAGAACAGATAGAATCAAGGAGGTCAAAAACTTTATATAGTCACACAAAGCAAGTTGTGAAAGGGAGAGATTAGAGAAGGGTGATTATGTTGTCAGAATGAGAACCTTCTTTCTACAAAGCATTATATTGTAATTTTTTCATAATCTGAATCTATGACGAGAGTTTGGAAGTAATTATGAAAAGATCCTATAGAGACTTTACGGATCTTTGATGAAATGTTTGAATTTCCCATAATATAATAGAAAAGAGATTGTTGCAGGGATCCATTGTATCTAGTTGTGAATGAGCATGATTGACTTGTATTTCTGTTTTAAATTTTTTTAAATTCTTCTTTTAGATTCTTTGTTATGCATTTATTTACTTCTAAGCAAGAGCTATTTAATAGATATGTGGGTAGTCATGAGTTTATTGGGCATTCTATTTAAGAGAATGAATCTCGTTACTTTCTAAATCTCTAACACATCACTTGTAAGGCTCGACATGCCTTGAGTGATACTTTATTCCCTTGCAGGAGATTGAAAATTCTGACGACATGCTAGACTGCCATATGCCCTTTATTGGCAAAATACGATAGAACCTTGGGTCCTTACAATAAAACTTTTCACCAACAAATGGTTCCATTATCGGGACCCAAATATTAATTGAGGATTCTAGATAATGGTGACTAGCATTCTTGAGAGAAATATTATAGAATGGTGGGAAGGGAAGCTTGATTTATTTGTTCATCAACAGGCTGTGTTTTCACAAAAAATTTAAATTGGGTTCAGGAAGAGGTTATTTTTGCAAATCCTGCATGTTTTTAATTTAGAAGCTCAAAGATAAATTTCCTCCTTTAGACAACCTACCTCATTAAGAAAGACCTTTACTATCCCTTAGAAGAATTTAATTTGGTCAAGGAAAAATATTATTTTTAATGAGAAAACTACATGTGCACAAAAGTACAGGTCATCATAAAACTCATATTGGGTCTCCTCCACCACATATATATAAAGTACATGTCACATCACTTTGGAGCATTATCACATCAACACATCTTCTCTTTCCTCTGTTGATTGGTTTGTAAAGGTCTAAAATAAGGAGGTCTAAGCTCACACGTGTGAAGGGAAGGAGGACAATTCTGATTTCTGTGTTAACTTTCTGATTGAGATAATTTGACTAGTTGTTGACCAACTTTGACTTGATGTTTTGACTTTGGTTTGACTTGGAAAATTTCGATATTGGAAGGCATTGATGGCCAAAAGATACGTCATCAACATTTTGGAAGACCACCCAGTCGAATCCCCAAACTAATCTCTTACCCTTTTGATTTGGTGGTTCCAACAAGTTTTATTGGGTCTAGTTACCCCCTCACTCTCCCTACTGACTTGTGATGTCTCTAATTTACAATCAACAAGAAGAGGAAATAAAAATTACCTACATGTAGTGCATATATAAGAAATTAGTCCTTAATTTGATTAATGGTTCAACCAAGCCACACCTAAGGTTGCTCCTATGGAAGAAGATTTCTAAAACACAAGGAATTAATTCTAAATGCAAGTCTATTCTAGGATGCAAGAAACAAAAAGGAAATCTACTCTATCTTATTTCAATTAGGGCCAAATATAGATATGATCCAAATCAAGAGAAAAATGATTAAACACATGCCTTGGTTGGAGATTCAAGATAGTAGGTCATCAAAATGCATAAATAATTCATACACTTCAATGACAGTTAAATCAATTTTAGATAACAATGATTTGAGTAAGTACTTACTCAAGAATTTGATTAAGCACAATAGTACATGGGAAATCAATAACAGATCTATGCGACCAATAGATCAAATAATTGATCTAAAGAATAATCATTCTCATATCCTACATAATGCTTGCAAAATATGAAACAATGGGTACAAATCTATCATTAAATAAATAAATTTTGACTTAACAAATAAAATTATTTGCATACAAATTAATAAACCTAGATTCCCTACTGTGTTTTGCAATAGATCTCCAATAATCCTTCCAAAATTATCAATTTTGCTAGCAAAAATAAGAGCTGTAAAAGTGCAAGTTTTGCCTCTCTAACAAAGGTTGAATTTTGAAAGGAAACTCTCAATATACTAAGATCTGAGTTCTCCCCTTAACCTATAGATAAATCCTCTTTACAAGAGCGCTCAAAGTATCTCAATGTGCACCAAAGAGGAACCTTGTCCTCGTTATCAATATTGATATTTATAAATTACAAAAAGAGTCTTCAAAAGGAGAGTTGTTGAAAGCAGTTTAGCTCCATCAATTTTGGAGTCATAAATCCTCTTTTTCTCCTTTGTTGGATCAATCCTATTGCTCCAAATCCTTTACTTCATCTCTTTGCAACCTTTTTATGCCAAAACCTATTCCAAAATGAAAATTCAAACCAATCAAAATCAAGAAAATCTCAAATTTCTAAATTGTGAAAACAAATTAACGAATCCAAAACTAATTTGATAAATAACCCAAACCAAATTTGTGCTCCACATTGCTTCCGATAGAGATAATCTCTGGCCAAAATTGATATTCAAAATGAATTTGGAACAACAAGCCAATTTGGGCAAACGAAAAATTCTGCAAAAGAAATTCTCAAATTCATTTTTAGTTACAAATTTGTAGCTCCAAATTATGCTAATTTTTTGGTATATTAAATATTCAAATTCTCTTGGCTTAGTGCCTCCAAATTGTTTTCCATAATTTTAGCTTTCCAACAAACCCTCATAGAATTTACTTTGTTGAATAATTTTAAACTTAGAGTCTTCCAAAATCTAGGTGCTAAAATTACCAAGTACAAAAAATACACAATTATAACAAAATTTATGAGCAATACTTTTTTTACTTTAATAAAGTTTGTTTTTTTTTTTTAATAAAATCTAAATTATTAAAACAAAAAAACATAATATAAGAATTAAATTGACCGATATAAATAAATTTTAAATGAATACAATTAAAAAATATAACATAAAAAATGTGAGTTGAAATCAGTTGATGTAATGTGAAACATGAGTTAGCTAGAGGTATAAGTGATGGAATGCATCGGGAAGATGGGTGAAGGGAGTTAATGCGAAGGAGTTGTTGGAGGCCCATGTGTGGAGTGTGGGACCCCACCACTCCAAGCTTTTCAATCTATGGATTACGAAAGTGTCTCACTCAACCCACATATGTCATCCTAGGAAAAATCCCGGGAAAAATGAATTGCACAAAAATTGAACCTTCGAGGTGAACGAACCGGGATGATGTCACAATTACTAATTTTTTACATTTAATATCTTAATGTTATATAATAAATATATTATATTATATTTTTAATATAAAATTTTATTCTATAGTTATAATATATGCAATCTCTCGGCTATAATGGTTTTGGTTTTGTAAATTAGTTAATAAAAATCAAGTAATAAATAAGTGATAATTAGTTAATAATCAATAACAAAATAATATTTACAAATAAATTACAATTTATTTAATTAATTTAGATTAATTAAATAAAGTAATCAATAATAATATTTATAAAATAAAGTAAAAGTCAATTGTACATATTTAAGTTTAAATGGTGAAAATCAATCAAATTTTGAACCAATATTATTTTGAAATTGTAAGTCTAAATTCAGTGAAATTTTATTCATTGGGAAGTTGGTGAGAAACCACACAAATGAAGTGATCAAAGCTAAAAATCGAGAAAAATGAAAATCCCACAAAATTAACAAAATCAAAGCATGAAATGAGTGATATGACCAAAATTTACATAGAAGATCCGATCTCTTTTGTAAAAATTTATGGGGGGGATTGTAGCCACAACAATGGCGACACACACATGAGGAAGAAAAAATTATCTCTAGTTAAAAAAATAATGAGTACAAATTTTCAAAAAGATTGAAATGATGAACTCTATCAAGCCTTCAAACATTAAAATGTTTCCCATGGGTCCCGCACTATTTGATCAAGAAACACAAGTTTTAAAAATATAAGTACTTTAAACAAACTGAGTTTAAAATCACGAATCCAAGTTTCTAGTAAAATATTTAATTTTAGGTTTACGTCATGCAAGTGATAGAAGAGATACAAATATGATTAAAGAAAATATCTATTCATTAATATAAATAATTTCCCTTAGCTAACATCGCTTCGTTGCCAGTGAGCTTGTTAAATACCCTCGTGAAGTTGTCATAGTACCACACAAGCATAGCCTCGCTACCTACAAGCATGTTCAGTACCTCAATGTGTTTACTTGTGCTTCCTCACATATGTACTTTCAACCCTCTTTTACCACTCTTCTGATAAACTTTATTTAGAGAATTTCTTTTAGCAATTGGATGAAGAGGGTGAGTTGGTACAAGAGATTTTGCAGGAAAATGATATATTACTTATAAAATTTTGACTCCCTCATCTTTCCCTACGACTATCAATCTAGAGGCTTTTATGTGAAGTGGAAGGATGGGTGAGATTCACTGAGTTAGACTCAAGCAAGTTCTTTTCTTGGAAAGATGAACCCTATCAATTGGAAAAGTTAAATGTTCCTCAAGGGGAAAAGAAGTAAGGTGAGAGACTTAGAATTCAATAAATATGTCCCTTTAAGGTAAATGAAAACACATGAAATTGACAGGGTAAAAATTCTCCATGCATGCTGACCAATGTTGGGTAAGAAAAATTATTTTATATAAATCTTTGGTAATATCATCAAAACGATTTGAAATGAAAGTGAAATCAATACACCCTAAAAATCGCAAATGAAAAGGGAAAAAAAACTAAAAAAACGAAAGTTAAAAGAAAAACCATATTTAAAAGAAACGCCACCAAGGCTATTTATAAAAATGTATCAACAAAAGAACAAATATAAGGGAAAAATATATGTTTTTCTTAAGTTTATATTTTGATGAATTATATCTCATAGAGTTATAGGTAATTAGGCTTTTAAAACAAAGCTTGATAGCAATTGTGAGAAAAAATAAAGTCAAATAAGGATCCCCTCCCCTTCCAAATTTTATTGTTTCTAAACCTGCATGAAAACATCTTAATGATTATCTAACAAAGACGAGGCTCATACTATATTAAACGAAAGAAAAATAGGGGTTGAGAGACTCCATGATTTAACCTATTTGCAATTTGATCATCATCACAAGCACTTTTCCTTAATGCAAAAACAAATAAAATGAGGAGAATGAATTATGAATCTCAGAAAGCAGGCACACTACGTGTAAAGGAAACCCACGTGCTCAAGTACGAAAGATTGGATTGTTTATGGCTTATCGAGAGGCACAGAAGGGAGGAATTAATCACAAAGAATGAATAATGAGTAGCATGGGCCCATGAAAAATGATTTGTCCTGATGCATATTAAAATAGTAAACAATAAAACCTCTGGGCTAAAAGTAGCAAGTTGACGTATAAAGTGTATTGTGTGAAGAACCAATAAAAATAAAGCAAAGTCACACGAAATAGGTTGAGTAAGTCTGCTAGGGAAATCCCAAAGGTATTTAGGAAATACAAATAAGGAATGGGCTAGGCTAAGACCTCCGAGCTACGTGTCAATGAAGTAAGCAAGTCTTTATGAAATTATTTAAGATTAAGGTTTATTTGATTAAGCTAGGATTTAGAAAATGCAAAATGGAAAAAAGTGCAAAGGCATGGCGATGAGTTGTCCTGACTAAATCAATCTCAACCCTTTCAAATAAGCCAGTGAAGGTAATCTCTGTGAAAGAAAATTCAAGATGATGTAGAATGAATGAGAGACCCATAAAGATGAGGTTAAGTGATTGTAAAAGCAGAAAATGCGTGGATGAAAACCAAAACATGTATGCTTGAATGAATGCTTACATCATCTCGGAAGAGAAATCCCAGACAAACGAGCCAAGCGGCTTTGTGATCTGTTAGCCCAAAGGTTCAGTGCTGACTTTTGGAAGGTCAAGGAAGGACTTAGTCTACTCTGTTGCAGTCAAAAGGGACCCAACCTGGGTCATTTTCCCCTTCTCCCCTTACCCTGCTCACTTCCTACCCTCCCCGTTCCTTCATTCACCTTCTAACCTGACAAAACCCCCCTTCTTTTGGCCTTAGCCCCAAGCGCAAAGCTAAATCAGCCATAAAACCTTACCCATATGCCTTTATGCGCTCATAACTCATCACACAACATTTCTGCCGTTGATCTTCTTCCGCTAATCCAATGGCCCAATTTGCACCCGATAAAAGCACATGCCTGATCACTCGCCACCGCTCGTGCATTTTGCACCGACAACTAGCACGAATAATACCCGCGCGATATGGGCGGTTTCTCTCTCTCCTCTGCCGCTACGTGGCATTCGTTGAGTGGAATCGCGCGGTTTCTGACAGCTACCACTTACCACCCGAGGCCCGTGTGATGAAAACCATTACCGCTTAGGACAAACCACACCTGCTCGCTATTGCTCGCACATCTTCGCCGCCCGATAACCTTCTGATCTACCCATTGAAGATCCAATGGCCCGGATAGGTCGTGCTCTCACCATGACCGATAGCCTTTGTAAATTGATCTCTATCACACATTCTCCTGATCTGACGCCTACCATTCACGATCATCCCAACTGCTCATCCACCATGCACTTTGTCCCCACATCTAGTCTGTTACTGGAGGAAGAAGACAACCAGCTCTTTTAGCCTGGTAACAGTCTGACCCCAACAACCGAATTAAACATAGAGAATGGTTGTGTTATCACAAAATCATGCCCCTGATAGGCTGCTGATCAGGAAGACTTTGAGTAACTATTTCAAACCAAACTTTTGGCTGAGGCTTAGCCTCCTCAGCCTGAGAGGGCTCTCTCAAAGGGTTAAAGATTTTGATTAAAGAATAAGATAGATGGCTAACTCTATGGTTTGTGATTGTATATGTTTATAGGTTGAAAGATGAAGGTTGGCTACCATTGGGCTATGGAGTCAAAGTATGTTCAGTACCACAACAAGATCAGCTTAACATGAAGTCAGGGCATAGAGAGTTTTTATACATCAACAAAACAAAGATACAATGCAAGGAAACACAATTTATAAATACATGAAGGAAGTTAGAGCATCATTGATGAATTCTAAGTAACATGTATTCATACCACTGCAAGTAAGTGAAAGAGGAAAGCCATGAGACAATAGGACATTAAAAACCCTCTTTGAATCCTGAGTAGTGAAGCCAAAACATTCTACCTAGCATGGAAGTCAAGGCATTATAGAGTTCAAGTGCAGAAATGCAAATATAAAATAGTGAAACACATTTAGTTTATCTATGAAGGAAGTCAGAGCATCATTGATGAATTATGAGTATCATAAGTAAACCTCACTGCAATGTAAGTATTGGAAGATGCCATCAAAACAAGAACATACAAGAACTCTTCATGAATCTTGAGTTGTCTAAGTAGAAATTCTGCATTAGGTTAAAAATATACACAGTCTGCACATAGAGCAACAATTGAGCCAAAAAGTCTCCAACCCTTTGCTAATTCGACCTATTGCTCTATATAAAACATTTACAATTAGGATTCCATCATCCCTCATCAAGAGAATTCGAATTTGCCATCAGTGACACCTAATGACACTCAAAACTAACTATTAAATGCAAATGACACCTAACTAGCAGTCCTAGAGACCTAATACAACTAGGAGTGTAACTCCTTATTATGATTACAACAAACTTATCTAAAAATTTAAAGAATTATTTCACACCTAATACTCCATGAGGTCGAATTTGATGAAGCCTCCCACGTGGTCACCCAACTGCTGATGAGAAACCCTAGAAATTAGGGAACATGTTTCCCTGTTTTTAGGGTTAGATCCTTGAAACTTGCAGAGCCTTTATCTCTTCATCCATGACACATTTTATGAAACTGAAGGAGGTTTTGGTATCCCATGTTGTCCAGAACAAAAACCTCTCCTGGGTTTTTAAAATATTTCTCCAGCTATCCAGAAACTGTCCTTGAAAAACATGTGGCAAACAGGGAAAAATCCGTTTTCTGAAATTAGGGTCTCAATGAAAGCTTCTTATCTCCCAACTGAAAACACATACAAATAAAGTGAGATAGGTTATTGTAGATGGACAGGTTATTAAGAGAAACCTCCTTCAAAATTCCAAGATAGCCTTTCATGTGACCAGAAACGGATTTTGAAAAACACTACTAAAACCAGTAGACAAAGCTTGACTTTCTGCAGTTTCGTAGCGCAAGTGTAACCATAAATTCCTCCCACCGCAGAACGAATTTGAAGAAACCGAAAGAGGTTTTTGTAGTGCAGCATGTTAGGAAGAAAAGCCTCTTTCAGTTTGCAGAATTAAGTTCTCAGCTGCTCAGGAACGCGTTTAGAAATTGACTAGTAAAAGTAGAAAACAGGGTTTCTTCAGCTGAAACAAGCTGCTATAGGGGTTTCGCAGCGCGCTGCGAAATCACCTAAAAGATGTTGCGCTGCGAAACTGCTAAAAATGATTTATGTGTTTTACCATAAAACAAATGTAAGACATTTGGCATTGAAATTTTGTCAGTGATAACAGTGGCTCCACTTGGGATAGGGTGCCCTTGTGGTACACTAAGAACCTGCAGTTCCAGTGCCTTGTAAAATTTATTTGACAAACATCTTCTTTCAGCTTCTTGAGCCTTCACCTCGGGCTTAAGCTTGATGATGACTGTGGGAAAAAGAAATCTACCACTACTGAAAAAATGCTCAGTCAACCTTGAGCTTATTTGCACTTTCCTACCTACCTACCCTATCAGCTGCATTCTCCAATTGTAGCTCAAGGAACATGAAACTTCCAATGAAGCCAATCATGAATCTGATCTGAAACTTGGATCTCCTTACTGTGCTTGAAGCATAAATAAACCAGATACTGAAATAACCAAGGAAGCATGAGGTTCAACTGTTCTTCAAGATGAACATATAATTGGAAGCCTGAACAGTAAATCTTTTCCATGTAGTCAGCTATAGGGTCAAAAAACACATGGTTAGTTTGATAATCATCATAAAATTCTATCTCTTTAGACAACTGATTCTCAACCACACAAAACCCCTTTTATGTGCTATCCAATTTTCTATTTGACAAGCTATCCAACTGCTTTTCTGAATCATTCCAACAAACAATGGAATTTTCCTCATTATTATCATCATTCTTTGGTGTAAGCTGCTGCAAGAAATTACAAAAATGAACAATCTTTTCCTCTGCCTGAGGGTCATAAAAAATTTCTTCCAACATTTCTTCTTGGTGTTTGTAATCATGTTCATTTTGATAATGATCCGAAGACTGACAAGTCTGCTGCATATCTACATCAATATCAGAGGATTGAACATGGTTTTCATAAGTAAACCCCTGCTGATCTTCATGCTGCATTTCATGAGATGTTGTACTTTCTTCTTGGTGCTGAAATGCATTGTTATGAAGAGCCTCTAAAATTTCTTCATCCATAAACTCATCATCATCATAACAATCCTCCAAGTACTGAATGAAATTTAAAGAATGTCTACAACAATCTTTGAGCAACAATAAGGAAGGATGACACTCTTTATACATGTCATAGAACACATTATGGAAATCAGCAAGAGACGATAATGAACCATTTTCCAAACTTTTATACCAAGACCATGCTTTTCCTTCTAAAGTGGCCATAAACATCCTCATGAGACAATCCTCAGGAAAGTGAACCTTAAGACTGCGTACATGCATATGAAACCTAACCAAATGAAGAGCAGCATTGTCTTTCTTTTAATCTTTGAATATTGGAAGATCCTCTAACCAATCAACCTTTGGCATAGGATTTGGAAAACCAGGGATATGAGACCGATTCATAGGAGCATACCTGGCATTCATTCTTGCAGTGGAACTCATCTTGTAACTTCATCAAGCTACTGATCTTCTAGCAGTGGAGTCACCTTCTAATTTCTTATTTGATGTGTGGAGTCGCCAAGGTAGTTTTGCAGCCTCAAAGATGTCTGAGCTCCTGCTACCTTCAGAAGTTCAACCATTGATTTCGGGAATGAATAGACTTCAGGCTCCCGGCAGACGCACCAAAATGTTATCACAAAATCATGCCCCTGATAGGCTGCTGATCAGGAAGACTTTGAGTAACTATTTCAAACCAAACTTTTGGCTGAGGCTTAGCCTCCTCAGCCTGAGAGGGCTCTCTCAAAGGGTTAAAGATTTTGATTAAAGAATAAGATAGATGGCTAACTCTATGGTTTGTGATTGTATATGTTTATAGGTTGAAAGATGAAGGTTGGCTACCATTGGGCTATGGAGTCAAAGTATGTTCAGTACCACAGCAAGATCAGCTTAACATGAAGTCAGGGCATAGAGAGTTTTTATACATCAACAAAACAAAGATACAATGCAAGGAAACACAGTTTATAAATACATGAAGGAAGTTAGAGCATCATTGATGAATTCTAAGTAACATGTATTCATACCACTGCAAGTAAGTGAAAGAGGAAAGCCATGAGACAATAGGACATTAAAAACCCTCTTTGAATCCTGAGTAGTGAAGCCAAAACATTCTACCTAGCATGGAAGTCAAGGCATTATAGAGTTCAAGTGTAGAAATGCAAATATAAAACAGTGAAACCAATTTAGTTTATCTATGAAGGAAGTCAGAGCATCATTGATGAATTATGAGTATCATAAGTAAACCTCACTGCAATGTAAGTATTGGAAGATGCCATCAAAACAAGAACATACAATAACTCTTCATGAATCTTGAGTTGTCTAAGTAGAAATTCTGCATTAGGTTAAAAATATACACAGTCTGCACATAGAGCAACAATTGAGCCAAAAAGTCTCCAACCCTTTGCTAATTCGACCTATTGCTCTATATAAAGCATTTACAATTAGGATTCCATCATCCCTCATCAAGAGAATTCGAATTTGCCATCAGTGACACCTAATGACACTCAAAACTAACTATTAAATGCAAATGACACCTAACTAGCAGTCCTAGAGACCTAATACAACTAGGAGTTTAACTCCTTATTATGATTAAAACAAACTTATCTAAACATTTAAAGAATTCTTTCACACCTAATACTCCATGAGGTCGAATTTGATGAAGCCTCCCACATGGTCACCCAACTGCTGATGAGAAACCCTAGAAATTAGGGAACATGTTTCCCTGTTTTTAGGGTTAGATCCTTGAAACTTGAAGAGCCTTTATCTCTTCATCCATGACACATTTTACGAAACTGAAGGAGGTTTTTGTAGCCCATGTTGTCTAGAACAAAAACCTCTCCTGGGTGTTTAAAATATTGCTCCAGCTGTCCAGAAACTGTCCTTGAAAAACACGTGGCAAACAGGGAAAAATCCGTTTTCTGAAATTAGGGTCTCAATGAAAGCTTCTTATCTCCCAACTGAAAACACATACAAATAAAGTGAGATAGATTATTGTATATGGACAGGTTATTAAGTGAAACCTCCTTCAAAATTCCAAGATAGCCTTTCATGTGACCAGAAACGGATTTTGAAAAACACTACTAAAACCAGTAGACAAAGCTTGACTTTCTGCAGTTTCGTAGCGCACGTTTAACCATAAATTCCTCCCACCGAAGAACGAATTTGAAGAAACTGAAAGAGGTTTTTGTAGTGCAGCATGTTGGGAAGAAAAGCCTCTTTCAGTTTGCAAAATTAAGTTCTCAGCTGCTCAGGAACGCTTTTAGAAATTGACTAGTAAAAGCAGAAAACAGGGTTTCTTCAGCTGAAACAAGCTGCTACAGGGGTTTCGCAGCGCGCTGCGAAATCACCTAAAAGATGTTGCGCTGCGAAACTGCTAAAAATGATTTATGTGTTTTACCATAAAACAAATGTAAGACATTTGGCATTGAAATTTTGTCAGTGATAACAGGTTGAATGGAGAAAAGGACACAACACGACTTAGCAACTGAATTAAACAGTCATGGGACTCCACTGCCATAATTAGTCTAACTGCCTAAAGGAAAGCACAACACCTGAACTGATCAGGTTTTCACCATGAAGAAAACAACCTCATTCAGAGACGCGAACAGACAGTTAAATGCAGTTGGTGGTCAATTAAATACCCCCATCCCTAAAAGGCTAGGGGGCCATTGTAATAAAAAAGATATAAATAGCCACCAGAAAGATGTAATGAGGGTTGGAATTTGATGTAAGGTTCAACTTCGAGAGACTGTAGACACTCTGTAACTTGCAGCATCTCATCTTAATTTTCAGTAATGAAAGTTTCTTTTGTTGTTACATGCTCACTTTCCATTTCTTCTCTGTTCTAAGCTTGTGCCTGTGGTGTTGTATTCATGACTACTTCCATGTTCAATACTAGATAACTGTCATCTTATCTCTGTATTGAAATATTGAATGTATCAGTGAGTAGGCCACTCAGGTTTCTTCTGTGTCAAATGCAAAACAACTGTCATCTTGTCTTTGCGTTGATAGATTAGATCTACAAGTTTCTTTACTGGTTGCAGCCGACCATCACATGGTTGTGTGTATCTACTGGTGTGGTCAGTATTCTCCATATTCACCTAATTTCTAAAATGTTGAGCATTGGTTGTCTAAATCCTTGTAGTGTGAGGGTGTCCATGCATGTATGGAGTGAAAACATACTAGAAGTGGTTATCTGGCTTGAACTAAACCATCATCCCTTCCAATAAACCTCTACAAAAATAGTTTAAATTATATGTTACCAGGCATCTCCGAGCTACAACCTAGGAGAGTTTCTTGGAGCTCTAACATAATTGGTGCCGTTGCTGGGGAGAAGAGGTTGAAGCTCAGCTTCCCTGGGAGAATGACATAGATCCAACTTTGATGATAGACAAAGGCTAAACACATTTTTGGTTGTAAACATCTATCTGGCGACTCTACTGGAGGCCGAATTTCTTGGCGACTCCAAATCATAGTTTTGGCTTAGTTTGTGAGGCACACTCGGAGAAATCCTCAGAAATCACCAGCTGACCCAGTACCTGACCGTCAGAAGATTATCAAGCAAAGAAAGATGTCACAAAAGGGAGCATCAGGATCAGGTAAACCTAAACAATCTTATACATCTCTGCAAGAAAGGCTTGTAACAGAGTACATATATAGTGAGAATATAGCCTCTAGCACTAGCAGTGAAGAGAATTTTTTAGAGATTCATAGAGCTCCCTATTCTTCAGGTCCTCCTTTGGATTTCAGCCCAAAGGGAACCTCCCCTCCGGTCCATCATAGTCCTTTAACCTTGTCAGTCATTTCTCAACTCCCTACCTTTTAGACTGCCAACACTCTTCAATCCACCACAGTCATGGCAGGCCCACAAGCACCCACCAAAATGGAAAGAATCATAGCTGCTAGGTATGGACCCTTGGTATTGCTTACTCATCTGAATGCCATGCCTGTAGGAGAGTATTATAAGTATATGCCTAAGTTTACTGGGACAGAGGGAGTTACAATAGAAGAACATCTTGAGTCATTCTATAGTTATGCTGATAACCTAGATATTAGTGAAGATGATGTGTGGATGAGAGTTTTTGTCCAAAGCCTTGATGGAGAGGCAAGAAAATGGTTTAGAGAATTATCCCCTAGGTCTATAACAGACATTGAGGCCTTAGATGATGTGTTCCTAAAGCACCAGGGGGATAAGAAAGACCTGCTCTATTATCATACTGAGTTTGGCAACCTCAAAAGGGAAAATGGGGAGTCATTGTCCGATTTCAATAAAAGGTTTAACCACATGTACAACAAGATATCAGCTAAAGTGAAATCTACTCCCACCTCTGCCAAACTCACCTATGCCAATGCCTTTGATTCTGACTTCTACCTGCTATTGAGAGAAAGAATATGTGCTTCTCTGGCTGAAACCCAAGTTGCAACCTTGGAAGTAGAGTCCAACATCATGGCTACAGAGAAACTCAAGGGACATGTTGATCGAAGGAGATAGAGGGTTGAATCTTCTTCATATTCAGACCCCAAAATAGACAAAATGACCAAGATGATAGAGTCATTGGCTTCTGAAATATCCAAGCTGAAGGTTGAGCAACATCCAGGGGAAGGAAGGATTCCTAATACATTTGCTCCTATAAATCCAAATCCATACAAAAGAGCCAATGAACAGTTGCAGATCACGCAAAGGGAAGAGATGTTAGTGAAGAACAAAAAGTGGAGACTCCTTTCCAGAATGTAGTCATGGAAGAAGAGCAGTATGATGAAGAGGATGAGATCCACTACATGGAAGACAAAGGCATTGCTTCCTTTTTTACGTTAGCTGCATATGAGGAGTCATTACTCAAAGACCAGACTAGCCAAGAATGGGACAGAGAAGTTGTCTTTCAAACTGAAGATCAATAGAGATATAACCTGAGGTCAAGAATGAGTAATGTCAAAAAAAGTCCTACCAAAAAAGCTACTGACCCTACAAAGCAGCAAGTTATCAATCAAAAGCAACCAACAGCTAGTCCCATTGTCATAAAGGCACTAGCTCAAGAGGTAAAAGGCCCTGACAAGTCCCCTTCCCCTTTCAATTTTGAATTAGAAGTCCAGAAGTTGAAAATATCGATACCACTGATAGAACTAGTAAAAAGTGAGGCCTTTAAGAAGCCCATCCTTGATGCCCTTGAGCTCAAAGCCACACAAGCCTTCAATGACTATGTGAATTTGCCAGATGATAAACCTGCAGTTGTGCTTAGCCCCATGACTGAATCCTTTGATGATAGCTCCCCATCCTTCTATGTCTCCTTGACCATTCACAACAAAACCATTCACAACTGTCTGTTGGACATGGGTGCCAGTCATAATCTGATGCCCAAAGCTGTCATGGATGAGTTAGGCTTGGATATCACCAGACCTTATCATGACTTGTTCTCTTTCGATTCTAAAAAGGTGAAATGCTTGGGGTTAATCAAAGATCTAGCCATCACCCTGGCTCAGCTACCCATGAAGAGCATGATGATGGATATTGTGGTAGCAAATGTCCCCCCTAAGTTTGGCATGCTATTTTCTAGAGGATGGGTTAAGAGGTTTGGTGGGACATTGCAAAATGATCTATCCTATGCCACTATCTTGGTTTTTGGGGGAGAAAGTAGAAGATTATACAGGGAAGCTCAACTAGCTTATATCATCAGTGATGAAAAGAATCCCACTAATCATCCCATTTATGTTGTGGACATTGACTTTGGAGCATGTCATCTCCAAATTGAAGAATCCCAGTTGGCCTCAGTGCTGCTCAAGAAACTAGAATGTTGGGTCATAGAGAAGGAAGGGCCACAGGTTTGGGATATGTTCTTTGATGGAGCCTGCTCTAAGGAAGCTATAAGAGCAGGTGTGGTGTTGGTATCCCCAACACATGAATGCATACATTTGTCTTTCAAGCTAACTTTCTAGGTCACCAACAATATAGCAAGGTATGAGGCTTTGATATTGGGTTTAAATGCTGCTAAATAAATGGGCCTACTTATTATTTTCTGTAGTCACTTATCCATCCATGGCAACATCATATATGAACATTGGTGCTTCTTCATGGCTATGAAGATTCAAAGTAACCGAGCGGATTCTCTTAGCCCAGCAGCTCTGGCATAAGCACCTGGGGCCTTATTATGTAGTGGATCTCCACCAGAGCATCGACTAATTAGAACTAAGATTGCACCATATTCTCTTTTTCAATGACACATGCATGTTAACCCATGGAGAGCTGCTCTGGAGACCCGGTGGTGGTTACAGCAGAGTAGAGCTAGTAATACAGCTATAGGAACTCTATTAATAGCGGCAATTGCATTGAACCTAGAGATCTATTGTTCTATTTGTTTTTCATGGCAAGTCAAAGGCTCTATGGCCATATCATATATGAAGATTGGTCAACTGCTTTATGGCTATGAAGATACAAGGCCAATATCATATGGAATTGGCACCAGGCTTTAGGATCGACAGCATCGCAATTTGGTAGTAGCAGAGATAATAAACGAGATGAAAGGGTACGGTTTATTCCATAGAATCTCTAGTTTAGATATCCGATGGCCCTAGTTCCCATAGGGACCCATCAAAATAGGACGGTTGGCAGCAACGTTATTGTATTTTGCAGCTCGGCTGAAGAATATACAGGCCGAGACCGGTAGTTTGACTCTTTGGGATCTTGAGCTGAAGTCTTTTCTTCACGTTTTTTAGCGGCCAAGTTCCTCACCCATCAGAATGAGTGAGTCCCTACCGGGCCTCTCCTTAACAATCGAGCGATGGCGGCCTTTTAGTCGAGCATTTGTTACCTCTCCCGAAGGTCGAGAGTTCGACAGGCTCACCCTCACCCTGCCAAACCTTATATAGTTTCGCAAAAAGCAGCGGATCCATATGCAAGAGTAGATTCAGTAGTTAAAGAATCAGATCCTCTAGCATCAGTTGATCCAGTCAAAAAAGAAGTTGATCCAGCTTGCTTTGATGTCGGATATTCAATGTGTGCTTCCCCTGATCTGTTCCCCCTATTTATATGTACCCCATCCAATGGATGTGTTCCCACGATGCGTTCCTTCGACCTATGTGTTCTCTTCATTGAGATTTTCATCACTACCCTATGGCACCTACGACAATAGAAAAGAGAATATAATAGCAGCACCCATAGGGCCCTATAGGGAATACAAATAGCACTAGGGAAGGTTTTCAACCTAAAGGTGTCAACTGAGATCAATGGTTGTTATTTGTTTCAACGAGATAGGTATCAGTGACGTGAGGTTGGGCTTCACAACCAATCACAAAATGGCTGCTATAGTTAGTCAAATCGCGGAATCAATATGGTCGAAATCACTTCACCACTGGCACAAACCGCTCATGCCCTTATATCATCCCATAATCCATCCTACCCATTACCATCATGGGATATTCACAAAGAAACCCACCCAGTAAGTTTGTCCTAAACGTGAAATAAACCCTCCAAAGACCTCCTCACAGTCCCGGAAGTCAGTTTACCGTGTGGAAGGAACTACCATGCCCCAACTCATCTATCTCTAGACTTCATTTTATGTACACAAGATTTAAGGTAAGGTTCAACTGTCAACAATCCATATCAGTTAGCTTTAGAGTGGAGGAATCCATCTACTAGTGTTTTGCCTATACCTAGTGGCATCTTATAATTCATTCTTGACATGTTGAGGGGCACTCAGTTACAAGTTGCAACTCACTCATTTACTCGCCCCATCAAGGAAAGTAATAGATGCTACTCAGCCCTTATACAACATAGATGAAATCTACAAACACAGATCCCAAATGTAGAATCATGCACCTTTTATAGGGAAGAGCATCCTTTCTTTTCTTCTGTGTCGAAAGCATCCACCTAGCCCATAACCTATCTCTCTCTTCTCGTACAGTGGTTCACACTTTCCTAGCTCAAGACCACAATCATTTGACCTACCAATAAGTCCATCTACAATGTTGGGAATGTCACCAGCAACACTAGGTGGGAACATGCTTTCCTGTCTTCAGAGTCAGTCCAGTGGGAACTCAGTAATGAATTCATGCAAAGTAAAAAAGGGAATCTGCCACTGATCTATCATATATTATCGAGGAGAATGAATTGCTCCCTTTGACACCCTACCCATGCCCTAGCAAGTCAACTACTATTATAGTAGCCTTTAGTACACACGTATATTGTGTTCCTGGGTCTCTTTCTCCTCATTACGATCTGACCTTGAGGGGAAACCCACTCTTAGACTCTAGCTAGTAGGAATGAATCAAATAGGCTCAGAAAAAAGAAAAAAACAGCTGCTTTTAGATTCAGGTTACACACAACAGAAGGATGCTAATAGTTACCTTGGTAACCAAAGGAATAAAACTAATTGAGCGGACCAATCAGGGATGCTCAGGCAATCTTCGGATAACACTGTACCAATAAATCTATTGTTACACTAAACGAGGACCTAGTGCTGCTGTCATTCTATCACTCACCACTCACCTAAGATTGACAGGCAACTGCATTGACTCAAAGGTAGGAGCAGAAATAGATGTAACTATGCATAACCCCTACACACACAAGGTGGGACACTACCACTTGCACAAGATAGACTACCATTACGACAAATGACACGATAACTACTAGTACCAATATGCATATCAATATTCAGGCGACCACCTACATTACTTTCACCACCTCACATTTACACACTGTAGGTCTAGCTATTGGTATGCCCACCATCAGGCACCCCCTAATAAGCTCTTAATTACCGAGCTCCGTAGGAACATAGGGTCAATCCTGCTAAGTCCACTTATAATATGGGGCTTTTTAGGACTTCAATCCTTCACCTATATATATATAAAGAGCCAGAGAAAGACCCAACACCAATGAATGATTCAGTTGAAGAACCAATAGCAATAGATCCAAATGTGGGAAAATAGCTTCCAGTTGCGAATATCGGAACTACACTGATAGGAACCTGAGATATTGGAACATCACTCCTAGGAACACTAGTTCATCCTGGAACATCTATACATATAGTAACACGGGAAAATACTGAATAGTGTTGATAGGAGCATGAAATATCGGAACAACACTCACACTTCAAAATGTTAGAACTTCATAAGGGCGAAACATGTAAAGATGCTAATATATATATATTATTCAGTTTGTGATTGAGATCAAAATGAAGTGCTAGGCACCCCTTGAACTAGAGAAAGATGCAGGCACAGTGATTTCTTCAACCTTAAGAGGGAGATAGCTAAGTGATAGAGAAGCAAACAGTAGTATAGATGGGGTAGGAGAGAAAGAGACAAAGGTAGATTTAGAGTTCTAAGTCCGGGATCAATTTTGAATTTCTCTGGTTCCTGGTGAGGATCTAGACCGAGAGGCCATCTTTTTAGGGGATATTTTCCCAAGTCAATATAAGTTTCGGTTGGAAATTGAAATCCAGTGCCATTTGTTGGATATTGACCTCGAGTCTGTTCCCATTCCAACGCCTCCTCCAGGCCCACATTAAGTAGCATATGCATTATTCCTCATTGACATGTTGAAAACCATGATAGATCTAATATCCTATCAAAAAATAATTCCATTAGTTAGTGCTCATTCCCTTGTCTTTAGATGTTCTATAAATATTTGCTAGCCTATGGTGATGTGTTACTATGTTGCTTGTTATTATGGTTTTATGAGTTTCTATTTGTGACTTTGGGTTATAAACATTGGGGCATGACTCCACCTTTGACCTCTATGAGAATTGGATTAAGAAATATGATGGTATAGCAAAGCCCTTTCTTTGGGATTAGTGTGATGGGTTGTATCCTATTAGCTTATTCTTTTTATTACTATACAATCCCCAACAATAACTAAAAATGACCTTTTGAAATAACCTAAAGATGGAGTCTTTTTATATATAGTCCTCTTAGAAGCAAGGTCAGGAGCATTGTATTGTTCGAATAGGGAGAGGGAGGCCCTCCCAGAAGCAACAAAAGCAAGTTAGTTAGTGAGTGGGTGAGTGAGTGACCAGGGATGCATGAATTTCTTTCTTGAGAAAATAACCAAAAGAAAGGAAGTAATTAAAGCTAGAGAATGAAGTAAAGCAGATTGCGTAGAGGGAGGGATAAGCTTAAGACAATCCTCCTGGTCTGTCTGGCCTGAAGCTTGTCGAAACAATAATTCTATGTCGTCTAAAGGAAGGGGGCCACCTAAATAATATATAGCCATAAGAAGGTTATTCAAAATAGTCTCTTCCCATGGAATATGAAATTCAAGGTGCGAAGCCGCTTGTCCCTCCGGGGGCAAGGTCAATTATAGAATCTGAAACTCTAGGATCTCAAAATGACTCTCGAACGGAAGGATTCCTAAGTGAATATGGAAATGGCTATGTAGGATCTGATTTTGTCTATCAAAATGGAAAGGATGCCTAAAGGACTTTGACTCTACTACCTTAACCCTGCTCTTGGCTCATGGATCAATTGGTAAAAAAGAAACTACACCTGCCTCTGCTTCTCGATCTCGATTTGGAACTATAAGGGATGTTGGGTGATATGGTAGTGGAGAAGCTGCTTAGACTCCATCAACTCAATCTAGAACCGGGTAACAAACTGCTAGCACATGATTTTGGTCCGATGCTGGAACCGATGGTACTGAATCCGTCTACGTATAAATAGAAAGGCACGTGATTGGTTAAAGTGTATATATATGTCTTCTCTATAACAGTTCTGAACTATCTGTCAACATCTCTGCTTGCTGCACTGTTTCCATTCCTTCCTAGCCTTTATTCCTTCCTAGGTCTCTCCTTATTTGTTTATATAGCCTACAGTGTCCAGGTTCTATATAGCCAACAATGCTTGGGTTCTAGTAGTGAGCATCGCATCCTTATGTTGGATCATCGCTTATACGGGTAGGAAAGTGAATGTATAAGCCCATGATTGGTGGCGTCATGGAATTAAGTCAATGTCTATGCTCCCAAGACCAACTTTGGAATTGGTGGTGCCTCCAACTTTTGTACCTCTGCTTACTCAGATGCTGCTAGATTTCCGCTCTCTACTAATACCTTTTCTCTCACCTATGCCCTTGCTATATCATTTATAGGTTATGGGTAAACAAGCTCATTAGCATCCGCTCGGTCAACTGGATCAATTGGTTCAACTAGCGAAGATGCTTATAGTATTGCTCCTACCTATGACTATGCCTTTGATGCTACTAAAATAGTTTTTTCTACTAGATGGTTTGTATATAGATATGAAACAGGCTATTATGGTTCTCCAATGAATGGATCTAAAACTGGTGATGGGTAAACAAGGGAAACTTCCTATGCTCCTACTACTACCTTTGCCCTAGCTCTTGGCTTTGTTGAGACTGGCTTTAGATCTTATCTATATACTGATACTGCTGGTAGTGTTGGATAAGCTGATGCTGGCACTAGATTTGAATAATGAAGGTGAGAATCTAGATATCAATCATGAACATCTGAATCACAATCTAGATCTCAAACTATGAGATATGCTATTGAAGATGCTAGTGGTTCAACTGGTTAAACAGAAGAAACTAAGGTGACTGTACTTGGTTCTGGTTCAAGGTAAACAACTAGTGATGATGATGGTTCTTTAACAGATGCTGCTTTGTGCTCTACTACTGCTAGATATGCTGCTGAGTCCATTGGGTAAGCTATTGATGATGCCTTTGCTCCTGCTTGCTTTTATGTTTATGGGTATAGAACTGCTTGTGCTACTGATGGAAGGTATGCTGCTAGTATTGGATCAAGAGCTTATACACGTGCTTAAACCTGGAATGAAAGCACCATCGGATTGAGTAGGGAAATATGTTCAAAGCTTCAGACTGCACTTACTGCACTTAGAGGAAGAACCCATTCCAGAGCATCAGGATGTGAGGGAGTTAGGGATAGAAGGGGTTTTGGGACGAGAAACATATCTTTCCTTGCTTGAATGGATTGGAATTCTATATGGATTTGCAGCCAGTATTGCTCCAGTGTTGGGACTCTTAGTTGGTTGATAGCTCTACCTATGTTCCTTATAGACTAAAAGCCTAGTTGCTGGTACTTTATATGCTTACCGCTACGAAAGACTCAAAGCTCACCGACTTGACAAGAACTTTCTTTAGCAAATGTCGCTAGCGCTATCATCCGGGACTTGATGAGAACCTGGTTATTTGAATGGGTTGGTGAGGCCGAAGAGTTAGAAGCTAATTGAGGCTTACTGGCTTGAAACTTGCCAAGAATGAACCTTTTTTGACTCAATAGAATGACCTACCTAGATGACCGTCAGCTTGCTAAGAATGTTCGTTAGTTCATTAACTGCTTCCTTTGTTCATGACTCACTTGAAAAGAACCGAGCCTTTGACTACTTTTTATATTCATTTAGATGGGTTGGTTTGGCTTCCTCAACTACTGAACCTGCCTCATCAACTGGATAAGCGGCATCAGTGGCTTAAGAAAACATCTTTGGATAATCAAAATCCAAAGTGGCGGGTCTAGTGGCAAGGCTAAAGACTACGTGTTGGTCTTTCTCCTCTGCATCGTTATGAGGAAGAACAAAGACATTGAATGAATCCATAGTGAAGAGAGCTCTGCATCGTGAGTGAAGAACTACTCCTCTAAGTCTCCATACTCATTGGTATTGTTGCTATCACTCGCATATGGGTCTTAGCCTACTACTCATATTATAGCTCCACTCTGCTTTACAAGCTCGACTGATTAGAGTCCTTTGTTTGAATGAGTGATCACTTTGGTCCTCGTTCAAAGAAAGACTCTCTCTCCTAATCCACTGAAGCTCATGAAGCTACTCCGACAACTGGTGAAGCTACTGATGCTCTGAGACCATTGAGCTGGTGAGCCAATGAGACGATTGATACCTATGCTGCTACGAAGGCATCAAGCTCGTGATGCTATGAAAGAGAAACACATTGACTAATCCCATAAACTGCTATGCCTACTCCTCAGCATGAGGAGAGCGCCTATCAAAAGTTCAGCCTAGAAAGATGGAAAGCTCGATTTGCTCCAATGGCGAAGAGAAGCTCCGAACCTAAGGAACGAATTGTTTTCCAACTCCTCCTCATCGTGAATCTCTTTGGCGTAGACCTCCTCAGTGGAAGTGGCTTAAGAACCAAACCAACCTCCTTCCTTTCTCTCCCCATTCTGGACCAGCGACTTTCCCTTATATGCTGACACTACGACAACACTCTTCACTTGACTTGCTTGACCACCTTGAACTTGCTTTCCTAGCATGCTGGAACTGCACTGACCTGACTGACCAACCCACTGAATAAGGAAAACACTGATGAAGCTGACCTCCCATCCAACAGCTAGGAAACTAACCCAATAGACCTACCAAAGCGCGACTGACCAACCTGGTTGGGAAAGGTTAAAGACATACTCCTCAATTCAAAGGTGACAATTAAGGCTTTGTCAGGGTTTTTTCCATGGTTTGGTTAGGGTATACTATTGAAAAGGATCTCATTCAAGGATTTTTCCAAGGGTGTTTTTAGGGTAAGGAATAGTATTTGTTTTTCTCAGCACTAGTTAATGAGACCATTGCTACTATTGAGCCATTGATTCTGCTAGTTCTACTGGTTCTGGTTAATCGATCGAATCACTCAGATCAACTGCTTAGTCGAGACCTATAACTGCAACTTCTGCATTCCTAGTCTTTGTCTTTGCTGACAGTGATTAGACTATGCTTATACTAGTGCTTATAGCTCCACTACTGATAGCTTAGATGCTGGAACAACTGGTACTGCCTCCCTAGCTTCTGCCCTAGCTTATGGCTTTGCCTCTGTCCCAACAAGCTATGTCTTTGCCTTTGCTATTGATGGTGCTACTGGATCTGTAAGGTGTGCTACTAATGGAATTGCTGGTGGATAGACATGGGATGTACCAAAAGTCGGAACAAGCTATCGAACCAAAAAGGGTGATGGGCGAAGTAATGTCTGTCCACTGCCACACACCAAAGCACCCACCATTGCCTTTGTTGCCTACTCTAGGTCATCAAGGTCAACTGGAACAAGCTCTCGATATAGTGGTTCTGGGTCATAAAAAGGTGTTGAATCCATTGAATAAAGAAACAAAACTGCCACATGCCTTTGCTGCTTTAACCACTCGTGCTACCGCCTCTGCTCTTTTCTATGCCTCTATTGTTAGTGCTAGAACTGGAGCTAGTATTGAAGCTGGATTTGTTACTGGATTTGGAACTCATCGCGCTACTTTCTTTGCTACTGGTTCTGGATCTACTTATACTGTTGCTTGAGGTATCGTAGATATATTTTTCTTTGCTAGTGGTTGTGCTTGGTCAACTGCATCTGATCTGGAGGATCTGGAACATATGGATCTGGTACTACCTTTCCGTATGCTACTTAAGCTCCCTCTATGGTTGGGACTTAAGCTACTACTGTATCTGCTACTGGATCTACTAATTCCAGTGCTAGATCGACTTATGCTGGTGGATCACCTTTTGCTGGTGGGTCTCCAACAGTATATGCTACATCTACTCCTACTAAAGGATATGTAACTAGTACGGGGGTTTACCTTCGCTCTGGATCTATACTATAAATGGATATGGGACTGGGATATGGTATTGACAATGAATGGATATGGATAAGCTCGCTATGGATAAGCTCTTGCCTTTCCTACCTCTGTTCTTGGTAGTAGGTAAGGCATGGGAATTAAAAGGGTAAGCATACTAGAATGTGCATAAAGGAACAAGGGTGAATGTACCAAAACCCGAAACATGTGACAAATGTGCATATGAATCTATTGGTTATTCATTGGGGACTGGCTCTACTGCTGGTGTTGTATCTACTCCTGGGAGTGGTGCTGGGTCTTAATAATATATAGAATCACTTACTTAAACAACTGAATCAGCTGCTGGGATAGGAAGAGATGCTAGGCAAGGTGGTGGATCTACTTGTGTTGTGTTGGATCTTCGACTGGACCAAAAAGCAAACTAGTGCTACCTTAGCTGCTTCCTCTACTCCTACCGATGGTGGTGGATAAGCTGGGACAGGAAGGGATGTTGCTGGCCTTGTGCTACACCCACATTGAATGTTAGCCAACCATTGCCAGACAGTCGGCCATTGATTCCATTGCCATTGCCAGCTACATTTCCCCTCACACATTTGCATTTCAAGCCAGCCAGACAACCAGATAGCTAGACAGCCAGCCATTTCCCCCACGCATTTCCCCCACCATTTCCAGCCATCACCAGCCATCGCTAGCTGCATGTTCTTTTCCTTCCCAGCCATTGCTTGTTGCATGTTCTAGTTGTGTGGGCCTGGGCGTAGCAGGACAAATCATATTGAGATTGAGTAGGCCAAGCCACCATTCTTCGGTAGGCATACGGTCAATTCACCCCCTCACTAGGAATCATTTGACTCAAATTCCCGAGGAGAGTGACATGTATATTCTTCAGTTCATGGCTAGCCCCACTCCACCCATGAGGAATCTAACTCAAAAACTTTCCCTCTCATACACCCCATGAAAATTGGTCTTCCTCTTTGTACAAGCACCTACGACTGAATGAAACGTAAGCAGGTTGGCAGACGGATAAATTTGTGCACTGATTCACATATAATGGGTAAGCCTTTCTGTGAAGTGCTACGTGTTATGCTTAGTCTTAGCTTTGTAATTAATCCGAGTGTGTAGGAGAAATAGGCTCATTGGTCGTAGGAGCAAGTCCTGGATAGACAGAGCGAATAGAAGTAGTTGTGGGTGGGTGCATCTATCTCTTCGTTGATGTCCAATGGGGTGAAAGGTAATTTTTTACTGACCCTAGTCCATGCGCAGTTTCTATATTCCCACCCTAAAGTGAGTAACTAAACTATAGAAGTAGTGAGTTATTCAGATCAGCTTGTGTTACCTTCCTGCTAGCGTGCCTTTTATATAGATAGAAATACATATTTATTATGTATGTAGTCACCCTTTTACCAATTATGTGGTTATTCTCATTGCAATCGTAAGGTTACTACCAATTCGATCATCAAGTTACTATAAAAAAGGTGAAGTTACTTGGTTAGATCAATTTTCTAGTACCCTAGCTTGAATGAAGCATCAATGTGACTCGGTTGAGAATAACACTGGGTGGGGGAATAAATTGATTAATTGACCGTTCTAGGTGGGTGGGGGAATATGGTGACTACGTGCCTTTTCTTAGTGGGAATAACGGAAAGGCAATCTATATTCATGCTCGAGTGGGTGGAAAATAGAAGAAAACAAATCCGTAGTGTGGAGATGGCCAACTATTTGACAAGGCCCATCGATTCAATTGGACAACGCCCTTCGAATGCAATAAAGATTTTCCAAAGAATGGGACGCTAGGTGGCAGAAGCTAGAATGGGAAGAGGGGAAGGACACATCTGAAATGACAAGAGGGGTATGACCGATTGAACTGATTTATGACCAACATCAATTCGAATGGAAGTGGAGGATGCTTAAGCAGGCTTGACCAGCGATAAATGAATTAGCAAATCAATTAATGAACCATCCCACCTTGAAATGCAGAGCCATCTACCAGATCATAAAAACTAGTTTAGTTTGTGTTCACTCTCCACCCTATGGAAAAATGAATCGCCAGGCGGGTGTTACCTACTCCTCAATTGGTTTCAATTACATCGAAGAAATATATAGAGAAGTTGCACGAAGCCCATGACTAAATGCATGGTCAAATACCAAACAAGATGCACCAAATGAGATGCAACTTCCACATGGATTTTGGAGTTTCACCTTTCTTTCATGAAGATGAAAACCCTATTCCTCATCCCTGGGTGGAAATAAGTGAGCATAGTAACGCCCTTAATAATGGGTTTTGAATTTGAATCTCTGCATAGCCCAAGCGAACCCACCACTTGAGATCTTTACTAAAATAGGAATCTAAGTCGAAAGATATATCTGCATGAGGTGTGTAATGCATAACACGTGATCAATGAGAGAGAAAGCATGTTGCTTCTCGATCTACCCCACCCACCTTTGATAAGAAAGCACCTTTCCCCACCAGGGTGGTATATATTCTGTGTTCGACACTCTCTCGGTGGACTAATTCCATAGCTGAATTGGGTTTAAAACAGAGCTAGGGGTGGGTGGAGGGATCAATCGATGGGTAGAGGAGGTGCAGGGCTTTGTCCCATAATCTGGAATAAGGGGCCGGTGCGCCCATCCGGACAGGGTGATGCATGGGTCTACTACCTCACTCTACTCATTTCCGCAGGGGTCTATCTCCTCAGCATGATGGGTTTGTCTCCTCGCCCAGAGGAAAAACCTATGAAAGATTGGCCCCTCACGGTGACAAGGAAATGGGATGGTCTCAGGAAGCTTGGTCCTTGTTCCACGAAGCAAAAGCATATCTCTCTCAATGGAAGGCTATATAAGCTCTATGGATTTGGTTATCGTGGCTCTAGGTGGGGTCTGCCAACCCTTCTTTCATAAGCGTCTAAGTTGGGTTTTAGCTTAAGTGTTGTTTTTCCTCGGGACTAGAGGAGGGATAGCTAGCTCGAGGAACCATACAGATGATGTACCTATACGATGGGATAGATAGCTGGGTGTGATTTCGTTCAACTCTTGTCTTTATCAAAGATAGATTTAGGAAGGATAGATAGCCTAAGTCAATATATCCTGGATAATATCAGTGAAAATATTCCATCAATAAGAAATCCCATGCCTTTGGTGTATAACCTTGGTTAATATACTATGCAAAGCCTTCCCTTGGGTCATTGATTGCATGGAGAAAGACTGCTATGTCAGTGTAGACAGATTGTTATGCTTGAGGATAACCTTGGGTAATAGACTATGCAATGGAATCCCTTTTACTTTGGGTGAGTGAGCGTTCTGCCTTAGGTAGTAAGAAGTGGTCAAATGAGATCTATTATATATGTCATTTTCGACATGTCTCATAGAAGGTATGATCACTCATGCACTCACTGAAAATATTTGCCCGCTCATTGAACAGGATTTCTGTCAGGCTGGCTTGTCCCTTCTTGTAGCGTTTTGACTGGCTGGATAAAGCAAGAGGTGATAACAGTTCATTCAGTAAAGGTATAGCTGGTAGTTTCATTCGAGATCCCGGGTCTATCTATAGTTGTACCTCCTAAGCAGCATGAATTAAGGAAGTCGATCCAGGCTTATAAGGTCTACTTGTTTGGGTGGGTAGGTGGTTTGGACTAAAGTAAAGGTAGTCTAATGCCATGCCATCTCGTAGAAGTATATAGCTGTACCTGATAGGCCATTCATGGAGCAATAGGTATTGGGCACATAGGTCTTAAGGTGGGTGGGTACAAAGGGTGTTATAAGAAGTCCTAAAAGTAAGGTAAAGGTTGCTCTCCGTCTGAAGCAGTAGGTAATCCGGAATTGTATCGGCAAGGCTCTGAAATCCAAGGTAATAGGCGTACCCGGCATATCTATCTATCAGCAACTGTGATGGCAGGTCTGTGAATGCTGTCTGGAAGGCGAAAAGGTTTGTTTATCTATGGGAAGTCAAGTGCAAGGCTGGCTGTCTTAATGAATCAATCGTATTTGGGCTCATCACGGCCCGAAAGAGAAGGTGTGAAGCAGCAGTATCCACCCACTACGCGATTAATTAAGCAAATGTATAGGTAGAACAGTTCTAGGTATTCTGGTGGGTAAAGAGGTTGTTTGGTAACAAGGGAAGTTAGGATAAAGGTGAATAGCAAGAGTGTCTACCCACATTTCATACCTCCAACAAGTGTACGAAAAGGCCTGTGAATTGAATGCTCTAAGTTCAGATAATTGAACAACTGACCGGTATAAAAATCATCCAGCTTTCTCAGGTACTCCCTCCCTCCATCAACAATTGTACGGTATTCGGGGGATAGGCCGGGCTGTAAGTCAAACAAGAAACTATAATAATAGATAAGAATATGACATATCTGGTTGAAAAGAGAACATGTATATATATGTTAGTAGTATAGAGTTGAATTGTGAAGAACTAGGTGATGAGGTGACTGTAATTGGGCTGTTGGCATAAGATAGCTCTATGTATTGGTACCAACTGTGTGTGAATATATCAAGTGTAATATAGACCCGTGGGCATAACATATTTCGTTTGGTAACAAGGTGATTCGAGAATTGAGGTAGGGACTGGGCGTGAATAAAAATGGATGTGTATGTCTGTAAGGAGAAAGGCAGCAGGACGTGAAACCACGCCCCCGTGCAGGAAAAGCAAACAGAAAATAGACATAGAATGGAAAGCAATACAACCAGGAACACCAGAGAGGGAGGAATGGCGGAAGCCAGAAGGCAGACATACTAGCTGAAAGGCCAACTGGGAAGGATGAATAAAGACAAGCTGAGGCCGATGTTATGGGCTTCCCCCTCATAAGTAAGGGAGAGAGGGAGAGCCACAATGTGGTAAAGGAATGAAGCCCTAGAATGAGTGACGATTAGGGTAGACGATGCACCCAAGGTTGGAAGTAGGTAAGACAATTGCTATAGCTGGGAGTGACTAATATTGAGATATATTGAGTAGGTTGAGAGAATATCTCCGGCATTTCTAGAAAGAGAATGGGCAGTAAGATTGATACATAAAGGTATAAAAATATATCATATTAGGTTCAAAATTGAGTTTCTGGCGTGCGAAAATATCAAATCATGTTATCCCATAACTAACTACTATCTTTTTCATATCAGATGAAATCCATAATATAACTGAACCAACCCTAAAGACCCTCAATATCAGAGAAGGATAATGAGAGACATAGGACAAACTGGCGTTGGTAAAGGCAGAAGAAGTGGCGGTGTACAAGGCCATATCGAATGTTGATACCCTCCAAAGGCCAAGGGATACAAGAGGTTAGGCGTGAAGATTTGCAATTCCTACTACGATGGTGCAATGTGCGATGATTCATACTTGTTGGAACAGAGCTAGGAGTAGGCCATCTGATATCCTGAATCCTCATTGGATAAGGATGCGCAAGCAGGCTCGACTGTTAAAGCCGCCATTATGAGCCTGCCGAAATCTCGACCAACACCTTTTAGTTACTTATTTGAGAGGGGCACCCAATAAGTCAAATGAAGGCAGGGCTCAACTGTTAAGGCTGCCATCGTGAGCCTGTCGAACTCTCAACCAACGGGAGAGGAACTATTCTCTACGTCATTTCATTCATGTCATTTCATTAATTATATATGTCATTATGAATGAATGAGATATGTGTCATACCAGATTGATGACTGATTTGATAGATGTCATTTTTGACATGACCAGAGATTGAGAGAAGGTCCAGAGGGTCTTGCGCTTCCTAGTGCAAGGAGAGAGATTTTGATCTTCTCTATGTCATTATGCGTGAATGACTCGATATATGTCATTCCGTGATAAACTATATATGTCATTACGCTTTAAGGCTCAACCATCCATACGGGGAGAAGAAAGACTAGTTCGTGTCTCCTTGACTATAAGGTAAGACCCCAAACAGATATTACTGCTCGGCGAAGGCAGAATGACATATATCGTAATTATGTATATAATGAATGACTGGAATCAATGGTCGAAACGAACCAATTAGTTCGAGATCTTGATTGCATAATGGCATAAACATGATCTGCTAAAGCGTAATTACGTATATAACGAATGAATGCATCGATATATGTGTCATACCAGATTCGATGTGAGTCATTCTTGAGATATTGAATGACACTTTATAATATACGTCATTACGGATCATTCTTGATAGATTGAACGACATCGATAGTAGATTGAATGACATCGATACAGACATATTTCAGGTTATGGATTGGGCAATAGGTATCGCTCGACAAGGATAGATACAGATTTCAGTAGAATGGTTGCTCTTGGTAATGGCCTTACTATTTATCTAAGCTGCTCGCTCGCCTTTTTATGTAATGCCTGCTCTCTGATGTCCAGGTAGTGGAGGGTAGCTCTCTCATGCTCTTATCGATGTCTTCCCTAATGCCTGAATCGGCTTATTAAAGTAGTCCCCCATGTCCCCGTCTTATGCCCGTAAATTCTTAACAGGACGATATAGATTAGACTTATAAGAACAGATTAGATAGATTCATGTGAGCATGTGACCTATGGTGATGAGATAGAGATAGATAGTATCCATCTCACCCCAGCTCCAAAAAACATGTATTTTCTAGTATAATTGCAGTCGGTGCTTACTGCACTTGCTCTTCGGTCGAGCTTGGCTTTTCCACTCGGTTCTCCGATGGGGGTTACGAGCCAACCATCTCGTTTCATTTATTCCATCCCTTCTTGTTCGAAATCCCGTTGCACCAAAAGCATAGGCAGCATAGGCAGCATAGGCACCAGTACATAAGGGGACCTCACCCATAGGCGGGTAGAGAGCAAAAGTGCTTCTTGGGCTTGCAGAGATACATGGATTTGAGAGAATTCACTTTCTTGACCAAATGGTATACCAGAGACCAACGACTGATGGAACTCCCTTTGACTTTCTTCACTAATGAAAATGCAGGTAATGCATAGCAGCCGTACCCCGTTAACCAATCATGTTGACCGATCATAGAGTGCCATAGTCATAGTTTTGATTTGACCGAAGGCTTTTAGTAAGGTCCAATAGGTTCTCATATCGAAGAAATAGACTCGTACAGATGTGAGAAGCGCAGTCTTGAACGATTATGAATTATTCGCAGCAGGTCTAGGGTTCGAGGAAACCCTCGCAAGTATAAGCACCAAAAGGTTGGTTCTAGGGAGATATTTCCAGACATGAAGTATACAAACCGAGGGAACCACCTCGAACCAGTACAAAGTACTACTGACCTTTCTTTGTTACAATTAGTAGAGAAACTACGAATGGTGAGCCTATTAGCTATTTACAGCCACTAGTAATATAAGATATTGGCCCATATCTATTCCCTAGGTTAGACCAAAACATTATATAAGAATGACTAAAAGAGAAAGAAATTGGCCTCTAGACATTAACAATTTTGTCCAGCCGTATTCCCACACCAATAAGCAACAAACAAAGAAAGCGCTAGGACCAACAAATCACTAGTTATAGTTAGTCATACAAAGTACCATTAAGCAAGACAAATCACAAATACGGTGAGTCAATGTTGTTGCACCTGCTACCAGGTTGGGCTAGTTTCCGACCAATACCAATATAGATTATCATAATGTTCCAAACTATCTAGAATGGGTGTCAAAGAAAAGAGAAACTTGAGCCAGGGGTCTGCCTATGAACCTTCTTTAACCTAATGATGCAATCTTACCTCCTATATATGTATATTTGCTATCACGCATCTAAATTTAATACCTGGTGCGCATGGGGAGATCGCCGTTGAAAATGCATACAGATGATGGGCATATCATATATAGAGGTGAAACACACACTATATTCAATATAGTGTGTATTAGTTACTCCAACCGTGACTATTACATTGATAGGCTGGGTTTTTCCTACCCATCATTGGTGGGATTAGTGCCTTATCCGAGTTGAGTTGTTCTTACCCATCCCATTCCAATCTGGCTTTGCTTGGTGGGGGGGATGAGCTAACCTTACCTTTGGCTGGCTTACCCATCCATGTATGTGTACTTAGACGCTACTAATATTCATTCCTAGGCGAACTCTTACCTGGCTAGTCTAATCCCACCTAGGTGGACTTCTTGAATATAGCTTGATGGATACTGGTCACTGCTACCTTGGCTTATGCTGGTTCCTTGGTGGCTATGACTTGGATCTTGCTATCCTTAATTCTTTGTATTTATGTGTGCTACCTATTGATCGATCCAGGCGCGGACGGAACAATGGATAGGTAGGCAAGCATCCCTGTGGTGGTAGAGAGCTAGCTCACTCAACAATAGATTCATTATTACTTCATTTCTGTTGTCTCCTAATTCCAACCAATGAATGACGATGGATCTGTAGACGGGCTAGCGATGGATTGATGAGACATTGGTTAGCAGATGATTGGTGATTTATGCAATCAGCTTTAAGAGGATGAGAAATAAGTAAGTCTTTTTGGAGACATCAGTTTAGTCTCTTTGCTACACCTTAGCTTTATTGTCCCTGACAAATTTTATTATGTGGTATCGCTCGTATATAAATCATCTGGACAAGCATCTTAGTCAGTAGTTGGGGTGGAGATAGCAAATCCTGAAGCATCTAGCTTACCGAGTTTCAGTTTCACTTGTTTCAAAAGTAGCACATGTAGCATTTTACCCAATGGGTTCCGTACAAGGTATAGTAGATTTTCTAGTTCCGGGTCAAGTGAAACCCCTGACTATTCCATAGATGGTAGAGGAGTTCCTAATTTCATACCTAGTTTAGTTCGATATTTCTAAAAAGCAGATCATATTCCAATTGATCGAGTCGAATAATCTGTTGACCTCCCTGTTCCAGAACCAATGGTCTCCCTTCTAGGTCAATAACCATAGCCTGTTCTAAGGCACAAAACAGACTAAGCGCACAACAAAAGGCAAAGGGACCTTGCCCAAGAGCAAAGAATGAAATGAAAAGAACAGTTGCAAGATATGAGCCAAGTGCATATCCATATGGGTTGGTGAATGAAACCTTGACTGTGCAAGGGCCATCAATCCTACCAGGTTTGGTTACCATGCCAATCCTTTAGTGGCCAATAGTTATGTAGCAGGGAAGTAGTTCAATGGGGATTCAACCAAAGAAGCATGCATCTGAGCCACCAGCTTAAGAATAAGTTGTTTACCTTGAACCAATTAATCGAGTTTACCCATCAACGAAGACAGAGATGGTAGTAGCTTCAGCACCAATTGCAAAGGTAGAAGTAGAGCCCAAAGAGGAGGCAGTAGTCTCTGATCTCCAAAGATTTCATTTTTCTGAGATGAGATAATATTTAAGAACTAATTGAGATTACCAAGGTGCGAAGCCACTTGTCCCTCTAGTGATGATGATGGTTCTTTAACAGATGCTGCTTTGTGCTCTACTACTGCTAGATATGCTGCTGAGTCCATTGGGTAAGCTATTGATGATGCCTTTGCTCCTGCTTGCTTTTATGTTTATGGGTATAGAACTGCTTGTGCTACTGATGGAAGGTATGCTGCTAGTATTGGATCAAGAGCTTATACACGTGCTTAAACCTGGAATGAAAGCACCATCGGATTGAGTAGGGAAATATGTTCAAAGCTTCAGACTGCACTTACTGCACTTAGAGGAAGAACCCATTCCAGAGCATCAGGATGTGAGGGAGTTAGGGATAGAAGGGGTTTTGGGACGAGAAACATATCTTTCCTTGCTTGAATGGATTGGAATTCTATATGGATTTGCAGCCAGTATTGCTCCAGTGTTGGGACTCTTAGTTGGTTGATAGCTCTACCTATGTTCCTTATAGACTAAAAGCCTAGTTGCTGGTACTTTATATGCTTACCGCTACGAAAGACTCAAAGCTCACCGACTTGACAAGAACTTTCTTTAGCAAATGTCGCTAGCGCTATCATCCGGGACTTGATGAGAACCTGGTTATTTGAATGGGTTGGTGAGGCCGAAGAGTTAGAAGCTAATTGAGGCTTACTGGCTTGAAACTTGCCAAGAATGAACCTTTTTTGACTCAATAGAATGACCTACCTAGATGACCGTCAGCTTGCTAAGAATGTTCGTTAGTTCATTAACTGCTTCCTTTGTTCATGACTCACTTGAAAAGAACCGAGCCTTTGACTACTTTTTATATTCATTTAGATGGGTTGGTTTGGCTTCCTCAACTACTGAACCTGCCTCATCAACTGGATAAGCGGCATCAGTGGCTTAAGAAAACATCTTTGGATAATCAAAATCCAAAGTGGCGGGTCTAGTGGCAAGGCTAAAGACTACGTGTTGGTCTTTCTCCTCTGCATCGTTATGAGGAAGAACAAAGACATTGAATGAATCCATAGTGAAGAGAGCTCTGCATCGTGAGTGAAGAACTACTCCTCTAAGTCTCCATACTCATTGGTATTGTTGCTATCACTCGCATATGGGTCTTAGCCTACTACTCATATTATAGCTCCACTCTGCTTTACAAGCTCGACTGATTAGAGTCCTTTGTTTGAATGAGTGATCACTTTGGTCCTCGTTCAAAGAAAGACTCTCTCTCCTAATCCACTGAAGCTCATGAAGCTACTCCGACAACTGGTGAAGCTACTGATGCTCTGAGACCATTGAGCTGGTGAGCCAATGAGACGATTGATACCTATGCTGCTACGAAGGCATCAAGCTCGTGATGCTATGAAAGAGAAACACATTGACTAATCCCATAAACTGCTATGCCTACTCCTCAGCATGAGGAGAGCGCCTATCAAAAGTTCAGCCTAGAAAGATGGAAAGCTCGATTTGCTCCAATGGCGAAGAGAAGCTCCGAACCTAAGGAACGAATTGTTTTCCAACTCCTCCTCATCGTGAATCTCTTTGGCGTAGACCTCCTCAGTGGAAGTGGCTTAAGAACCAAACCAACCTCCTTCCTTTCTCTCCCCATTCTGGACCAGCGACTTTCCCTTATATGCTGACACTACGACAACACTCTTCACTTGACTTGCTTGACCACCTTGAACTTGCTTTCCTAGCATGCTGGAACTGCACTGACCTGACTGACCAACCCACTGAATAAGGAAAACACTGATGAAGCTGACCTCCCATCCAACAGCTAGGAAACTAACCCAATAGACCTACCAAAGCGCGACTGACCAACCTGGTTGGGAAAGGTTAAAGACATACTCCTCAATTCAAAGGTGACAATTAAGGCTTTGTCAGGGTTTTTTCCATGGTTTGGTTAGGGTATACTATTGAAAAGGATCTCATTCAAGGATTTTTCCAAGGGTGTTTTTAGGGTAAGGAATAGTATTTGTTTTTCTCAGCACTAGTTAATGAGACCATTGCTACTATTGAGCCATTGATTCTGCTAGTTCTACTGGTTCTGGTTAATCAAGCGAATCACCCGGATCAACTGCTTAGTCTGGACCTATAACTGCAACTTCTGCATTCCTAGTCTTTGTCTTTGCTGACGGTGCTTAGACTATGCTTATACTGGTGCTTATAGCTCTGCTACTGATAGCTTAGATGCTGGAACAACTGGTACTGCCTCCCTAGCTTCTGCCCTAGCTTATGGCTTTGCCTCTGTCCCAACAAGCTATGTCTTTGCCTTTGCTACTGATGGTGCTACTGGATCTGTAAGGTATGCTGCTAATGGAATTGCTGGTGGATAGACACGGGATGTACCAAAAGTCGGAACAAGCTATCGAACCAAAAAGGGTGCTGGGCGAAGTAATGCCTGTCCACTGCCACACACCAAAGCGCCCACCATTGCCTCTGCTGCCTACTCTAGGTCATCAAGGTCAGCTGGAACAAGCTCTCGATATAGTGGTTCTGGGTCATAAAAAGGTGCTGAATCCACTGAATAAAGAAACAAAACTGCCACATGCCTTTGCTGCTTTAACCACTCGTGCTACCGCCTCTGCTCTTTTCTATGCCTCTATTGTTAGTGCTAGAACTGGAGCTAGTATTGAAGCTGGATTTGTTACTGGATTTGGAACTCATCGCGCTACTTTCTTTGCTACTGGTTCTGGATCTACTTATACTGTTGCTTGAGGTATCGTAGATATATTTTTCTTTGCTAGTGGTTGTGCTTGGTCAACTGCATCTGATCTGGAGGATCTGGAACATATGGATCTGGTACTACCTTTCCGTATGCTACTTAAGCTCCCTCTATGGTTGGGACTTAAGCTACTACTGTATCTGCTACTGGATCTACTAATTCCAGTGCTAGATCGACTTATGCTGGTGGATCACCTTTTGCTGGTGGGTCTCCAACAGTATATGCTACATCTACTCCTACTAAAGGATATGTAACTAGTACGGGGGTTTACCTTCGCTCTGGATCTATACTATAAATGGATATGGGACTGGGATATGGTATTGACAATGAATGGATATGGATAAGCTCGCTATGGATAAGCTCTTGCCTTTCCTACCTCTGTTCTTGGTAGTAGGTAAGGCATGGGAATTAAAAGGGTAAGCATACTAGAATGTGCATAAAGGAACAAGGGTGAATGTACCAAAACCCGAAACATGTGACAAATGTGCATATGAATCTATTGGTTATTCATTGGGGACTGGCTCTACTGCTGGTGTTGTATCTACTCCTGGGAGTGGTGCTGGGTCTTAATAATATATAGAATCACTTACTTAAACAACTGAATCAGCTGCTGGGATAGGAAGAGATGCTAGGCAAGGTGGTGGATCTACTTGTGTTGTGTTGGATCTTCGACTGGACCAAAAAGCAAACTAGTGCTACCTTAGCTGCTTCCTCTACTCCTACCGATGGTGGTGGATAAGCTGGGACAGGAAGGGATGTTGCTGGCCTTGTGCTACACCCACATTGAATGTTAGCCAACCATTGCCAGACAGTCGGCCATTGATTCCATTGCCATTGCCAGCTACATTTCCCCTCACACATTTGCATTTCAAGCCAGCCAGACAACCAGATAGCTAGACAGCCAGCCATTTCCCCCACGCATTTCCCCCACCATTTCCAGCCATCACCAGCCATCGCTAGCTGCATGTTCTTTTCCTTCCCAGCCATTGCTTGTTGCATGTTCTAGTTGTGTGGGCCTGGGCGTAGCAGGACAAATCATATTGAGATTGAGTAGGCCAAGCCACCATTCTTCGGTAGGCATACGGTCAATTCACCCCCTCACTAGGAATCATTTGACTCAAATTCCCGAGGAGAGTGACATGTATATTCTTCAGTTCATGGCTAGCCCCACTCCACCCATGAGGAATCTAACTCAAAAACTTTCCCTCTCATACACCCCATGAAAATTGGTCTTCCTCTTTGTACAAGCACCTACGACTGAATGAAACGTAAGCAGGTTGGCAGACGGATAAATTTGTGCACTGATTCACATATAATGGGTAAGCCTTTCTGTGAAGTGCTACGTGTTATGCTTAGTCTTAGCTTTGTAATTAATCCGAGTGTGTAGGAGAAATAGGCTCATTGGTCGTAGGAGCAAGTCCTGGATAGACAGAGCGAATAGAAGTAGTTGTGGGTGGGTGCATCTATCTCTTCGTTGATGTCCAATGGGGTGAAAGGTAATTTTTTACTGACCCTAGTCCATGCGCAGTTTCTATATTCCCACCCTAAAGTGAGTAACTAAACTATAGAAGTAGTGAGTTATTCAGATCAGCTTGTGTTACCTTCCTACTAGCGTGCCTTTTATATAGATAGAAATACATATTTATTATGTATGTAGTCACCCTTTTACCAATTATGTGGTTATTCTCATTGCAATCGTAAGGTTACTACCAATTCGATCATCAAGTTACTATAAAAAAGGTGAAGTTACTTGGTTAGATCAATTTGCTAGTACCCTAGCTTGAATGAAGCATCAATGTGACTCGGTTGAGAATAACACTGGGTGGGGGAATAAATTGATTAATTGACCGTTCTAGGTGGGTGGGGGAATATGGTGACTACGTGCCTTTTCTTAGTGGGAATAACGGAAAGGCAATCTATATTCATGCTCGAGTGGGTGGAAAATAGAAGAAAACAAATCCGTAGTGTGGAGATGGCCAACTATTTGACAAGGCCCATCGATTCAATTGGACAACGCCCTTCGAATGCAATAAAGATTTTCCAAAGAATGGGACGCTAGGTGGCAGAAGCTAGAATGGGAAGAGGGGAAGGACACATCTGAAATGACAAGAGGGGTATGACCGATTGAACTGATTTATGACCAACATCAATTCGAATGGAAGTGGAGGATGCTTAAGCAGGCTTGACCAGCGATAAATGAATTAGCAAATCAATTAATGAACCATCCCACCTTGAAATGCAGAGCCATCTACCAGATCATAAAAACTAGTTTAGTTTGTGTTCACTCTCCACCCTATGGAAAAATGAATCGCCAGGCGGGTGTTACCTACTCCTCAATTGGTTTCAATTACATCGAAGAAATATATAGAGAAGTTGCACGAAGCCCATGACTAAATGCATGGTCAAATACCAAACAAGATGCACCAAATGAGATGCAACTTCCACATGGATTTTGGAGTTTCACCTTTCTTTCATGAAGATGAAAACCCTATTCCTCATCCCTGGGTGGAAATAAGTGAGCATAGTAACGCCCTTAATAATGGGTTTTGAATTTGAATCTCTGCATAGCCCAAGCGAACCCACCACTTGAGATCTTTACTAAAATAGGAATCTAAGTCGAAAGATATATCTGCATGAGGTGTGTAATGCATAACACGTGATCAATGAGAGAGAAAGCATGTTGCTTCTCGATCTACCCCACCCACCTTTGATAAGAAAGCACCTTTCCCCACCAGGGTGGTATATATTCTGTGTTCGACACTCTCTCGGTGGACTAATTCCATAGCTGAATTGGGTTTAAAACAGAGCTAGGGGTGGGTGGAGGGATCAATCGATGGGTAGAGGAGGTGCAGGGCTTTGTCCCATAATCTGGAATAAGGGGCCGGTGCGCCCATCCGGACAGGGTGATGCATGGGTCTACTACCTCACTCTACTCATTTCCGCAGGGGTCTATCTCCTCAGCATGATGGGTTTGTCTCCTCGCCCAGAGGAAAAACCTATGAAAGATTGGCCCCTCACGGTGACAAGGAAATGGGATGGTCTCAGGAAGCTTGGTCCTTGTTCCACGAAGCAAAAGCATATCTCTCTCAATGGAAGGCTATATAAGCTCTATGGATTTGGTTATCGTGGCTCTAGGTGGGGTCTGCCAACCCTTCTTTCATAAGCGTCTAAGTTGGGTTTTAGCTTAAGTGTTGTTTTTCCTCGGGACTAGAGGAGGGATAGCTAGCTCGAGGAACCATACAGATGATGTACCTATACGATGGGATAGATAGCTGGGTGTGATTTCGTTCAACTCTTGTCTTTATCAAAGATAGATTTAGGAAGGATAGATAGCCTAAGTCAATATATCCTGGATAATATCAGTGAAAATATTCCATCAATAAGAAATCCCATGCCTTTGGTGTATAACCTTGGTTAATATACTATGCAAAGCCTTCCCTTGGGTCATTGATTGCATGGAGAAAGACTGCTATGTCAGTGTAGACAGATTGTTATGCTTGAGGATAACCTTGGGTAATAGACTATGCAATGGAATCCCTTTTACTTTGGGTGAGTGAGCGTTCTGCCTTAGGTAGTAAGAAGTGGTCAAATGAGATCTATTATATATGTCATTTCTGACATGTCTCATAGAAGGTATGATCACTCATGCACTCACTGAAAATATTTGCCCGCTCATTGAACAGGATTTCTGTCAGGCTGGCTTGTCCCTTCTTGTAGCGTTTTGACTGGCTGGATAAAGCAAGAGGTGATAACAGTTCATTCAGTAAAGGTATAGCTGGTAGTTTCATTCGAGATCCCGGGTCTATCTATAGTTGTACCTCCTAAGCAGCATGAATTAAGGAAGTCGATCCAGGCTTATAAGGTCTACTTGTTTGGGTGGGTAGGTGGTTTGGACTAAAGTAAAGGTAGTCTAATGCCATGCCATCTCGTAGAAGTATATAGCTGTACCTGATAGGCCATTCATGGAGCAATAGGTATTGGGCACATAGGTCTTAAGGTGGGTGGGTACAAAGGGTGTTATAAGAAGTCCTAAAAGTAAGGTAAAGGTTGCTCTCCGTCTGAAGCAGTAGGTAATCCGGAATTGTATCGGCAAGGCTCTGAAATCCAAGGTAATAGGCGTACCCGGCATATCTATCTATCAGCAACTGTGATGGCAGGTCTGTGAATGCTGTCTGGAAGGCGAAAAGGTTTGTTTATCTATGGGAAGTCAAGTGCAAGGCTGGCTGTCTTAATGAATCAATCGTATTTGGGCTCATCACGGCCCGAAAGAGAAGGTGTGAAGCAGCAGTATCCACCCACTACGCGATTAATTAAGCAAATGTATAGGTAGAACAGTTCTAGGTATTCTGGTGGGTAAAGAGGTTGTTTGGTAACAAGGGAAGTTAGGATAAAGGTGAATAGCAAGAGTGTCTACCCACATTTCATACCTCCAACAAGTGTACGAAAAGGCCTGTGAATTGAATGCTCTAAGTTCAGATAATTGAACAACTGACCGGTATAAAAATCATCCAGCTTTCTCAGGTACTCCCTCCCTCCATCAACAATTGTACGGTATTCGGGGGATAGGCCGGGCTGTAAGTCAAACAAGAAACTATAATAATAGATAAGAATATGACATATCTGGTTGAAAAGAGAACATGTATATATATGTTAGTAGTATAGAGTTGAATTGTGAAGAACTAGGTGATGAGGTGACTGTAATTGGGCTGTTGGCATAAGATAGCTCTATGTATTGGTACCAACTGTGTGTGAATATATCAAGTGTAATATAGACCCGTGGGCATAACATATTTCGTTTGGTAACAAGGTGATTCGAGAATTGAGGTAGGGACTGGGCGTGAATAAAAATGGATGTGTATGTCTGTAAGGAGAAAGGCAGCAGGACGTGAAACCACGCCCCCGTGCAGGAAAAGCAAACAGAAAATAGACATAGAATGGAAAGCAATACAACCAGGAACACCAGAGAGGGAGGAATGGCGGAAGCCAGAAGGCAGACATACTAGCTGAAAGGCCAACTGGGAAGGATGAATAAAGACAAGCTGAGGCCGATGTTATGGGCTTCCCCCTCATAAGTAAGGGAGAGAGGGAGAGCCACAATGTGGTAAAGGAATGAAGCCCTAGAATGAGTGACGATTAGGGTAGACGATGCACCCAAGGTTGGAAGTAGGTAAGACAATTGCTATAGCTGGGAGTGACTAATATTGAGATATATTGAGTAGGTTGAGAGAATATCTCCGGCATTTCTAGAAAGAGAATGGGCAGTAAGATTGATACATAAAGGTATAAAAATATATCATATTAGGTTCAAAATTGAGTTTCTGGCGTGCGAAAATATCAAATCATGTTATCCCATAACTAACTACTATCTTTTTCATATCAGATGAAATCCATAATATAACTGAACCAACCCTAAAGACCCTCAATATCAGAGAAGGATAATGAGAGACATAGGACAAACTGGCGTTGGTAAAGGCAGAAGAAGCGGCGGTGTACAAGGCCATATCGAATGTTGATACCCTCCAAAGGCCAAGGGATACAAGAGGTTAGGCGTGAAGATTTGCAATTCCTACTACGATGGTGCAATGTGCGATGATTCATACTTGTTGGAACAGAGCTAGGAGTAGGCCATCTGATATCCTGAATCCTCATTGGATAAGGATGCGCAAGCAGGCTCGACTGTTAAAGCCGCCATTATGAGCCTGCCGAAATCTCGACCAACACCTTTTAGTTACTTATTTGAGAGGGGCACCCAATAAGTCAAATGAAGGCAGGGCTCAACTGTTAAGGCTGCCATCGTGAGCCTGTCGAACTCTCAACCAACGGGAGAGGAACTATTCTCTACGTCATTTCATTCATGTCATTTCATTAATTATATATGTCATTATGAATGAATGAGATATGTGTCATACCAGATTGATGACTGATCTGATAGATGTCATTTTTGACATGACCAGAGATTGAGAGAAGGTCCAGAGGGTCTTGCGCTTCCTAGTGCAAGGAGAGAGATTTTGATCTTCTCTATGTCATTATGCGTGAATGACTCGATATATGTCATTCCGTGATAAACTATATATGTCATTACGCTTTAAGGCTCAACCATCCATACGGGGAGAAGAAAGACTAGTTCGTGTCTCCTTGACTATAAGGTAAGACCCCAAACAGATATTACTGCTCGGCGAAGGCAGAATGACATATATCGTAATTATGTATATAATGAATGACTGGAATCAATGGTCGAAACGAACCAATTAGTTCGAGATCTTGATTGCATAATGGCATAAACATGATCTGCTAAAGCGTAATTACGTATATAACGAATGAATGCATCGATATATGTGTCATACCAGATTCGATGTGAGTCATTCTTGAGATATTGAATGACACTTTATAATATACGTCATTACGGATCATTCTTGATAGATTGAACGACATCGATAGTAGATTGAATGACATCGATACAGACATATTTCAGGTTATGGATTGGGCAATAGGTATCGCTCGACAAGGATAGATACAGATTTCAGTAGAATGGTTGCTCTTGGTAATGGCCTTACTATTTATCTAAGCTGCTCGCTCGCCTTTTTATGTAATGCCTGCTCTCTGATGTCCAGGTAGTGGAGGGTAGCTCTCTCATGCTCTTATCGATGTCTTCCCTAATGCCTGAATCGGCTTATTAAAGTAGTCCCCCATGTCCCCGTCTTATGCCCGTAAATTCTTAACAGGACGATATAGATTAGACTTATAAGAACAGATTAGATAGATTCATGTGAGCATGTGACCTATGGTGATGAGATAGAGATAGATAGTATCCATCTCACCCCAGCTCCAAAAAACATGTATTTTCTAGTATAATTGCAGTCGGTGCTTACTGCACTTGCTCTTCGGTCGAGCTTGGCTTTTCCACTCGGTTCTCCGATGGGGGTTACGAGCCAACCATCTCGTTTCATTTATTCCATCCCTTCTTGTTCGAAATCCCGTTGCACCAAAAGCATAGGCAGCATAGGCAGCATAGGCACCAGTACATAAGGGGACCTCACCCATAGGCGGGTAGAGAGCAAAAGTGCTTCTTGGGCTTGCAGAGATACATGGATTTGAGAGAATTCACTTTCTTGACCAAATGGTATACCAGAGACCAACGACTGATGGAACTCCCTTTGACTTTCTTCACTAATGAAAATGCAGGTAATGCATAGCAGCCGTACCCCGTTAACCAATCATGTTGACCGATCATAGAGTGCCATAGTCATAGTTTTGATTTGACCGAAGGCTTTTAGTAAGGTCCAGTAGGTTCTCATATCGAAGAAATAGACTCGTACAGATGTGAGAAGCGCAGTCTTGAACGATTATGAATTATTCGCAGCAGGTCTAGGGTTCGAGGAAACCCTCGCAAGTATAAGCACCAAAAGGTTGGTTCTAGGGAGATATTTCCAGACATGAAGTATACAAACCGAGGGAACCACCTCGAACCAGTACAAAGTACTACTGACCTTTCTTTGTTACAATTAGTAGAGAAACTACGAATGGTGAGCCTATTAGCTATTTACAGCCACTAGTAATATAAGATATTGGCCCATATCTATTCCCTAGGTTAGACCAAAACATTATATAAGAATGACTAAAAGAGAAAGAAATTGGCCTCTAGACATTAACAATTTTGTCCAGCCGTATTCCCACACCAATAAGCAACAAACAAAGAAAGCGCTAGGACCAACAAATCACTAGTTATAGTTAGTCATACAAAGTACCATTAAGCAAGACAAATCACAAATACGGTGAGTCAATGTTGTTGCACCTGCTACCAGGTTGGGCTAGTTTCCGACCAATACCAATATAGATTATCATAATGTTCCAAACTATCTAGAATGGGTGTCAAAGAAAAGAGAAACTTGAGCCAGGGGTCTGCCTATGAACCTTCTTTAACCTAATGATGCAATCTTACCTCCTATATATGTATATTTGCTATCACGCATCTAAATTTAATACCTGGTGCGCATGGGGAGATCGCCGTTGAAAATGCATACAGATGATGGGCATATCATATATAGAGGTGAAACACACACTATATTCAATATAGTGTGTATTAGTTACTCCAACCGTGACTATTACATTGATAGGCCGGGTTTTTCCTACCCATCATTGGTGGGATTAGTGCCTTATCCGAGTTGAGTTGTTCTTACCCATCCCATTCCAATCTGGCTTTGCTTGGTGGGGGGGATGAGCTAACCTTACCTTTGGCTGGCTTACCCATCCATGTATGTGTACTTAGACGCTACTAATATTCATTCCTAGGCGAACTCTTACCTGGCTAGTCTAATCCCACCTAGGTGGACTTCTTGAATATAGCTTGATGGATACTGGTCACTGCTACCTTGGCTTATGCTGGTTCCTTGGTGGCTATGACTTGGATCTTGCTATCCTTAATTCTTTGTATTTATGTGTGCTACCTATTGATCGATCCAGGCGCGGACGGAACAACGGATAGGTAGGCAAGCATCCCTGTGGTGGTAGAGAGCTAGCTCACTCAACAATAGATTCATTATTACTTCATTTCCGTTATCTCCTAATTCCAACCAATGAATGACGATGGATCTGTAGATGGGCTAGCGATGGATTTATGAGAAATTGGTTAGCAGATGATTGGTGATTTATGCAATCAGCTTTAAGAGGATGAGAAATAAGTAAGTCTTTTTGGAGACATCAGTTTAGTCTCTTTGCTACACCTTAGCTTTATTGTCCCTGACAAATTTTATTATGTGGTATCGCTCGTATATAAATCATCTGGACAAGCATCTTAGTCAGTAGTTGGGGTGGAGATAGCAAATCCTGAAGCATCTAGCTTACCGAGTTTCAGTTTCACTTGTTTCAAAAGTAGCACATGTAGCATTTTACCCAATGGGTTCCGTACAAGGTATAGTAGATTTTCTAGTTTCGGGTCAAGTGAAACCCCTGACTATTCCATAGATGGTAGAGGAGTTCCTAATTTCATACCTAGTTTAGTTCGATATTTCTAAAAAGCAGATCATATTCCAATTGATCGAGTCGAATAATCTGTTGACCTCCCTGTTCCAGAACCAATGGTCTCCCTTCTAGGTCAATAACCATAGCCTGTTCTAAGGCACAAAATAGACTAAGCGCACAACAAAAGGCAAAGGGACCTTGCCCAAGAGCAAAGAATGAAATGAAAAGAACAGTTGCAAGATATGAGCCAAGTGCATATCCATATGGGTTGGTGAATGAAACCTTGACTGTGCAAGGGCCATCAATCCTACCAGGTTTGGTTACCATGCCAATCCTTTAGTGGCCAATAGTTATGTAGCAGGGAAGTAGTTCAATGGGGATTCAACCAAAGAAGCATGCATCTGAGCCACCAGCTTAAGAATAAGTTGTTTACCTTGAACCAATTAATCGAGTTTACCCATCAACGAAGACAGAGATGGTAGTAGCTTCAGCACCAATTGCAAAGGTAGAAGTAGAGCCCAAAGAGGAGGCAGTAGTCTCTGATCTCCAAAGATTTCATTTTTCTGAGATGAGATAATATTTAAGAACTAATTGAGATTACCAAGGTGCGAAGCCACTTGTCCCTCTAGGAGCAAGGTAATTTTAATAGTTATCAAACTATATGATAGGGTGGTAAAGAACCAAAAATTGATCCTGTTGGTCTAGCATCAGTAGTAGGGGCAATTTACCTTCCCCAGTTTCATACTTCTAACCAGTGAATGGACCAGTTGGTCGATCCAGTTAATTCATTAGTTTCAATGCCAACAGATCCCTTGAACATGCATTCACAGCCCCACAATATCAGTGACCCGCTCAAAGTGAACAATGGAGGTCGCATCAAGCATGTCCCGCGCTACAGGTATACCGAAACTACCGTATCATTCTCTAATCCAGAACGCCAAAACACTGCCTAGTCATTTGTTCCCTATCCATTCTGTATCAGCGCGGATCAATGTGTATCGAGAGGGAACACACAGGTTCTATTGGTTCTCCATTCACATTGATGAGTGGGTTATTGCTGTAGTTGAATGTGCTACATTTGGATGGGTGTGCTACTACGATTTGCTTAGTGTGTTAGTACTGTACTACTAAGCGTGTAGGGCTCCTGTAGGCGTTCTCCTCCAGTAGGTGCTTCTCTAGGTGCATTTGGCAGACGTGGTTTGCTTTGTTGTTCATAGACATCACAGGTGTTACTTTATCGACTGTGTAGTTTCAGCGATTTCGTTGTTCCCATCTCTTGCTTCCTTCCAGAATGAACGCACATTATACAAAATTATGAACCACAAACATTAAGTTGACTTTACCTTGATACTAGATCTGCTTGCGGAAGGACATGAAATGAAAGGAAATTCCTTACACGACACGTTACAGCACAACAAGGATTCCCTCTCTGTAGACAAAGAGGTGCTAGATATCTCTATTTAATAGAGTCAAGGGCCAAGATGAAACCATTCGCTGTCGCTAGATCTAACAAACCAAACCCCCACCAATAGCTAGCAACATCGATTAGGTCTTTCTGCATGAAAGGATAATATTCCAAGCAAGATTGGTGTAACCACCTCCTTCCTACCCATTGCCCCTTCACGCACGAGTTACATAAATGATTCTGACCTAAACAGGAAGTATGAAGGAGGAGAGTGAGAGCGTGGGTGGTTTACTCCCATTAATTTGTAGTCATAGCTGCACCTCTACCTAATTGATTGAGTACCATGTCCCCATTATGCATGCAAGGGGTATGCCCTACACACATTGACTAAATGGTCGTTCCTAGAGAAACTATGAATTATTTTTTGGTTGGGAGAGAGAGTGAATGCTTGCTATCTACCTCGCTCGACCTCCTCTATTCAGCAGGTGCATAAATGCTTTATTTCGGTTGATCACTAGAGCATTTCATGCCTGCCTTGCTGGGGGGGGACATGACATGAATGCCCAATATATCATATAGGCCCAGAGAGAGTGAGTTCACCGAATTATTTATATACATATTGATTCCCAAACTTATGGCACAAAAACAGATGGCCACGGTTCAAACTAGGAGGTATTAGTTAGTGAACATTTATGTAGGCACTCGCTCGGCCTTTAGGGAGGGCTTTCAGGCACACATGGCAGAGCGGCTTGCCTTTAGGCACACCATCAATAGATAGGTAGAGGGGAGAGGTGATGTTCACAGGTCATTTATGCGGGGGATATATCGCAAATAATAACCACTACCTACGCCCAAGAGGGAGAGGGCATTTATGTATGTTTGCATATTACGTATGTAAATAAATTAGTAATAATGATCACTACTTCATTCCCCACATATAAATTGAAATATGAACCACATAAGAAAGAACAAGCTTTGATGAGTATAAATGAGAGGAGGGAGCTAGACCGCCTCTATTACACTTTATCTGAGGCCAATCAATAGGAAGGAGCCCTCCCTTCATAGTATACTATATGTATGTAATTGAGTAGTTGTATGCAAAAATGGGTCACGTAGGGCGATGCCGGGCACACCTGCGGAACAGAATCAATTTCCGGAGTTGCAGAGAAAAAGAATGTGGTTTCTCCACCCAGTAGTTTTCTTTTGTCCACCGGCATCGTATCATGGATCTTGAAGGTGTATATATTCTCTTTGTTCTTTTCTTCTTTCCGAAAGGTGAGGAGTGGTAACACCGCATAGACATATCACTGTTTTGCCTCAATTCCTTTCACTCATTCCACATCTCATTTCCTCCCTTACTAGAACCCCCAAAACGACTATTTCTTTATTGGCTATTGTTTTTGACTTCATAATCCAAACTAATACCTCTTTTTGTTTCGGTAACAAACTATATGATAGGCCAAGCTTGAGATAAGTGAGTGCATAAGGGTCTTTATTCTCTCTCTAGTGACAATACCCAATACCGTGTCATTACTTACCTTATATAAGGCATGATCTATTTGAGGGGAAGAAAGAAAGGGTAACGAGTATCCTTGCATCCGTCTTTCTTTCTTTCCCTGCCCCACCAGGAAGCGAGCATATAATAAAGCAAGCCCCCCCCCCCCCCCCCCCCCCCCCCCCATGAGTAACTTAAAGGTCAGAACCCTATGGGAATTCTCCCCTGGTAAGGTAAGTGTTATCCCTCGTTCTGACTGATAAGTGTTTTCAAATCCAAGCAAATCGCCCTGTCTTTCAATGTTACCCTTTGATAGATAAAGAGATCCATAGAAAGTAATTTTGAGGGCTAACTCAGGGAATCATCTTGCTCGAAGGTCTTCATCAATGAGAAGGCTTGGCTAAGACTAAAGCTACTCCTGCTCCTGTTTCCGGCTGGTAAGAGAGAGCGGTACTGGTAAGTGAATGAAAAGTGTCTTTCTGGCTGGCTTGCCGTAGTGGTATGTAAGGCTTGCTCCGTAATAGTACTTGCTTTCCAAAGACTAGGCTATAAAAGCTTTGCTTCCCTAGGTCCCTGTGCAATGTCTGATTTCTCATAGGTCGTGCTTGATAAGAAGGCTGCCTGAGATTTGTTCGTTCCTGTGCTAAGCGTACCTAGAAAAGAGGTAGTAAAAAGATAGGTGGGAATTCGTGGTATGTGGGCCTATCCGTGCCCGAAGTCTATCCCTAAAGAAAGGGTGTCCATTCCAGCATGTACGAGAATGCCCCATCAATCAATAAGAAGTAGTCTCATTTAGATCGAAATTTTGTAAAGAAATGAAAAGGGCTGGTCAATTAACCGAGGATGGGTGAACTCAAGGCTGGGAGAACCTGACGAGGGCTGGGATCATCTTTTTGGTTGGCAAGATGGCTGGCTAATATGGCTGGATGGGATAAGAAAGAGCCGAGGATTGCTTTTTCTTGCTAGATGGATTGATGGCGAGCAGGTTTTTTATTCTTTAGCCTGCTGGCTAGAGGTCTGCTATTTCAGGACGGGACTGCACGGGGGGCATGGAATAAACCCATACGTAGTGAATGCTTCGATCACGGGATGTTTCCATGCTTGATTTGAGGCTTGACAACAATGCTTATATACGTTGCACCTCTATGTGCTTTTTTTGATTGACTGGATTTGATTTCTTGCTGAGTCTTACGCTTCCCCCAAAAAGAGACAACCGATCGAACCACCTCACGAGAAGCCATGAGTCATTAGCCTGAAGCCAAGAGCTTGTAACCAAGGGCCTTAGCCTTTCACCTTGAGCCTTACCTTTAGCCTTCTTCATCACCAACCAAGCCAAGCAGAAAGAATCAGCCAGAAGCCTTGACCCTTTAGCCAGGCCCACCATAAGCCATCAGCCACAAGCCAACAGCCAAGCATACCACACTAGAACATACCACACATTACTATTTCATACTAATCGCTCTTATATCAATTCACAATTTGAGGGTCATATGCACGCCATAGGATGATTGCAAAAGCATGCAATAGATAGTGGCTATATGAACCGTTACCCATAATCCTAGAAAGAAAACTCAGGGAAGGGTTGGAACCAGTCAACAAAAGCCTAAAACTCTTCCACCAAGCCTTCCAAGTACAACAACACCTACGAAACTAGAACTAATCTAACTAGGGGCTAGATAGAAACATTCAGGAAGGTCAGGTAGTGCCCAACGTGAGGTGATCCTTAGAAATAAGTCCCCCAACTCCAAAGCCCTGCTTAGTGATTGCTTGCTGGCTGACTGAGGGAAAACATCCCCAATAAAAACACCCTGTTGCCCACACCATACACAAGAGAGAAGGCCCACATCACCACATACCTAAGAGAGAAGAGAAATAACCCATGTTACAACCAGAGGACATTGAGGAGCCATGTTGTTTCCACATGAGCCTATTGATTGAGATATGTTATCAACAAACGAGATTGAGCTATGCTTGTTTACTTACGAGCATATCGATCCATGTTACTAACAGATGAGAGAAGAGATGTCTGCCTAGTCCGCATAAGGCACCTGATCAGTCCACCAAGTCTACCTAGTTTACTTAACGAACCTGCCAAGTCCACGTGCAAGCCCACCGAGTATAAAACAGGGCCCGGGCGTTGCAGGACGGACACAAGGCTTTCATTTCTTTATGGGTGGCTCATTAAGACAATTCTGGTACACTCCGAATCATCTCATATATAATGAAAGTGACCGCACCTAGACAGACTTTATGGGACCTTTTCATTGAATGGATCCTCTTATGCTTACCATATGAAGCACCACCTACCAGGTTGGGGGCAGGCACTCAGTTTGGTTGGGACAGATTTTGGAAAAACTTATCAATGTTGTTTCTTTATTACGCAAAACCTACGGTTGAGGGGGGGCCGAGGCATTCCTCATTGGGGGAATGAAAGAGAGGTTATTTTCTAGGTGCCGTAAGGCCTAAAGACCATAAGGGTGCATAAGCAGGCTCGACCATAAGGTGCCATAAGGCCTAAAGACCATAAGCCCCCCCACCCAATAAGTAAATTGAAATTATAGCAGTAATTACACCAGAAAATGCATATATTATATATGTAATGAGATATATCGAAAACATGATCGAATAATATCGTATACAAAGATATATCTAATGAGAAAGGTTTGTTTCTCACCCTCTGTGAGATTAAGACATTTGGCGTGGCGAATTAGTAGATAGAGTAGACAAACAAAAAAGCAGCGTGTAGCGCCGGTTAGCGCATCTGTTTTGGAGGCAGAGCCAGCTTCGAATCCTGTCACCTTCGCATCGATTGATTTCGGTAACTAGAGAGATAATAAAGAGAAGACATAACTCCATAACACTTACTTTAGCCCATCAAGAAAAGTCGTTAGGAGAATACGGGTGAAAAATAGCAGGCATGGTAAGGCCCTTTCACGTGCTAGCCTATTTTCTTCGATGGCGGCCCGATGGTGAAGTAAAGAGAAAATACCTTTCAGGGGTCTGAAAGTGATGCCTCCCAAAAAAGAGCGATTTTCTTGCTAAAAACTATGGTGCGAAGCCGCTTGTCCCTCCGGGGGCATGGAATTATGCTGTTTTAAATAACCGAGATCCTATCCAAGTGTCCCAGCTGATCCTAGGAGCCAAGTCGAGTATCCCAACTGAGTATCCAAGCGGAGTATCCCATCAAGCTATGACTGTCATCAAGTGGATCGAAACCTGTAATCGAGTGCATAATCATCAACACCTGGTAATAAGCGAGACCTTCACGACAAGAGCGAATTACTACTGCTCGTTATATATGATTCACCCCTTTAGGGTCATACACCATACTGAGCCATACTATATGCACATAAGAAAATTACATTTCCTACCTAGTCATAGTCGTACATACATACATAAGCTCTAGTCATTGCCATAGAGAATGCCATAGAGCATATTTATTAGGACATGTTACTGCCATAAGCCTTCAGCCAAGCCCAACAGAAAGAAGACAGAAGTCCTCAGCCAGAAGACTTTCACCTCTAGCCAAAAGCCATTCACCAGGAGACATGACCCATTCACCAGTAACCATAAGCCTTCAGCCTTCAGTCAAAAGCCTGTAACCCAGGGCCTTAGCCTGTAATCTTGAACCTCACCAAGTCCAACAAGTCCATCAAGTCCAACACGGACGGCTAGAACTAAAATATCCTAACCTATACTGGCAAACGTCATCACACACATTATGATTTACTACAGCTTGTTATATACGCTGATTCACCTTCGTGTTCATTGATCAGTTTAGAACTGAAAACATAGCGCTGCTAGACCCACTCAATTCTCCCTCCTCGACCCACTGATCGAACCAATTAAGTGGCTTCACGCTGATATCCACAAGAGCAACAATTTCTTTATTTATGATCAAACGGAGAATATCAGATATAATACAAGTTACCTTATACCTTAAGGGGCCTTATTCGAGTGGATCCATGGCTACCAGCTTAAGCACCACCGTTGGGAGCAGGCACAATATCGACTTGGAGCAAGCAGGTGAAACCTTCGCATTTTATTTTTTCATTTACAGAAACCTTTCGTTAGGGGGGAACGAGCTTTCACCCGTCAAATAGATTTTTTTCTTACTTCAAATAGGCATTTCAGGAGTGAAGTCGCTCAACTGTTGAAAGGAGAGGAGCCGTAAGGCCGCTCGACCATAAGAGAGAGGAGGTTGACCCGCTTGTCCACATCGAGTAAGGAGCCGTAAGGCCGCTCGACCATAAGAGAGAGGAGGTTGACCCACTTGTTCGCATTGGGCTAGGAGAGAGGAGGTTGACCCGCATATTCGTTGAGGGCAAGGAACTAATAGGAGAATGGATTCAGATCTGAGCATAGCTTTCTTATACGATAAGCCACACGGGAAGCTGGTTGGATCACTCACGCTTGCCTACGTCCTATATATCCCCACGAACGAAGAAACCTAAACATCCCCATTCTCAACAGCATCACGCTCTATCTGCTAGCACCAGGTCCCCACCATAGAATAGAGTCTCGGTCGCACACTCCAGCTGAAAGAAAGAAGAAGAGATGCACTTTGATAGAGATAGGTAGGTTGTTCGCTAGTTGGGTAGGTAGGGTAGAATTGATAACTGATACGCCGTCTTGGAAGGTATAGTTGTTTCAAGAGCCCATTGGTCGTGTCGAGGGACCACCCGATGGATGGATTATAGATTTGTAGTTATGCCGGCTGGAGTCACGCCGAATACAGTCCCAGAGCCACACCAAATTCCATGCGACCATTGAATACAGGTGAAAGGAATGAGTGAGCTGCACAGGTAGATAGAGAAGTTGGCCGTGCGTGAGCTTATCCATGCTCTTGGTTCGATCGTCCCATGCATGCTCTGGATGAACCTAGCATGACAAGTCACCCGGTCAAAGAGTTTGGGTTTGGGGTCGAAGAGAATGCTTCATATTCCATAGTTGGAGCTAGAATGATCAAAGTACTTTTGACTACAACTATAGCCACTATAGGACTAACTGCTATTCACCAAATAGAAACCATGGATTTAGTGCCGATATGCAGGTTAAGGATTTGCTATTACATAGGCTCGGTTGGAAAAAGTAGTTCCGTCTAGGGATGTCTACTGATTTCGCTTGGGATGGTTGATGTGCTTCACTATTCCCGAGTTGGCCCATAGAAGAGAGCCCTGTTTCTACGTGATACTTAACACATTGGATAGTGGGCTTACCACTATTCTCTTGTATGTTTGTCGCTGGGTCATGACTAGATTGTTTCTTTCGCAACCCCTACTAGCAGAATGGGTCTACGTTTTATGGTAATGACACCAGTGGCTAGGATGATTGGAGGAATACGAACCAGCAGCTGGGGTAAGAGAGGTATGTGGAAGCGTGGAAGTGGGATGAGGGGTAGGGGTACGAGAAGGAGACAAGCGAGGTCATTTCTCATTATTGTGTTCAATAGCTAAGGTGCGGAGAAAGGCTCGGTCTAGGGTAGTGCACTCAAATAATGCCACTTCATTTCTATAAACAACTAACAAACCAGAAACAACTTGATAATGAGGATGCGTAAGCATGGCTCGACCAGCCTTTAGTTACTTATTTGAGAGGGGCCACCCAATAAGCATCAAGGAATCAGTTTTCCTGATGTAGAGGTTGATCCAGAGCTTGGTGAAAAGCTCAATATATTGCTTGATGGTCTAACCTAGAGCGTGGCGAAGTTGAAACCACCGGCACATCAAGTTCTAAAGAGAACTCAAGTTCTACAGATAACCAGGAGGGTAGAAAATGTTGTTGAAGGGCTAGATAGAAGGCATCCCATGTAGTAATTTTCCCAGAGGTGGAACTGCCAGATTGGGCCTCATTGAGTTTGATGTAGATCTTTGGAGAGTGAGATTGGGACTGCCACCAGGCTTGTGCCACGCCTTCCAAGTGGTATTCTACGATTTGGAGGCATGTGGCCTCAGTCATGTGGAGACAAGTATTTCAATATGCAGTGACACTGCGGATCCAGGAGTCCATCAGTTCTCCCTGCATTTGTCCACCATATTTGGGTAGATCAATGTGTGTATCTAACTAGAATCCTGGAGTGGAATCCAAAGGCTGCATGCCCACTGCCTCCTGAAAAGAGAGAGATTGTTCCTGTAGTGAGCTAGAAAGAGGTGATTCAGCATCCTATGAAGAAGAGATGCAGTTGGGAGGCATTTTTGTTGAAATGCATGAAGACTGAACCCTTCCAAATGGCACCTGGGGTGGAGGAGCAGGCCTCAAAAGGAGCCTAGTGCTGGAATAAAATCTGGGTGGGTGTGGAGTGAAACTATATATCTAATCCATTGATTCCTCTAGCTATTACATAATAATATCGTCTGTATCTGTCTAGTTGACGCCAATCAACTAATCATCCCCATCCCCTCTTTTTGACAAGCAATAGGAGACGATTCTATGGTGGCATCACAAGGCGATAGCAAGATCTTGCTAGAGAGTTTTGGCTCGTGCTTACAAAGTGCTTCGATCGCCATCATTCTCCTGTTCAAGCAATCTTATCCCCTACTATGAATGAAAGTGCATGGAGTATTGAATTCTCCGTATGAATGACCCAATCCATTATAAGATACATGTACACGAATGTTTTAGGATAAGGAGAGTCATTTGTGCCCTAAATGCGAGAGCTTTGGATTAAGGCAATTATGAGCCAAACGGGCACATTTATATTCTCATGGAATCGTGTGGACTCGCCCTTATCATCTGGAATGCAAGCCTGGATTTTGAGTAGAGTGTGCTGGCATTTTCTATATAAGTAGGCAATCGAGTTCATTTCGCCCCTACCCTATATAACCCCAAGCTTTGAATCCGTATTACCCGAGCTTTACTGATAGAAGTTGTCATCGAATGTGGAGGCCTTAACTGCTACTATATCGGCTACTACTAATGCTATATATATACTGCTTACTTTGCTAGTGGATTCTTAGGGTGAAAAAGCAGGCTCGACCAATGCCCCCCACCCAATAAGCATCAGAAACTAGCAGGGGCTCGACTGTTAGGGAGAGGAACTTGAGTTGCTCGACCACCAAGAGAGGACTGATACAGTGAGGGTGAGCCTGTCGAACTCTCGACCTCTCGGAGAGGTAACGTGGCCCCTCTCAAATAAGTAACTAGGACGAGCAACTCTCTTTTGGGGGGAGGGCCCCAGAGAGGAACTTGAAGAACCACCAGGCCGCCATCGCCCCTACTTTTTCATAGGGACAGAGTCACTCACTATTCATATAGTGAGGGGTCACTCACTATTCTTATGGTGAGGGATTCGATCCAGCCACAGGTTCCGCTACGGCTACCTTGTTACGACTTCACCCCAGTCGAAGACCCCACCGTGGTATGCGCCAATAAGACCACCCCAACCATAGTGGGCCACACTAGTGGAACATATATAGATAGGGTGATCATTGGTATGATGCTTCGGGAGAAATCAACTCCCAGGGTGTGATAGGCGGTGTGTATAGGGCCTGGGTACATATTCATCACGACACGCTGATATGCGATTAATAGAAATTCCAACTTCATGTTCTCAAGTTGCATAGAACAATCCAAAGTGAGGCAATCTTTTCAGATTTGCTCCACCCTATGGCCTTGCTTCCCATTGTCATTTCCATTGTAGCACGTGTGTGGCCCAGCCCATAAGGGCCATGAGGACTTGAAGTTATCCCCACCTTCCTCCAGCATATCACTGGCAGTCTCTTGTGACCGCAGCATGCACCTGCCTTGATAGGAGTGTCATCAATCAAAAAGAGGTGCTTGCCTCCGAGAGTTCGCTTACTCACCAGCACCCTTGAGAAGGGGTGATGACATTGATCTGTTAGCGCATGTCTCAGCAATACAAAATAAGGGTTTTTCTCATTATAGGACTTAACCAAACATCTCACTACACGAGCTGACAACAACCATGCAGCACCTGTATGAATTTTCGCACCATCCCGTTAACTTGTTCATATGTCAAGGGTTGGTAAGGTTCTGCATGTTGTATCGAATTAAACCACATGCTCCACCACTTATGTAGGCCCCAGTCAATTCCTTTAAGTTTCAGTCTTGCGATCGTACTCCCCAGGCGGAGTGTTTCACGCGTTAGCTAGGCCCCTAATCCTAATCCCACCTAGTAGGCAAGCAGACCAAGGATGAACACCCATCGCTTACGGCATGGACTACTAGGTTATCTGATCCTGTTTGCTCCCCATGCTTTCGCACCCCAGCATCAGTGGGGACCCAGAGAGCTGACTTCGCGGTTGGTGTTCCTTTGTATATATTAGGATTTGATCCCTCCACACGAAATTCCACTCTCTCCTATCTCACTCAAGTGGAATGGTCAAGAAAGCACCCGGCCAGTATTTTTGGTGACTTTCACTTTCCACCCTTTTCACCACCTACGTGCCCTTTATGTCCAGTCATTTCGAATAACACTTGCCCCCCCCCGTGTATTACTGCGGCTGCTGGCACGGAGTTAGTCGGGGCTTCTTCCTCGAGTCCTGTCATGATCGAAACTCGACGAAAGAGCTTGAAAAGCGAAAGTGCCCTTCTTCACCCACGCGATATTTCTAGATTAGGCGTGAGCCCATTGTCCAATATTCCCACTGCTGTCTCCTGAGGGAGTCTGGGTCGTGTCTCAATCCCAGTGTGGCTGATCATCTAAAAAGACCAGCTAAGCATCATTGGCTTGGTCAGCCTTTACCTAACCAACTACCTGATAGTATGTGGGCTCATCGAAGAGTGTGAATTAGCTTGCTTTATGAATTATTCAGGATTTGGATTGAACTATTCGGCAGATTCCCACGCCTTATGCACCCCTTCGCCACTTTGCGTGCTATGCCCCACACCCAGCACACCACTCACATATCATTTGAGTGAGTGAGCACACACTAGGAGGGGGCCATTCATCTTGCCCTTCTGCCCCCACGTGGATGGATGGGGAAGCAAGCCACGTTCGACTTGCATGTGTTAAGCATATAGCTAGCATTCGTTCTGATCTAGGATCAAACTCTTTTTTTGAGTATGATCTATTTTGAGCATCAAATTCCTTCTCCTGGACAGTCGAGCATGCTTACACACCCTCACCATATGAATAGTGAGTGACCCCTCACCATATGAATAGTAAGTGACTCCATCCCTATGAATAAGTCAGGATCTTCTCCTGGATAGTTGAGCGTGCTTACGCACCCTCACCATATGAATAATGGGTGACTCCATCCCTCTCCTAGAAAATCGAGCGTGCTTACGCACCCTCACCATATGAATGGTGAGTGACTCCATCCCTTGTTCTCAGAAGAACAAGCGGCTTCGCACCTTTCGAAGGCCGAAAATGTAGCCATCGCCGCCATCACTGAAACTTGTTCGTGATTCCAGTCATTCTTTATATACGTAATTATGTCATTCATTATAACAGTGATTCTTATTTCTATGGGCATATGTCATTATGAATGAATGAATTATGCATTTTTGATTCTTTCATTCGACAATGCTGCCATGGGCATATGTCATTCTGCATGAATGAATGAGATATGTCATTCCATGATGAATTATATATGTCATTACACTTTATTATAGGCGTACTTAGAGATTTCCTCTCCTTATCAATCGAGCCCCTACCGGTGTGGAGCTGTAACAAGGGTCTCTTTCACCTCTAATTATCCCACATTAACAAGTCAATCCGGGAACGTTTTTTTATTGCAAAGAGTAGCTCAATCCGAGGCTATTCGTCAGAGTAATGCTTAGTAGTACAGTGTTCAGAAAATACAAGAGTAAACGGATGCTAAACTATGACTAAATTACTTCAAATGGATAAAATCACACAAGACAGCTTATCAGTCAAGGGTGCAGAAACGATAACCCATCCCTCTAGAAACTGATGGAAAGGAAATTAGAGCATGGACCATAGGTCTGGGAGCTAGGCAACGACTGTTGAGGCTCACTACAGCCTTAGACCTTCTCTCACACCAAAGCAGCAAGTGTAAGTAAATGGAACGACAGAAAGTAAAATGGAACAACAATCAAATGAACTAAGTCTCGCAAGTCAAAACCAAACTTGCTCTATTGAACCAAACTCACACTCTGCGATAAAATAACAATCTTTCTCTCTTAAAGCAAATTGGATGGAATGTACTTTATGGAACAACACCCATTGATGAATTATGGAACAGTAGGAATCAATCATACTTACACGCAACACGCTAATATAGTAATCTGACGATTAAGGAGAATATGACTCTGTTTCCAAAATAGAACAACATTACTTTCAGATTCCAATAATCGGGATTTAAAATGAATCCAATAACAGTAATATTCAGTACAAACGCTCTGTAACAGAAATAGTTGGTTTAGACTAATAACATGCAATCAACTCTGAAAAGATTCAATCATGCAATGCAGAGTCTCTACATGGATTTCCTGAAAGAACCGTTAATGAATTAATCGTAGCAGAGCATGGAACAACACATGAAAAGCATATCAGATTACCGAGCAATAAAGATAAGCAAACCACGCAGAAATCAAGTTATAATGGTACAAAAGCAAGTGTCCTTCGGAGCCGGGCCCTTAGCTTCCAATGGTACACCGCCTTAGATTACTCCAGACGCAAAGAGGAAATAAACACCAAGTATTTTATATTAACGCATCAACAAACATACAGTAAACCAGGTCTCAGTGAGACTCGATGATCAAAGTTTAGTCTGAAACTGAAAGTTACATAAAAAGTCCCTTTGCTTAACGATGTTGTTCCTTTTTATAAAAGTAACGGCGGAGATATCTAGGTAACAAAATAAGTAGAACAACGATCCCTCAGGATCAAAGATCCTGAGGGATCCGCCAAGCTGTTAATCCTTTACTTTTCTTTCCCTTTTCTGCCGAATTGGTATCCCTTCTTCCTTTCCTAGGTCGTTCTGCTTCGATCTGCTCAATCTCGTTTGCATCTGGTTCCCTTCTAGAGGGACAACAGTTATTCCTCCTTTGTCTTTCCCTTTTGAACGGCAGCTCTTCGTTTCCACCTTTCCCTGCATAGAAAAATGACAATTATTAGCGATTAAGCTTTCCATGTTAGTTCTCACTCATTTTATTAGAATTCTTTATTTCTTTGAGTTCATGATGCAGAAAAGGTTACAAATGTTACTGAAAAGTCACTAAATTGTTTGTCAAAAACATACCTTTCAAGTGCTCCACACACCCCCCTGCTTACCCTATTTCATGCCCTCATGAAAACATTATAGTTGACATGCAAGGCGGTAAGAGAATAGGCCGGAGAGGGAACCTCATGTGGAGGCCTACAACCGTGATGAGCAACTAGATCATCAAAGAACTGATTTGTTTGACCTTCAGGCATTTCATACAAGGCCTGATATCCGGGTGCAGGGTGCCAAATGATTGGACTACGAAATCGATACCCTAACTAGGATGGCCTTGCTTGCAAAATACGCTCGCCATAAAGGTTCAATCGACTGGCAGCCAGCTCAAAATTTTCGTATTTGAATGGTTCCCTGAGCTGGATGTTTGGGTTAGAAATCTGGTATCGGAATTTTGCAGCATCGATGGCGAGGTCTTTAATAGTCAGAAAATATTCAAGACTGTGTCAGATTAGGTCCTCGTGCATGGGTCCTAATGTCTCCATGACACCCGGGGTTCTCATAAGGTTCCTATGTGCTCTCCATAACAGCACTGGGTCTCTAGGCTCGGCTCTCACCCACAAGTCTAGGCTATTTTCCTGTCTCTGAAAAGTATTATAAGCTCTGAGCCATTTCAGCTGATTAACCCCAAATGAAACGAAGGCTTGCAATTGTATGTCCCCAATAAAAGGGCTAGGATTTAAGTCAGTTTCCTGGTCTAGCACGAGGTTGTGCAAGTAAAATTCACACAATAATCTTTGAACCTTAATTCCATAATGCTTGCAACAATCTATGAAATCATTAACAATATTGATTTGTATAGGGGCACCCGCCATAACAGCTTTTATCTTTAATCATAAATATCGTTCAAGCAAAAATAAATTATAGTTTTTAGCAGGGGCCCTAAAGGTCAGAACATCATTATACAAAGAACACACAGTGTCCATCTGCCTAATAACAATATCTAATTGATGAGTTACCTTGGCAACCTTTTCTTGCTCCTTTTGCCATCCTTCGAAGGCCTGGCTCTCGGACTGACTAATATCCCGAAGTTGTTGTTGTAACTCTTCATACTTCTCCAGGGGGACTGTTTGTTCTCTCAGCTGTTCAGCTTCTTGCTGAGCTTGCTTCATCATCTTGTGCAAGGTTCTTGTTTTCGGATCCTTTTTCCATAGAGCCGTAGAGGCCGGGAGTTTTACCTGAACCTTTTTGTTATGCTATTTGGAGTTCAAAACCCGAATTACCCCTGAGGGTGGTGCCTCTGTTTGGATCTCCTTACTCTCCTTTTCTTTCTTAACACGAATGAAAGGTTGTTGTGGTCCCCCTATTAATGGAACATCATCCTGTTCCTCCACCTCAATTGGAACGACAGTCCGTTCTTCAGTGTCATTTGGAACAACAGTCTGTTCTTCAACGTCATTTGGAACAACAATCTGTTCTTCAATGTCATTTGGAAAGACAATCTGTTCTTCAATGTCATTTGGAACAACAGTCTGTTCTTCAATGTCATTTGGAATGGCAGTAGGTCTTCCAGCGGGGTTTTGACCAATAGGGCGGCTATAAGTCCTTCGTCTTCTTATCCTACTGGATTTTGCTGCAGTGGCCCTTTTTCTTTTCCTTGTGGTCCTTCGTATCCTCAGGTTGGCTTTCAGAATCCGAATTTGTTGTCGGAGCTGGGCTATAGTGTTCAGCAACCTCTGCTGTTTCCTCCTTAATTTCTTGATTTCTATTGCCTCAGCAGAGGGTTCATGACTGGCCCTTAAATCTGCTCCTACTTTGTCTAGAATTTCTTCTAGTGTCTTGGGAACAGATTGTTCCCGATTGGTGTCTCCTATTTTCTCATCACGATCGGGCAGGTTTTCTTCTCCTGCCTTTTCTGCACATTATTTCTCAGGTGTGTCTTCCTCCGGAGGTTCGTCAGGGAGGCCTGCTGGGCTGGAGGGTTGGCCATACTCCCCCATATTGGCCAAGATTGCGGCCAATTCGTCTTCACCCACAGGGTCCCGCGACGGGCTGCCCTCCGGCTGTACTGCTTCCTCCTCTTGATTGGACTGCTTAGCGACAGCCTTGGAGTGTTCAGCCTCTGTTTCTGTTTCGGAGTGCTCGTTTCCCTCCTCGAATCCTTCTCCGGGTTGCTCAGCCTCGCCCCCAGATTGTTCAGCATTTTCTTCGAAAGGTCCTCCTTCTGGTTCTGGAGGTTCGTCCGTAATCTCGATTGGCTGGCTGGTGCTCTCCTGGATCTTTTCCATCCTCCCTCGTATCTGGGCTAGCCGGGCTGATTTCCTTTGTCTCTCAGGTTGTTTGGGTGTACTAGCAACATGTTTTTCTGCTACCAATTCTCTGGGTTTTTCTGGTCGTTCCGATGTACTTGAAGAATGTTTTCGTTTTGGAGCAACATGTTTTTCTGCTGCCAATTCTTTGCGTTTTTCTGATCGTTCTAGTGTGCTAGAGGAATGCTTAGGTTTTGGGGATGGTGCAGCCAATCCCCCCTCAATCATTGCAATGAGCTCCTCCCAGCTGCTCTGCTGTTGAGTGAGACTATGGCTCACTATCAATCGAATCAATCCATGGTGGCTAACAACTGTTTCTACGTGTTGTGCCTTCTTCAGGCTTCGGGCCGCATCATGCAATAATGAATTTAAAAGTGCAGGCAGATTTACAGAACATTTTTCTTTCAAAACAGCTAAGAGTTTAAGATGACGTGGTCTTACCACGTCTTTCCTTCCTTCACAAGTAATGTAGCTCTGCACTATCTTTTCTAATTCGGTCCAGGGTTCTCCTAACGTTGCTGGCAGAACTCCCTTCCCCTTAACTGTCAAGCTTTGGCCTTCATCCTGGAAAATCTCCATAATCTTTTGTAATCTTTCTTTCTTCAGCGTCCATACAGGTCCGGCGGCTGGTAGTCCCGAGACTTCTGCAATTATATCATCAGTGACCGCTATCCGCCTCCCTCTTACTATGGAGTAGTTCTCCTACAGGTTTTGCAGAAACTCCAACGCCACTGTTTCATTCGATTCTTGTAGGCGACTGAAATAATTCAGCCACCCTGCCTTTTCCAGGATCTCTCGGGCAGCAGCGGAGACTGTCAACTCCTGAGGTTCGCTTCGGATTGCCTTTCCCCCCATGGTTCCACTAAGAATTCCCAATGGAACAGCAACTGCCTGTGCTGTTTGAGACGCAGAGAGGGTGATCGTCGCAAGGTTTTGAAAAAAAAAACACAGAGTATGCAACAAAAATGGATTGTGGATATAATTATCATACTGTTAAATCATGCCATACCTTCGTACACTATCTTCCCCGAATGGTGTGCTGACACATAATTCGTGGAGTAATGAGGTTACCTTCCCCCACGCAATATGATAGGTTGTCCTAGCCGTCAAATAGAGGAGAAGCAGCCATTCTATAACCAAGTCATAAAGGAACAGCATATGAAATTATGCCATGTTTTAAATGGACAACGAAATACCGAAATCGAGGCAAAAAGGTGGATCACGTTTTACATAAGAACCTGCGTGATATGATGCGAGGCCGGGGGATGGGACGTTTGTCAATCGTACGAAATCTCTAGAGGTCATTGTCAGTTCCTTTGCCATGATTGGTGGTAATGAGTGTTCATGCGATGTATACATCGGGACATAAAATATGATTTATTCATAGGATATAAGAGACAAAGAAGTATTGATATCATACCTATTGGTGTAAGCATTACGACTTCGATACCATTAACAGAGCTCTACTGCCGACAGGTGTTCATAACCTTCGCAGAGTTTTTTATTTCACCCCCGAAACCATGATCCTTTGTGTGTATTTTGTCAAAATGTAGGCCATTATGCTGGCTTGGTAACCAGGTAGCCATAATGCCATTCACAAGGAAGGTGCGAAACGTGGTCAGGCCGGTTCGTGATGAGACCCCCTGTTCCAAGGTCTGTTTATTCAGTGTACCTTTTGGACCATATCCCTGGTGTGGTGGCCATAAGGGGAATGCCACTTCGCTTCCATCCTTATGATCATGGTAGGCTGGCTCTTGATGAGATCCCCTATTCTGCATTTGACAATTGATAATCCATATTTACTTTTTTCTTTTTGCAAAGCACTTTTTCTTATTTTTTTACACATAAGGGTGGTTCAACACTCCTTAAGAGTGGGAATGGTGGAAGAAGTCTTATCATCCCAACAGGAAGATATAAATCCTCTGCTCTTATCCCTAAGTAATAATCAAAGAATTTTTTTTTTAGGGAAATCGTCATGATAAAGATAACCAACCAGAGCAACGGTAATAAGACAATGACAACGAAGATGAGAAATAAGTGTGTCCCTCCTCTTGTCCTCTTTATCAATACTAGGCCTTTAAAGATAGCGATCTATGATCTGCTGACTTCGGATGTCATGATTTATGTTCATTGCATAAGTGCATAGCTGTATCTTAAAGACTGGAGAGAACATGGGTGAAAAGCATCCTCAATATCATCAAAGAGAGAAAAAAACATGCCGATGGTGTTCCTTTTGAAAAAGGAACAACATAGAAGAATCCATGCAAACAAATACTTGAGATGTCGTTTCTTTAAAAGGAACAACACAAATAATTAACAAAAAGAATGTTGTTCCTTTGGAAAAGGAACAGTAGAAGAGCAAAAATGTTGTTCCTTTTGAAAGGGAACAACAGAAAATCACGAATGCTGTTCTTTTTGAAAAGGAACAGCAGAAAATCACAAATGATGTTCCTTTTGAAAAGGAACAACAGAAAATCACAAATGTTGTTCCTTTTGAAAAGGAACAACAGACAATCACAAATGTTGTTCCTTTTGAAAAAGAACAACAAAAAATCACAAATGCTGTTCCTTTTGAAAAGGAACAGCAAAAAAATCACAAATGCTGTTCCTTTTGAAAAGGAACAACAAAAAAATCACAAATGTTGTTCCTTTTGAAAAGGAACAGCAGAAAATCACAAATGTTGTTCCTTTTGAAAAGGAACAGCAGAAAATCACAAATGTTGTTCCTTTTGAAAAGGAACAGCAGAAAATCACAAATGCTATTCCTTTTGAAAAGGAACAGCAGAAAATCACAAATGTTGTTCCTTTTGAAAAGGAATAGCAAAAAATCACAAATGCTGTTCCTTTTGAAAAGGAACAACAGAAACACAAAAACACGCAAATGCTGTTCCTTTTGGAAAAGGAACAACAAAGACACGCAGAATGCAAAAATCAAAGTTTTGAAAAAAAAGAGAAAGATCAACGAAAATGTTAAGAAAACATATATGCAAAAAAACTTATGTACAAGTTATAGAAAAAAAATGAATTCCTTACTGAATTATAGGTGAGGAAGATTTTGCTTCCTCTCCTAAAATTTCCATATCAGTGTCTCGACGTAGCTGCTGACAGAAGGATTCCCGAGTGAGTGGCTTGCGATAGAGACGAACTCGGTGGCCATTTACCTTTAATGCATATCTAGAACCGTCGATTGTGATCAGAGTGAGGGTCCCATTATCATGTACTTTCTGGATTTCGTATGGTCCCAACCAACGAGTCTGAAGTTTCCCCAGGAAGTCCTGAAACCGAGAGTCATATAACAAAGCCCAATCTCCTTCGTGAAAGACTTTGTTCTTGATGAGTGCATCATGCCATTTAGCTCGCTGTTGTTGAATACGTGTTGTATTCTGTAATGCAGAGAGCCTGATTTCGTCCAATTCATTAATCTGCTGTAATAGATTAATTTGTGCCTCACTTAGATCTAGGCCACTTCCTGTGCAGTTCGTAGCGTTTGGATTTCGAATTCTATGGGGAAAATAGGTTGTTTTCCAAACACTAATTGATAGGGTGAATAACCGGTGGTACTTCTCCATGTGGTTCTATAAGCCCACAGTGCTTCGGGTAATCGGGCGGCCCAATCGCGCCTATGTGATGCAATGGTTTTTGTTAAAATTGATTATATTACCTTATTGCTACTTTCTACTTGCCCATTCGCCTGCGGGTGATATGGGGTAGTAATTTTATGCTGGACGTGATAATTGTTAAGTGTTGCAGCTAATTTGTTTTCGGCAAATTGTGGTCCTCCATCTGTAATTATTTCTCTCGGAAGGCCATAACGTACAAACAAATGGAACAAGAACTGTATTACAGAATCTTCTGTAGCTCTAGGCAACGCTTCGGCCTCAACCCATTTGGTGACATATTCTGTTGCCACCAAGATATATGTTCTCTGATTTGATGATGGGTTGATGGGTCCAACGAAATCAAGAGCCCATCGTTCAAACGGTTCAATGACTATTTGTGGCCTCAGAGGCATTTCGTCGGCTTGACCAGGTCATCCTGCTCGCTGGCAGCTGTCACAGGCTTAGACAAATTTCTTCGCATCTTTGAAAATTGTAGGCCAGTAGTATCCTGTCTGCAATACTTTATATGTTGTTCTTCGTTCAACAAAGTGTCCCCCACATGGTCCATCATGACAGGCTTTAAAGATGTCGAAAATTTCATCTTCTCGAATACATCTCCTAATTTGCATGTCTTCCCCTGTGTGGAAAAAATAGCCCCCAATCCACGAAAATCGAGTACTCTTCTGAACAATCTGCTTACGTTCATTAGGGGTTAAGTGTTTTGGTAGCTTACCTACTGCAAGGTAATCGGCAACATCAGCATACCAGGGTGTTTGAACATCAACAACAAACAGGTGCTCATCAGGAAATTGACCTTCCACTGTTGTTGCTTCAATTGATTTTGGTATTCGTGAGAGAAAATCAGCTACAGGGTTTTCCTTGCCAGGTCAATCCTTGATTGTGATATCGAACTCCTGCAATAAAATCAACCATCTAGTTATTCTAGCATTTGTGACAGGCTTATTTGCTAAATATTTGATAACAGAATGATCTGTATATAAAATAACAGGATAGCCTGTCATATAATGTCTAAACTTATTGACAGCATGTATTATAGCCAGGAATTCTTTTTCAGTGACAGTGTAATTTAATTCAGCAGGGGATAAATTTTTGCTGATATAATAGATAGCATATGGTTTTCTATCCTCTTCCTGCCCAAGGACTGCACCGATTGCTGTATCTGAGGCATCAGATGAGATTTGGAATGGTAAATTCTAGTTTGGTCCTCGAAGGACTGGAGCTGTTGATACAAGTTTGTTTAATTCCTTGAAATCACGGTCACATTTTTCTGTCCACAAGAAATCAACATTACCAGTTAGTGCATATAGAGGTGCAGCAGTGTGTGAATAATGTTCTATAAATCGTCTATAATACCCAGAAAATCCAAGAAAGTTGCGTACCTCTGTTTGAGTAGTGGGGGTGGGGATAAGCAAAAGTATTTGAATTTTGGCCGGGTCTATCTGAATGCCAGCTGCTGAAATGTAGTGTCCTAGAATGAGCCCTTCAGTTATCATCATATAACATTTTTCGTGGCTTAAGCAAAGCCTGGTAGCAATGCAACGTTGTAGGACTTTTTCTAGAGTGTCTAAAGTTGGATCAAAATCATCTCCATATGGTGTAAAGTCATCCATGTACACTTCAAGTCCATCATTTATTAAATCTGCAAAGATGCTAAGGACAGCCCTTTGGAATGTGGCAGGAGCATTACATAGGCCAAAGGGTAGAACTCGATAGGAAAACGTTCCCCAAGGACAAGTAAAAGTAGTTTTATCCTGGTCTTCAGGGGCAATCTGGATCTGATTATATCCTCTGAAGCCATCCAGGAAAGAAAAGAATTTCTTTCCTGCTAAAGTGTCCAATACTTGGTCTATGAATGGGAGAGGGAAGTGATCTTTTTGTGTGGCTTTGTTTAACTCCCTGTAATCCACACAAATCCTCCATTTCCCGTTCTTCTTGGGTACCACCACAAGCGGAGAGACCCATTTACTATCAGAAATACGATAGATAAAATTTACATCTAAAAGTTTCTGAAGTTCAACTTTTACAACATCTTTTAGGTGAGGGTTGAGTCTTCTTTGCGGTTGACGAACGGGTCTTGCATCTTTTTCTATATAAATATGGTGGTGCACAATTGGGGATCAATCCCTTTCATATCAGGGTAATCCCACGCAAATGCTTCTTGATACTTTCGTAACAGATGGATGAGCTTTATTTCTTGGTCCGGTGTAAGGTTGGCATTGATATTTAGAGTCTTTCCCGGTTCAATTTCCACTACTTTATTGTTGGCAACAGAAGTCACAGGTATTGTTTGGTCATGCGCATCTTTCAAAGGATCTTCTTCTAGTTCACTATCGAATGCTGCTTCTATCATGAAACATTGTGTGTGAGATCCAGATTCAGTTTGACTAATGAAATTATTGATGGCATCGTCTTTTGTTTGGTCTTTAAAGTCTAGAGCCTTCTGTACAGTCAATGGGGATCTGATATTATCAGTAAGGTATGACACAGGACGCTGGTTAGTTTTTATCATTGTAAGACTTGGTTGTGATGGAGGGTATAGAACTAGATTTTTAATATCTTGTCCTCTGGTTATAGTCATATTTCCCTGCCGACAACCAATGTAAGCATCGGCGGTGTTAGTGTCGGTCTTGAGCCCTCCATCGGTGATCAAAAGCTCTTTGCATGTGCATAGGTAGGTGTCTCATCAGTATCAATTTTGCATCCTGTTAGGCATGCCATAAAACTGATGGAGGAGCTGGTCCTTGTTCCCTTCTTGGCTTTGCTGGATCAGGTCATATCAGTTAATGAACTTGTGTCACGCTTGTTTTGTTTTGTCTTGAAGTCCAAAGTCTTAGGTCTAGGGTTTCGGTCAAATGTCATTGCAAGATCATGAGTCAGAGGTCCATGGGTCCCCAGAAAGCCGGAAGGAGGTATGTAAATATGTTTCATGGATATTTTCATCAGGTACAACTCATTTATACCTTGGATTTAAAAACCCTGTTTTTAAACCCAAGGTCATGTGAAATTTGCAAAAAATAAGGAAAACTTTCAAAATTCTTCAAAATGCCGGCAATAACCCTGGTCTCCTCGCCAGAGTCCATCAGATGGTCAACCTGCAAAAAGAATGAAGTTAAAGTGCCTCAAAAGCTAAATTCAGGACAAAGCAACTCAAAAAGCAGTGTTAAAAGTGAATGTCAAAATAGAACATTAGAAAGTGGGTTTTGTGATTTAATTTTTTCAAATTCAACCTACAAGAGTTAAATTTCCCTCTAAACATCTCATTATGCCTTTATGATCTAACAAAGAGGAGCAAGAGGGCGAAATAGTGAAGGAGGTCGAATTGCAGTGAAATTGGAGAGTTTCTCTGGTGCGCGACCACTCGGGCAGGGTGCGCGACCACCTGGGCAGTGCGCGACCACTCGAGCCCTCCTCCGCAGTGCAAATTTTACACTGGCGCGACCACTCCAACCCTGCACGCGACCACTCGAGCTGTAATTTGCAGAACCGGCCCAAACTCACTCAAATTGCCTTGTGACTTGTAAATTGCTTGAGGTAGGCCTCTCAAATGTTTTGAATGTTGAAAATAAGGATGATGAGCTTGTGTTTGTGCATTTTTATCATCAAAATTATGAAGAGAAATAGGTTAAGTGATTGCTTGTTCTTGTAGGCAATTTTGCTAGGGTTATGTTTGATTTCAAGGTTTTTTGTTCCTTTTTATTCCCTCCATTACTCCTATTAGATTTACACTTGTCATCATGTGTCTCAATCTCATCTCTTTTGCAAAGAGTGAATCTCAATTCCCCATTCCCTACACCTAAAACCCTAATCCCTCTCATATGCATCCCTAAACCCTAAACTCTCTATACAAATCTGTCGCAAAATCCTAATTCATTCCCCACAACAATATCATTATAAAAATATGTAAAACCAGAGCAAAGATCAAATAGTGATGTGAAAATGAAAGAGCAATTGCAATAATAAAACAAAAAGACAAAAAAAAAAAAAAACAGAGAAAAAGATTACTATGTGTAGCCAAGTTATTGCAAAGACGAAAGAAACTTATTGTTGTGTATAGTCCTCATAAAAGCAGTGAAAAGGAGGCTGTTATTCATAACAAAAACAAAGTAAATACAGCTGTACCTATTTGTTAAAGGACAGGTTGCCTTGAAATACTGTTTGTAAAGGAAGGTTGTTGTGTTTTCAGACCCAAACCTATGTATTGTTTTTCCTTCTATTCCCCTAGATGCAATACATCTCCTTTTTCTTTGAATCTGTCAAATAAAGCCTTTCCCCTCCCCTTATGACAAATGCAAATTAATCCCTTATTGCCCCTTAGCATCAAAAGCATATCAGTCCCTTGGAAAAACAGAGTATGCTTCAAAATGTACAGTCAAAGGACATAATTAAAAAGCAAGCTGTTGATGCTAGTAATCAGTGCTGCCCCATCTCCTGTATTACATGCTACCCCTTACCCCCTATTGAAAAATGTATTGTCCTTTCCCTTGGTGACCTTATTACATGTCTTCCCTAATAAAGATATTTCTTTGCAAATGATTTCCCGATGATGAGAGATGAGATAACATGTTTGACATTTTGTGAATTATTCCTTAAAAGTTCCCTGTTTTTATATATTTTCCCATTCCTTATGAAAAAATCCCTCCCCTAACATTTCCCTCATGGTTTTTCCCCTTGAAAACAACATACTTCTCAGCATTTTGCAGGCAGGGCAGCATTCAACTTTGCCTGTTTTCTCCACCTTGCTCAATAACACCATGTCAACCACTGAAACTAATGAGCAAGGTGATGACCGGTCTTCTTCTACGGAGGTTGAGGCACAGCAGAGGCCTCGTAGGGGTGGCAAAGGTGGTCATCATAGGAGAGAAGAGCCCACATATTTAGCAGAATTACAGGCTTGCCCATTGGCAGTGACTTGTTTCCAGTACATGTCATGTTTCCAGTTTTGCGAGAGGCTTGCCCAGATTCAGCACCACAGGGAGTTGGCCCGGCTATTTGTTTTGCGCCTTCATGATGGGCAGGTTAATATTGCAGGGGTGAATTTTGTGTTTTCTCCTGAGATGATTTCAGAGGCTACCGGGATACCCAATGTGGGTGAGGTGTGGCCAAAGCGCAAATGGCTGGATTTTGTTTATTTTGAGCCATATGTCAGGTCAGCATTCGTACATAACTTGTCAGGGAACTTTCCTTTCAGATTCCTCCGAGAGGAGTATGCTCCGATCATGCGGCTTATCATGCATTATTTCACATGTGAGGGAAGGTTTTCACGAGTCTTTGCTTGTCACATTCGCCTGTTGATGCACTTTACCCGAGTGAGGATGATGAACATCCCGGTTTAATTCTTCCAGGACATTCAGAGGATGGTGTCCGTGTTTCAGAGGCAGTCCCCAGCTCAGCAGTATAGGAGTTTGTGCCATCATGGTCTCATCCAGCTCATTGTTTCCCATCAGTTGAGTCAGCAGGGCATTCCATGGGCAGACTTCATTTCTCATGAGTTCTTTACAGTGCCACCACAGCCACAACCAGAGCCAGAGGCCATTCATGAGGCGGGAGGTCCATCACACCAGCCCGAGATTATTGTTCCGAGACATGTGGCTTCTTCACCTCGGGTCACCTATCAGAGAGGTCCTAGGACCTTATTTGCAGCAGCTCGACGAGTATTTTCTCCACAGCATGTGGAAGGGGTCTCGTCATCTTCTTCAGATCAGCGAGTGTTATCTCCACATCAGGTGGAAGGGGCCTCGCATTCTTCATCAGCAGAGGCAGTACGGGAGGGCAAGCAGCCCATGGTTGAGGACGAGAGAGTTGGCGATACACATCATGATTTCATTGACCTTGATGCTCGCTCCCTCACTTCAGATTTGCATGAGATCATCAGACAGGGAGAGGAGGAGAACCTCGTGTTGCAGTAGAAGCTCGAAATGGCTCAATGGACCATCACTTATCTGGAGCAGCGCAATAGACAATTAGAGGAGGAGAAGGCCCTTGATGAGCTATGGAGGATTCGAAATGATCGAGTCCTAAACCGTAGGAGGCCCGGTGACCTATTGCCTGCTGAGAGAGAATCCATGCTCATCCGGGTCAATGCACATTTGGAGAGGCTATTGGCGAAGGCCAACCAAGACAAGAGGCTGCTGAGGAACATGAAAAACCACTATTGGGCTAGGATGCATGTTTGTAAAGCAAAGTTGAAAATAGTCCAAAGAAGGTTGACCGAGGCCCTTGGGAGGAAGAAGAAGGCCAACCCACTCCGCATCTTGGCTGAGGCTTCTCTCACCCATCATGACACTCATTAGCCTCATCACAGCATCAAGCACAAAATTTTTTGGAAGTTTTGGCCCATTTTTGGCATTTTTGAGAATTTTACAGGTTTTGGCCATTGGAGTGGTCTCACCCCGCGCGCGACCACTCGTGGGGACAGCTCAGAATGGGGAAAACTCTACATTTTTGGAATTTTCATGCAAAAATACACTTGCCTATGCATGGGGTCATATTTTTATGGATATTTGGGCCTCCAAAAGCTCAAAATACATGCAAATTTTGACTTTCTGCCCACTTTTTGAGTTGCAGAAAGTTGTCTTGGGAGAAATGACTTTTGAGGGGTCAAATCAACTCCAAATTCAGAAATTGCAGTTGGGTTGGGAAGTAGACTCACAGACCTTTCCAATGAGCTATCTTGCACCTGATTTGGACACCAGGAAGGCCCTCAAACGCAGATGTCAATGCGCGTGACCACTCCAAGGCAGGGGCGCGACCACTTAGGGAAATTTTGCCAGTTTGACTATTTCGGCCTGCAAAACTCAGTTTTTACTATGGTTGACTCTTAATGCTTGTAAATGATGGATTTTTGGATAATTTTCATGGCACATGGATACATTTACTCTCCTTTAACACTTCTAAAAGTTTCCTTGATGTAAATAGTGAATATTAAATGCATGGATGGGTTACCTAAGTTTTAGAGGCAAGTTGTTTTGACTGCCTATTATCTAGTGCTCAGTTTAGAATTAGTTGAAACAGCTCCTAGGAAGCTGAGCTCGACCCCTAGAGGTGGGGAAAGGAGTTATATGATCTATATCATGCCTTCTCTTGCTCATTTTCATGGTTGGACTCTTGAGGGAGAAGCTCTATTGTATATTTTACTTGTATCTCTGCAATTTGAGGAAAAGGAAGGCCAGGGTTTTGCAGACATCATTGTGGATTCTTGTGGATTATTGTGTTGATGGTGTGTTTCCTAATTGTCATTGTAAGTGTGTTTATGTGTTCCATCTCTTATTCTATTGCTGCTAATTAAACAAAAGAAGTGATAAAGTTTGAATTCATGCTTGCCATGCTCAACTTTCAATTTTGTTTAATATTTATGTTTTCCACTGTCTAACGAGGATTCAAAGTCATTGTTTGCCCTCTTTAGCTCCCTCTCTTTCTTCCTTGATCATCCGTTTCAGCTTAAGGCATCAACACAAACTCCTTCCTTGCCCCAAAGACCCACCTGCAAAAACTGAGCTCAATCCCCACACCCTGAATTGCACTCCCTCCAATTGCCACCAAAAACCCCAAAAACTTTAAATCAACCCTCCTTATCAGTTTACTAGCCTAATATCTTTGATCCTAATTGGTCAGCTCACCCCATTGAGAAAATACCTTGAGTATGACCGGAGAGAGCCTTCTCATACCCCGTAGGGCTAGCTACGAGGTGAAATGGTTTGATGTTGCCTTGAAGGTTTACCTTCCTCAGCCTAGGGTGAAATCTCAAGCGCTAACATAGTGGCGACCATACTGGGGAGAACAAACCGATCTTTTGTTCATTGATGTGTTTGTTTCTTAAGTCTTAGACGGAGTCTGAAGATACGCCAGGTAGCCTTCGAACACGCTCTTGTTTTACATCAGCGTTAGTAGATAAACGCTGCTTCAGTCAATCTCTGTGAGCTTGTGAATACAACACTTCATTTGCATTTCACCCCAGCACATATATCAAGTTCAGATCTGATTGTTGATAGTGGACAACGATCAGACACTTTAAAGGCTGAAATCATACACTTGGCGACTCCTTTCACTGAAGAATCCAGCAACCTATGCTTCATGGTGACTTCACTGCAGGAAGATCAGTAGTTGTGAGATTTTCATGATGGACCTAATTGCAAGAAGATATGCTCCCTTGAGCCGAGATCACATCCCTAGTTTTCCAAATAAAATTCCAAAGGTAGATTGGTCAAGGAATTTGCCTACGTTTAATGATGATGGTAAGAAGGATGCTGCTCTACATCTGGTTAGATTTCACATGCATATTCGCAAATTCAAGGTCGATTTTCCTGAAGATTGCTTGATGAAGATATTCTTAGCCACTCTGGAAGGTAAAGCCCAATCATGGTATGAAAGTTTGCCGTCTGCTTGTATTTATTGTTTAAAGGATTTTCATGCTATGTTCATTGAAAGCTATAAGGACTCTTATTCATCATTAAATTTAGTTCAAGACTGTTGCAAACATGCCTATAGTTTTATTGAAAGCCTTGAGAAGTTTTATGAAGATGATAATTTCATGGATGAAGAGATCATGGAAGCCCTGTATGGAAAGCCGTTTCAGCAGCACATAGAAATCTTAGAAGATACTTGTTAAGATCAGCAGGTTGAAGATGGCCATATGGCTGTAATTGATGAAAGAGAAAATCTGCCCACAGAAGAAGACAACATGCAGATTGAAGAAGACACGACAGCTACTTCAGTTCTAGATTCAGATTGTGATGACCAAGCATACCTTGTGTTGAATCCTGAAAAGGAGGGTTTTGTTGTTGAGACCATAGACATAGTTTTTGATCCAAATGTTCTCATGCCATCAGAACAGAGCCTGCATGAGGAGGTAATTCAGTCAGTTCATGAAAAGCAAGATTACATCTTCATTCAAGTAAGTGAAACAGTTCCTTTGGATGAATTTATGGTAGATGATAGAAATGTCATTTTTGCACTTCAAGGACCATATGAAGTTTCTTCTCTTATGATTGATGAATGTAATGAGAATCTGGCTATCATATCATATGAGGAAGACTTACCATGTATTCAAACTACAAAAGATCAGATCATTCAGGATTCCATTTCAGATTCTTCCTCATATGTCTCATGTTTTGAAATGTTATTTCAAGAGGAGATCTGCTCATCTATTTGTTCAGAATTTTTTGAGGACCAGGAACATACTCTTTTCGAAGCACATGATGAAGGCATAACAGAATTTGAAGCAAAGGATACCTTGTTCTTTCAGCAGGAGGTGGCAATGTCAAGTCTTCATGTTTTTCAAGATCCAATGGCAGCCCTGTTGCAGTCAGCAGTGAAAGTGATTATTGCAGTATTCAGTGATGAAGGAGAATATGGTCAGCTATGTTTTCGGATGCTCAGTTATAGGTTTGTACTGTTGACCAGAAGATCTGATAAGAAGAATCAATCAAGAAGGCATCTGCTTGATTGGTTGCATTGGCATTTTGATATAGTTTGACGTATATTGTCTTGTAAGCAACACAGGTGGTTGTCATCATGATTTCAAATCTTGATGGACTGATGCCCTTCAAAAAGCTTTGTAAGTTCTTGTTTTAGTTAAGTCAGTCATGAGTCATTTGTGTTTGGTCTGTCGAATGATTTTTTCAAGTTATTTCAGTTTGCCATCGAGTCAGTTTGAGTCAAGTTCCAGTTAAGTTTCAGTCAGTTTTCAGTCAAGTTATCATTTAATAAATGAGTCAAAGTCTTGTGTCGTTTGCCGAAATAATGACTCCATCGCCCAATGGTTGAAAGCACTGGTCTGCTCTCCCAGAGGTCTAAGGTTCTTGGCACCTCCAAGGAGCTACCATCCCCGTTGGAGCCAATGTTAGTGTCGGTCTTGAGCCCTCCATCGGTGATCAAAAGCTCTTTGCATGTGCATAGGTAGGTGTCTCATCAGTATCAATTTTGCATCCCGTTAGGCATGCCATAAAACTGATGGAGGAGCTGGTCCTTGTTCCCTTCTTGGCTTTGCTGGATTAGGTCATATCAGTTAATGAACTTGTGTCACGCTTGTTTTGTTTTGTCTTGAAGTCCAAAGTCTTAGGTCTAGGGTTTCGGTCAAATGTCATTGCAAGATCATGAGTCAGAGGTCCATGGGTCCCCAGCAAGCCGGAAGGAGGTATGTAAATATGTTTCATCGATATTTTCATCAGGTACAGCTCATTTATACCTTGGATTTAAAAAACCTGTTTTTAAACCCAAGGTCATGTGAAATTTGCAAAAAATAAGGAAAACTTTCAAAATTCTTCAAAATGCCGGCAATAACCCTGGTCTCCTCGCCAGAGTCCATCAGATGGTCAACCTGCAAAAAGAATGAAGTTAAAGCGACTCAAAAGCTAAATTCAGGACAAAGCAACTCAAAAAGCAGTGTTAAAAGTGAATGTCAAAATAGAACATTAGAAAGTGGGTTTTGTGATTTAATTTTTTCAAATTCAACCTACAAAAGTTAAATTTCCCTCTAAACATCTCATTATGCCTTTATGAGCTAACAAAAAGGAGCAAGAGGGTGAAATAGTGAAGGAGGTCGAATTGCAGTGAAATTGGAGAGTTTCTCTGGTGCACGACCACTCGGGCAGGGTGCGCGACCACCTGGGCGGTGCGCGACCACTCGAGCCCTCCTCCGCAGTGCAAATTTTACACTGGCGCGACCACTCCAACCCTGCGCGCGACCACTCGAGCTGTAACTTGCAGAACCGGCCCAAACTCACTCAAATCGCCTTGTGACTTGTAAATTGCTCGAGGTAGGCCTCTCAAATGTTTTGAATGTTGAAAATAAGGATGATGAGCTTGTGTTTGTGCATTTTTATCATCAAAATTATGAAGAGAAATAGGTTAAGTGATTGCTTGTTCTTGTAGGCAATTTTGCTAGGGTTATGTTTGATTTCAAGGTTTTTAGTTCCTTTTTATTCCCTCCATTACTCCTATTAGATTTACACTTGTCATCATGTGTCTCAATCTCATCTCTTTTGCAAAGAATGAATCTCAATTCCCCATTCCCTACACCTAAAACCCTAATCCCTCTCATATGCATCCCTAAACCCTAAACTCTCTATACAAATCTGTCCCAAAATCCTAATTCATTCCCCACAGCAATATCATTATAAAAATATGTAAAACCACAGCAAAGATCAAATAGTGATGTGAAAATGAAAGAGCAATTGCAATAATAAAACAAAAAGACAAAAAAAAAAAACAGAGAAAAAGATTACTATGTGTAGCCAAGTTATTGCAAAGACAAAAGAAACTTATTGTTGTGTATAGTCCTCATAAAAGCAGTGAAAAGGAGGCTATTATTCATAACAAAAACAAAGTAAATACATCTGTACCTATTTGTTAAAGGACAGGTTGCCTTGAAATACTGTTTGTAAAGGAAGGTTGTTGTGTTTTCAGACCCAAACCTATGTATTGTTTTTCCTTCTATTCCCCTAGATGCAATACATCTCCTTTTTCTTTGAATCTGTCAAATAAAGCCTTTCCCCTCCCCTTATGACAAATGAAAATTAATCCCTTATTTCCCCTTAGCATCAAAAGCATATCAGTCCCTTGGAAAAACAGAGTATGCTTCAAAATGTACAGTCAAAGGACATAATTAAAAAGCAAGCTGTTGATGCTAGTAATCAGTGCTGCACCATCTCCTGTATTACATGCTACCCCTTACCCCCTGTTGAAAAATGTATTGTCCTTTCCCTTGGTGACCTTATTACATGTCTTCCCTAATAAAGATATTTCTTTGCAAATGATTTCCCGATGATGAGAGATGAGATAACATGTTTGACATTTTGTGAATTATTCCTTAAAAGTTCCCTGTTTTTATATATTTTCCCATTCCTTATGAAAAATCCCTCCCCTAACATTTCCCTCATGGTTTTTCCCCTTGAAAACAGCATACTTCTCAGCATTTTGCAGGCAGGGCAACAGTCAACTTTGCCTATTTTCTCCACCTTGCTCAATAACACCATGTCAACCACTGAAACTAATGATCAAGGTGATGACCGGTCTTCTTCTACGGAGGTTGAGGCACAGCAGAGGCCTCGTAGGGGTGGCAAAGGTGGTCATCATAGGAGAGAAGAGCCCACATCTTTAGCATAATTACAGGCTTGCCCATTGGCAGTGACTTGTTTCCAGTACATGTCATGTTTCCAGTTTTGCGAGAGGCTTGCCCAGATTCAGCACCACAGGGAGTTGGCCCGGCTATTTGTTTTGCACCTTGATGATGGGCAGGTTAATCCTGTAGGGGTGAATTTTGTGTTTTCTCCTGAGATGATTTCAGAGGCTACCGGGATACCCAATGTGGGTAAGGTGTGGCCAAAGCGCAAATGGCTGGATTTTGTTTATTTTGAGCCATATGTCAGGTCAGCATTCGTACATAACTTGTCAGGGAACTTTCCTTTCAGATTCCTCCGAGAGGAGTATGCTCCGATCATGCGGCTTATCATGCATTATTTCACATGTGAGGGAAGGTTTTCACGAGTCTTTGCTTGTCACATTCGCCTGTTGATGCACTTTACCCGAGTGAGGATGATGAACATCCCGGTTTACTTCTTCCAGGACATTCAGAGGATGGTGTCCGTGTTTCAGAGGCAGTCCCCAGCTCAGCAGTATAAGAGTTTGTGCCATCATGGTCTCATCCAGCTCATTGTTTCCCATCAGTTGAGTCAGCAGGGCATTCCATGGGCAGACTTCATTTCTCATGAGTTCTTTACAGTGCCACCACAGCCACAACCAGAGCCAGAGGCCATTCATGAGGCGGGAGGTCCATCACACCAGCCTCTTGTAGGGAAAAGTATCCGATTCGGATGACCCTATCCCACTCTAAGGGTGATAGTACCTCAGCAACAACTGTAAAGCAAACTACTTAAGGTTTACTTCTTTATGAAAGCAAAAGAGAGTGGAGAAATGCACTAACCGTTGCCTTGCGCTTAATGTCGAATCCAAACTCTTTTCTTTGGCTACTTGCTCCCAGCTCCTTGCTCTTTTGCTGGCCCAGCTACAATGAGATCCTGCAAAATAACAAAGAAGGAAACTACAAGAAGCATGCAATCATAACTGGTTCAAGGATTAGTATAAACCAAATATACAATTATCACAATATATCATTGAAACAAGAGCATATAGAAGAACCTCAATAGCTTTTATTAATGAAGAAGTAAAGGTTCTGAGAGTGTTACAACCATTGAAGGCCCCAATCCAGCAACACCTCCCAGCAGAAAGAATTTCTCCTCTTCACCTCCCTCAAGCAATCACCCAATAGCTCTATAGTGAAACCAACAGCATATCATTACTTTGCAAAAAATTCACGCCTCCTGAGCTCATAGGAGAGAGCTCAATATATAGATGAATTGAGAAAGGATGAGTCAGCTTGCAACTGATGTGTAGCTGCCTTGTGTCCTCTCTCTCTTCAGTTGATCTTCAGTTCTTGAGTCCACTTGGAGAACTTTGCTTCCACTTGGAGAAACAGAGCCTCTGACTCATCCCAAGGCGAAATCCCTGATCCAAGTGTCATTTCTGGAAGATTCCAGAGCTATGACTCAGTGTGCCACTTGTCCAATCTCGCTCAACGCAGGTGGCCTTTGTTCTACCTGCTTTGCAACGCAGGTACACCATGGAGGAGTTGTGTTTCAGCGCAGAAGCCTAGTGGAGCACCTGCTTTGATTTCAGGATTGCTTGTTTTTGAGTGTTTTCAGGTGGAGAACTGATCTGAGAGCTGTTGGTTTGCTGACCTTGTTCCTCTAGGGGTAGGAACATCATGTTTAGGGAACTTTGGATCCCTTGGATTATTGACAATTCATGCCTGATGCTGCAAGGCACAAAATTGTCTATAACAGATGACCCCTAAAGTATGAGGTCGTTTATCGGGTGAAATGTTTTATTAGGAGGATCCGAAGTTCATTCAATCTGCTGAGAAGTGTCCTGTAATAAGATACAATACAATACATTATTTTTCATACTTTTTCATGATCTAGCTGAGGCGGGCATTCCCATGCTCAGCTTTATAAATACATTTTGGTACATAGAACAGACGATCGTCTGATGGTAGACTGAAAATTCTCTGCTGAAATTATCATCCTTTGAGAAGGATGATCATCTGCTGTAATGATGTACATATCAAATGTCTTTATATCCTGAATATATATCGCAGCCCGGATGGATGAAACTAGATCCGGGGTCTTCAATCTCTTCCGATCTTCACTCGATGTACAAGTCGATCCATGTGAGAATTTCCTGAAGTCGAACATGGAAAGACATCGCTTGATTACCGGTCAATGATGTAAACCGTTAACAAGCGCGAGAGGAATCACCGATAAGGATGATGACCCTCAAGGTACGGCAGTACAATTCACATGGTGGGAATAAAGGACTTGGCGTCGACCACCATGCAAAATCTTCTGGTCGAAGGTCATTGATGTATACCTGTCGCTGGAAGTGAGAAACTTGCCATTGAGGCATGCAAGCTTCAAAGCACTGAAGGGTGTGTTCCTAGATCAACTCCTTGGATAATGAGCTGATGTCGACAAGGAGCGATCCGTCAAAGGAGGGCCTTAATGAATCCCACATCAGTGACACGGAACGGAGCTAGTGATTGTGATGAGGTGAAAACAAACTGTGATGTATGATTCAGGGTGGCGGTCATGAAATGGATGAAGGATGATGTATGGCAATGGATGGGACAGGGTTGACTCTTTGCAGAACCACATCTCTTGAACATATAACGACACTGATGTGATGGATTGGTAGCATTACCCCAAATTTGGATGGTGTGGCGAGGACCATGGTTATGAGACCGGTGAATGAAACAACCCAACCCGATGTGATACGGAGGACAAAGTGTCATTTTCAAGAGCGACTTGCTACCATTAATGCTGTGAGGTTCTTCTAATTTTTCCCAGTCATTGCTGACCAGTACCTCTTTATTTTTGTCAAGCTTGAGGAGGATAACATATGCTTGTTCTATAACCTGCCCTTCGGGCAAGCCCATCGCTATGTTTTAACGAGCCAAGCGATAGGGAAACTCGTTCTCGTCTAAAGACAAGTTTGTCGCTATTTAATCATTTTAACGAGTCTAACGACAAGGAAAACTCGGTCCTTTTCATTTTTAGAGAGTCTGAAAAGGTACGGAAAGTTAACTCCAAAATTCCTTTTTCGTCATCTAATCCCTTAAGGCCGAAAAAGTATAAAACAATACAGAAGGGATGAATTTTCGATTTCTTTAACGAGCCGAACAAAACAAGCGCTCGATCTTTTTGTGCAATAATCCCTCAGGTCCAAAAAGATTAAAATCTAGAGGAGGGATAGCTCTTCTGGTCCTTTTAACGAGCTGGAAGGCCAAAACTCGGCAAACTTTTCATATTTTACGAGTCAGTGAAAAGAGCTCAAAGAAGACTCGTCTTTTGAGGAACGAGTGATGAACAGGGATAGCAGCAGATTCCAGGTACAGGTTGGAATTTTCCAATCACGGCAGTGTCACAAGGATGGCTAAGTGAAATCACTCTTCGCAGCTGTTCCTCAAAATGGGTAAACAAACACATGGAGGTGAACGATTGGCCAAATGAACGGATGGAGGTGAGACTGCAGGAACACGACCAAGGGCTTTAATATGGCTATCAAAGGTTACATTTCACAAGGTTATTTACCGGTTCATTTTTTCTGGATGAGCTTGAACTATAGGGAAAGATTGCTCACAATTTATGTTTATTTTTTAACGAGCATGAACTCTGTACAAAAACTGCTCGATTATGGATGCCCCCAGCATAATAATGCAGACGAGGCATATGCCCCCTAAACTTTAAGGGGCAGTTCATTTTTTAACGAGCTTGAATGCGTTCAAACCTTGCTCAATTATACCAGTCTTAATACAAGGAATGCCTCAGGTGAGGTAATCTTATTTAAGGAGCGATACCTCACTAATTACTCCAATTTGGCAAGTTTTAACTTTTTCCCCACATCCTTTCTTTATGCAAGCTGGAAACGGCTAATCCTACGAGTTTAACGGGTTAGACCTACAGGTTTAAAGGGAGGACCTAAAAATTTAAAAAATAAATAGTCGTCCCGTGCTTGCACTCCAAAAGGTTCGCACGCCCCCAGGTATGAAGTATAATTTCGAGATTCTTCCTCTTACTTATTATCCGAAAAATGGTTTTGTTTGCTGCCGCAAACTAAACTCTCTTTTCGGCGATGTCTATCATTAGGTTGCTAAGGATGGTGACTACTTGTTGCAGCAATTTCATCTCTTTCTTTGGAGACTGCCCCTACTTATCCTTCAAAACATATGTTTTAATGGGTGAGGCTTGACTTCAAAGATGGTGGCTACTTGCCGCCACAAATGGATCTCCTCCTTAGGAGAGCCTACTTTTTTAGACAAAGGGAGTCGATTTTTTCGCTCACATAACTTTGACAAAAGAATTTTATCCTAGAACAACCCTCTCTTCCTTTTTCGGATGGGGTACGGACTAGTCCATTCTTCTGCAGAAATTAACTTTATACCCAAGGTTTTCTCTGCCCAAGGCAGGCCAGGGTGCATGCCCCCTGGGTCCCAGTTCTTTCTTTCCGAATCACTCGCATTCATCGGGAAGTAGAACCGGGGGTGGAGGCATTCCTTGAGTGAATAGACCGTTAAGGGATGGTATTTGACTATTTGCGATGCATGATCCTGGAAATGAAAGTTGGTCTACGAGCTTGACCATTCTTCCTTCGTGCGGAAAACACATGACTCTAAAGAGTGAGGACACTATCGCCTCCATGCAATATATATAGTCTCGTCCAAGGAGTAAGTTATAAACCAAGGGTCCCTGGACGACCATGATGTTCATATGAACTGTCTTCCCTTTCAATGTAACTGGAACATTGGGGAGAATCCCTAACGGGTGACTGGTTCCTTTATCAAAACCTGATAGATTTCTCATCTCAGGTAAAAGCACCGGGCAACCCAGTGCTTTCCAAGCAATAGAGGAAAGGATACTCACAGATGCCCCTTCATCAATGATAGTTCCAGCCATCACCATTCTGTAGATTTGGACTATGATTCTGAATGGGATACTGGCTGGTAACCGGGGTCTGCCTAGTTGATTCCAATCAAAGGACACAACCAGGTTGCTTTGTGGTGGGACCGAATACACGGCCAGATACGACCCTGACGATGTTCCTTCCTGCGATAAAGGAATGGGTGCATTGCCCTGATGCTCATCAGAGTCTGTGTTGATGAAAAGAATATGGACGGTGTCATCCTTATCCTCTTCAGTGAGGGTGTCATTTGAAGATGGGTCTTCAATGACGGAGTCATTGGAGGATGAAACCTCTGAAGGAAGAACCGGGTCAACTGCCGTTTCGACCTTTAGACTTTCGTCTAGTCTGGATTCATCAGGTTCATTCTCAATGACCGACACTTCAGCTGACCACTTGAGCGGGTCAACTGGATTTTCAACTATCGAGGGATTAGGCGCGAGTTTTTGGTATCCAGGAGGAAGTCGTAACGGTGAAACCGAACGATCTTCCAAAACTCTCTTTGCCTCATCTAAGAATGGACATCGGTGGATGGCATGATCGGCTTCACACAACATACAGGGTGATCTTGGTCTCCCTCTTCGTCCTTCACTCTCGCTAGTTGACGGACTGCAATCAACATGACTACCAGAGGTTGATGCTACCGGATTGTGCAACCTTGGGGACCAGTCCCTTAGTATCCGGGGAATACAAGGACAATCACGATGGAAGTGGGCCCCTTTGCAAATGACACATGGCGATTTAGGCCCGGTCGGTGCAGTGTGTGGATTTTTGTCAGATGTCTTTTGCTTGCCCCCAGTCGCCTTCGCCATAGGCCCCTTCTGCTTCTTTTCTCTCTTCTTCTTTTCCTTCTTCTCCATGGGAGGCTGACTTTTGCCGGCTCTACCTTGTGAAGATGAAGGATCAGAGGAAGAGTTGTAAGAAGTGGAAGGCTGGTGGGTAGTTCTAGACTGGTCTGACTGTTGATTCGACTGCTCAGGATTAGTGGCGATCTGAACTACATTAGTTGAAAAGAGCCATACAGGTAGGCCAATTGTCAATCCTGGAAGTGACAATGTGGCCATATGAGGCGCACCAACATCTCCCCAAGAAGAGAAGGGATTTGGACTTCCACCAAGGTTAATTCCTTGGTTGGTGGGCTCCATACTTTTCAACTGAAAGATCAACGTGGGAATAACAGGTGATTATGTTCCGATTAAAATAAATTTTATTAACGACGCTTTAGACACAAACTTGCTTTTTCATGTTTTAAGAGTCGAGAAAAAGCTAAAGATGACTCTAGTCGCCTTCGATGTTTTAACGAGCCCGAAGTGACAAATGCTCGGGTGGACTTTTTTAGTTATAGAGTTTGAAAAAGGCCAAAAGAAACTTCTCTGGAGTTCTAGGTAGAGGGTGTGCCAAACTTTTCGCAAAACCACAGAATACGTTTTACGGTACGGGTGGTCGATCTTCGTGAATGTTGTGTTCACTGCATCGCGATCAGTAGGGTGGCCGACACAGCTTCCTATGGATAAAGGCTTTGTTCCTATAGGGGTCTCCCAATATATACGCGACAGTACGTGGGAGCACAAGTCCGTATTAGTGCCACCGACTCTCAGAAGGAATCACCCACCTTCGTAGAGATCGACAGTCACTATGTTTAACGACGCCGGAACACGTCTCTACCTAGACCTCTATATGTTTGCGTTATGTTACAAAGCGTTGTTATGTAGATTGAATTTATTTTAATGTTGATCTTGTTTAGCAGTTTGCCTTTAAGGATCACCACGAGATGTATGTAACAAATTCCTGAATGCAGTCTAAGATGAGAAGCAATCTTTTCAATCTTTCAACTTTGAAAATCTTAACTACTGAGGGAAAAGAAAGGCAAATCTTTTCACACAGATCATAGAGCACACACTAATGCAATTTTTCCTAAATCGTCATGCAAACAGTCAAATGCAAAATGCACAATGCATGTATTTCCTTTTCCCTTTCTTAATGTTGATGGGTTACAAAAAGAAAGTTGTTATATAACTTTGATTTCGATTTAAAGCGAAAGTAAACAAGCTTGTCCAAAATCAAAAGACACCTTAAGATTTACTTGCTTAATCATTGGAAATGCATGAAATCAAACCATAATGACGAAAGTAAAATGACTAATCAGCTATGGACAGCAAACAAGCTAACTCTTTAGACCAGCAAAATGCCTAACACAGGTTCAGATCTAAGAGGCCAAAGCAAGACTAGTTTACTCTTCGTTACGGGAAATTGTAAATGAAGTAAGAAATACAAAAGAACAAGTACAATTTCGTTATATAACAGAGGCGGAATGATGGCAAGTAACGTTGGTTTCAGAACAGGTACAAGAAAGACAACTTGCAGCAAAATCTAAGTGAAAACAGGCAAGAGAAAGGAAGGAAACCCCAACTGCACTAGGCAAAAATTGGGCCAACGCAGGTGCTGCACAACCAGTCTGGCTCTCAACGCAGGTAGCCCCTTCGGGACTTGCATTGCAAAGCAGGTAGCCTGTGTACTACCTGCTTTGGAAAACGAAAGTTGCGTTTTCAGAGTTTCCGGGTCACAATTTTCTCAAAAATGCACAGTTTTTGCTCAAATCAGAAGCAATCAGTCAAGCACACTCAAAGGGATGATAAGGAAGGTGAAAAGCTATCACTAAGAGCTTACAAGGATCCTTGTAGATCAGCTCTTCAAATCATGAACATGCTCAGAAATGAGCTAGAGTAGCTGCCCTCTACTTCGCTTTTGATATAGTCAAAAGCTTTTCGATTTGGTACTCTTTTGTTCAGGAAATGAATAGAAAAATACTACAAACAATCAAACAGATACGATCCCCAGCGGAGTCGCCAATTTGTTGTAGGGAAAAGTATCCGATTCGGATGACCCTATCCCACTCTAAGGGTGATAGTACCTCAGCAACAACTGTAAAGCAAACTACTTAAGGTTTACTTCTTTATGAAAGCAAAAGAGAGTGGAGAAATGCACTAACCGTTGCCTTGCGCTTAATGTCGAATCCAAACTCTTTTCTTTGGCTACTTGCTCCCAGCTCCTTGCTCTTTTGCTGGCCCAGCTACAATGAGATCCTGCAAAATAACAAAGAAGGAAACTACAAGAAGCATGCAATCATAACTGGTTCAAGGATTAGTATAAACCAAATATACAATTATCACAATATATCATTGAAACAAGAGCATATAGAAGAACCTCAATAGCTTTTATTAATGAAGAAGTAAAGGTTCTGAGAGTGTTACAACCATTGAAGGCCCCAATCCAGCAACACCTCCCAGCAGAAAGAATTTTTCCTCTTCACCTCCCTCAAGCAATCACCCAATAGCTCTATAGTGAAACCAACAACATATCATTACTTTGCACAAAATTCCCGCCTCCTGAGCTCATAGGAGAGAGCTCAATATATAGATGAATTGAGAAAGGATGAGTCAGCTTGCAACTGATGTGTAGCTGCCTTGTGTCCTCTCTCTCTTCAGTTGATCTTCAGTTCTTGAGTCCACTTGGAGAACTTTGCTTCCACTTGGAGAAACAGAGCTTCTGACTCATCCCAAGGCGAAATCCCTGATCCAAGTGTCATTTCTGGAAGATTCCAGAGCTATGACTCAGTGTGCCACTTGTCCAATATCGCTCAACGCAGGTGGCCTTTGTTCTACCTGCTTTGCAACGCAGGTACACCATGGAGGAGTTGTGTTTCAGCGCAGAAGCCTAGTGGAGCACCTGCTTTGATTTCAGGATTGCTTGTTTTTGAGTGTTTTCAGGTGGAGAACTGATCTGAGAGCTGTTGGTTTGCTAACCTTGTTCCTCTAGGGGTAGGAACATCATGTTTAGGGAAATTTGGATCCCTTGGATTATTGACAATTCATGCCTGATGCTGCAAGGCACAAAATTGTCTATAACACAGCCCGAGATTATTGTTCCGAGACATGTGGCTTCTTCACCTCGGGTCACCTATCAGAGAGGTCCTAGGACCTTATTTGCAGCAGCTCGACGAGTATTTTCTCCACAGCATGTGGAAGGGGTCTCATCATCTTCTTCAGATCAGCGAGTGTTATCTCCACATCAGGTGGAAGGGGCCTCGCATTCTTCATCAGCAGAGGCAGTACGGGAGGGCAAGCAGCCCATGGTTGAGGACGAGAGAGTTGGCGATACACATCATGATTTCATTGACCTTGATGCTCGCTCCCTCACTTCAGATTTGCATGAGATCATCAGACAGAGAGAGGAGGAGAACCTCGTGTTGCAACAGAAGCTCGAAATGGCTCAATGGACCATCACTTATCTGGAGCAGCGCAACAGACAATTAGAGGAGGAGAAGGCCCTTGATGAGCTATGGAGGATTCGAAATGATCGAGTCCTAAACCGTAGGAGGCCCGGTGACCTATTGCCTGCTGAGAGAGAATCCATGCTCATACGGGTCAATGCACATTTGGAGAGGATGTTGGCGAAGGCCAACCAAGACAAGAGGCTGCTGAGGAACATGAAAAACCACTATTGGGCTAGGATGCATGTTTGTAAAGCAAAGTTGAAAATAGTCCAAAGAAGGTTGACCGAGGCCCTTGGGAGGAAGAAGAAGTCCAACCCACTCCGCATCTTGGCTGAGGCTTCTCTCACCCATCATGACACTCATTAGCCTCATCACAACATCAAGCACAAAAAATTTTGGAAGTTTTGGCCCATTTTTGGCATTTTTGAGAATTTTACAGGTTTTGGCCATTGGAGTGGTCTCACCCCGCGCGCGACCACTCGTAGGGACAGCTCAGAATGGGGAAAACTCTACATTTTTGGAATTTTCATGCAAAAATACACTTGCCTATGCATGGGGTCAAATGTTTATGGAGATTTGGGCCTCCAAAAGCTCAAAATACATGCAAATTTTGACTTTCTGCCCACTTTTTGAGTTGCAGAAAGCTGTCTTGGGAGAAATGACGTTTGAGGGGTCAAATCAACTCCAAATTCAGAAATTCCAGTTGGGTTGGGAAGCAGACTCATAGACCTTTCCAATGAGCTATCGTGCACCTGATTTGGACACCAGAAAGGCCCTAAAATGCTGCTGTCAATGCGCGCGACCACTCCAAGGCAGGGGCGCGACCACTCAGGGAAATTTTGCCAGTTTGACTATTTCGGCCTGCAAAACTCAGTTTTTACTATGGTTGACTCTTAATTCTTGTAAATGATGGATTTTTGGATAATTTTCATGGCACATGGATACATTTACTCTCCTTTAACACTTCTAGAAGTTTCCTTGATGTAAATAGTGAATATTAAATGCATGGATGGGTTACCTAAGTTTTAGAGGCAAGTTGTTTTGACTGCCTATTATCTAGTCCTCAGTTTAGAATTAGTTGAAACAGCTCCTAGGAAGTTGAGCTCGACCCCTAGAGGTGGGAAAAGGAGTTAGATGATCTATATCATGCCTTCTCTTGCTCATTTTCATGGTTGGACTCTTGAGGGAGAAGCTTTATTGTATATTTTACTTGTATCTCTGCAATTTGAGGAAAAGGAAGGCCAGGGTTTTGCAAACATCATTGTGGATTCTTGTGGATTATTGTGTTGATGGTGTGTTTCCTACTTGTCATTGTAAGTGTGTTTATGTGTTCCATCTCTTATTCTATTGCTGCTAATTAAGCAAAAGAAGTGATAAAGTTTGAATTCATGCTTGCCATGCTCAGCTTTCAATTTTGTTTAATATTTGTGTTTTCCACTGTCTAAAGAGGATTCAAAGTCATTGTTTACCCTCTTTAGCTCCCTCTCTTTCTTCCTTGATCATCCATTTCAGCTTAAGGCATCAACACAAACTCCTTCCTTGCCCCAAAGACCCACCTGCAAAAACTGAGCTCAATCCCCGCACCCTGAATTGCACTCCCTCCAATTGCCACCAAAAACCCCAAAAACTTTAAATCAACCCTCCTTATCAGTTTACTAGCCTAATATCTTTGATCCTAATTGGTCAGCTCACCCCATTGAGAAAATACCTTGAGTCTGTCCAGAGAGAGCCTTCTCATACCCCGTAGGGCTAGCTACGAGGTGAAATGGTTTGATGTTGCCTTGAAGGTTTACCTTCCTCAGCCTAGGGTGAAATCTCAAGCGCTAACAGGCGGTAGCAAGCCAAGGTCTACCTAAAATTAACGGGTGTCCATCCAGTCGGGTTTTTGGATTAATTATCAAGAAATCGGTTGGGTATTCCCAGGAATCTATAGAGACCATGACATCGTATAGAGTACCTTCTGGTCGAACTACAGATCGGTCAGCCAATTCTAACAAAGTAGAAGTAGATTCTACCGATGTAATGCCGAGCTTTTGGCAAGTAGAGGTTGTCAAAATATTAATTGCAGCTCCTAAATCAACTAAAGCATTAGTCAGGGTCTGACCGTAGATTTGAACAATTACGATTGGATTTCCCGGATCTTCATATTTAATGGGTGTCTCTTTTCCTGATAACAGGTCAGATAAAGTACCGACTACTTGGACTCCTGGGTTAGTGGTCGCGTTCCTCCTTTATTTTTTTATGCACAATTATTTTATATTTTTTGCGTATATATGGATGTCTTGAATGGCTTGGAGAAATGGAATTCTTATGTACAGATTTTGTAACTCTCCCAAAATGTCAAAGGCTGGATATTGTATAGGTCGTGGTATGAATAACCGTTATGGGAAGGGAGGAGAGGATGTACTTGCTTGATGATGGATCTGCTCCTTATTTACACCCTCTTGTTGTAACGACTGTTCTATTGGTAACTGATCTTCAATGTGAACTGTTTTATCTCCCTCCGTTTCTATTATACGTCCAGATCTTAACTGAAGATCATTGCACTCCCTCAGGTCAGGTCCAATTTCTGATGATTCTATAATTTGGAGGGATTGGACCGGTCTATTATTTGGATTGGGATTGGGTTGGGCTGGGAGTTGCGGTCTCAGATTAGACTGGGGGTTTTGTTGTAAAGCTGGCAGAGTTGGTTGAGGGAGCGGAATAGTTCCTGCTGGCTGATATGTCGATTTTGGCCAGTTTTTCTGCCAGGGTGAACCTTGTGAAGTAGGGGGAGTCCATTGTGGAGGATATGGGTTATTCTGCCAATAAGGTGGGGCGTAAGGAAAATTCGGCCAACCAAATTGGCTTGTCTGATTCATCCACGGATTTGGAGAAGGAAACGACTGTGGTGACCAGTTTGAAAATGGGGTTTGAGATTGGTTTTGCCACATACTATATTGCTGAGCATTATACTGTGGAGGCTGGAAAGAAGAAGTTGGGTCTGTAAGCATACCAGATTGCCTTGGTTGCCATTGGCGACGCTGGTTAATGAAGTATGCTGATTCTGGCTCTTCTTCCGCTTCCTTATATACTACCTTCAATCCAGGAAGTGAGGGGTAGCTCTCAGTAAGGTGATATTTTGTACAGATAGCACATGTTTGAACTGCATCCAGTGGACATTCCTTGTGGCTATGCTTTCTTCTACATCGGGGGCAGAAGATCGCCAAATTCTGTTCCGCCTCCATCTGCTTCTGTTTAGCCTGCACAATATCAAGTTGTGTAGTTAATGTCCCCAGAATATCAGTTTTAAAATTTTCTAATAAATTTCCAAGTTCTACACGTGTTACTCCTTCTGTTGATATTTTGTTATCTCTGACAAAACGATCGTATTATGCTGGTTTTATCCTTGTGCTTCCTCTCGAACTCCTGATACATAAATCAATGATGTCAGCAAAATTATCTTGATAAATATTCCCTTTTCCCATGATATTTAATGTTTCAATCCGTTGTTCCTTTATGCCTCTGATCAATGCAGTTTTTAACACATTATGAGGCAGAGGTAGTGATGCATAGGGAGATCTTTGTAAATTATATTGAAAACGTTCTACGTATTCCTCTAATGTTTCATTTGGTCTAGCTGTCATTTGGAATATTTCATCTTTTAATTCTCTAGACCTACAATAATCCTGATATTTCTTTAGGAAAGATTCTTTCATTTGTTCCCAGTTATTTATAACTCCACCCCCTAAACCCATAAACCATCTTAAAGCCACCCCTTTCAAAGTGGAGGGGAACAATTTTAATTTCTGGGGGTCAGTGGTGTAATCATATCCCCTGCATAGCACATCAAATTCAAATAAGAATGCATCGGGGTCCTCTGATGTAAGTCCGTGAAATGTAGGAATGTGTTGAAGGGGAATTGCTTTCATAGGAGCATTTGCTGCGGAATCCACTATGGGGAATTGCAATGTAGAAGTTTGGGTGTTTGGCAGATTTTGAGCCATTAGGTCAAATATATGCCAATAACCTTCCGGAAGATCTAAGAGGGTATTCCTAGGTTGAGGAGAAATGTTTTTAACAGGAACAGTTTTAATAGCACTTCCCCTATCTGGAATTTCTGTCTGAGAAAATGGGGTGTCTTCAATAATAATTTTTACCGTGCCCCCCTTATCTGGGCTATTTAATGGCTGAATTATCCTAGGAGGAGATCTTGGCTCCCCAACTTCCCCTGTTTCCCCTTCTCCTTCACAAAGATTGCTTAGATTCCCTTCCTGCAGTCGTTCTGGAATAGAATTTTCAATTTCTTGAAAGTCTTGTTCATCAGTCTGACTATGCACCTCAGCGAAGGCTACAGATGGTGATCCTGTGGCATGAAGGGAGCTAGTAGGCTGTTTAGAATTGGTTTTCCTGGGGCCTACTGATGGCTGAGATTCAGTTTTCTTATAGATTTCATCTATGAAGGTTGTTCGGCCAAGGGTCACCGACCCTTTGGCTTTTTCGGGTTTGAATGGAGGTTTGATATTTTTTTCTGGCTTTTTCTGCTTAGTCATGCACTCTAATAAACTACTAAATCCTATTCAACCAACAATTCTACTAGGAAAGCGGACGGTGGAGCAGGGCTTTTACATGCTTCGTACACAGGTTCTTACCTTTTGTTTTTAAAATCCAACTCTCCCCTAGCAGATTCGTACACTACTCTGTAAAAGACAAATGGCTATACTCTTTCCCCGACAACGACGCCAAAATGTGGAGCTGTAACAAGGGTCTCTTTCACCTCTAATTATCCCACATTAACAAGTCAATCCGGGAACGTTTTGTTATTGCAAAGAGTAGCTCAATCCGAGGCTATTCGTCAGAGTAATGCTTAGTAGTATAGCGTTCAGAAAATAAAAGAGTAAACAGATGCTAAACTATGACTAAATTACTTCAAATGGATAAAATCACACAAGATAGCTTATCAGTCAAGGGTGCGGAAACAATAACCCATCCCTCTAGAAACTGATGGAAAGGAAATTAGAGCATGGACCATAGATATGGGAGCTAGGCAGCGACTGCTGAGGCTCACTACAGCCTTAGACCTTCTCTCACACCAAAGCAACAAGTGCAAGTAAATGGAACGGCAAAAAGTAAAATGGAACAACAAATAGGAAATGGAACAGAAAGTCTAAAATGGAACAGCAATCAAATGAACTAAGTCTCATGAGTCAGAACCAAACTTGCTCTATTGAACAAAACTCGCACTCTGCGATAAAATAACAATCTTTCTCTCTTAAAGCAAATTGGATGGAATGTACTTTATGGAACAACACCCATTGATGAATTATGGAACAGCAGGAATCAATCATACTTACACGCAACACGCTAATATAGTAATCTGACGATTAAGGAGAATATGACTCTGTTTCCAAAATAGAACAACATTACTTTCAGATTCCAATAATCGGGATTTCAAATGAATCCAATAACAATAATATTCAGTACAAACGCTCTGTAACAGAAATAGTTGGTTTAGACTAATAACATGCAATCAACTCTGAAAAGATTCAATCATGCAATGCAGAGTCTCTACATGGATTTCCTGAAAGAACCGTTAATGAATTAATTGTAGCAGAGCATGGAACAGCACATGAAAAGCATATCAGATTACCGAGCAATAAAGATAAGCAAACCACGCAGAAATCAAGTTATAATGGTACAAAAGCAAGTGTCCTTCGGAGTCGGGCCCTTAGCTTCCAATGGTACACCGCCTTAGATTTCTCCCGATGCAAAGAGGAAATAAACACCAAGTCTTTTATATTAACGCATCAACAAACGTACAGTAAACCAGGTCTCAGTGAGACTCGATGATCAAAGTTTAGTCTGAAACTGAAAGTTACATAAAAAGTCCCTTTGCTTAACGATGTTGTTCCTTTTTATAAAATTAACGACGGAGATATCTAGGTAACAAAATAAGTAAAACAGCGATCCCTCAGGATCAAAGATCCTGAGGGATTCGCCAAGCTGTTAATCCTTTACTTTTCTTTCCCTTTTCGGCCGAATTGGTATCCCTTCTTCCTTTCCTGGGTCATTCTGCTTCGATCTGCTCGATCTTGTTTGCATCCGGTTCCCTTCTAGAGGGACAACAGTTATTCCTCCTTTGTCTTTCCCTTTTGAACGACAGCTCTTCGTTTCCACCTTTCCCTGCATAGAAAAATGACAATTATTAGCGATTAAGCTTTCCATGTTAGTTCTCACTCGTTTTATTAGAATTCTTTATTTATTTGAGTTCATGATGCAGAAGAGGTTACAAATGTTACTGAAAAGTCACTAAATTGTTTGTCAAAAACATACCTTTCAAGTGCTCCACATCCGGTCATCTCTCGTTGGTCGAGAGTTCGGCAGGCTCATGATGGCGGCTAATCAAGCAATGGCGGCCTTTTAGTCGAGACTTCGCTTACTCACCCTACTGGTCCTCTCCATATTAGTCGAACCTGCTGTTGAAGCCCTGAAAATTGGGTTGACAACAAGTGGGATACCCACCCGGTCCGGACCTTGGTTGGTAGCTCCTTATCCGTTTGGTATAGCGGGACCAGCTGGGGATAATGGGACCAGTTTCCCAATCTATGGGTGTGCGTGTGTAGAATTGGATGTTGCTGATCTAACACTTCTTATCTAAGCTATTCTAATTCAAAATTTAATCTAATTCTATGCTATTGTAATCTAATAAAAACAAAACATCTAATCTATGCTAACCCGAGATGTAATTCTTTTATTATGCGATCTAAAGAGATTTCAAATAACAACTGATAATAAAGATCATTCAACGATTATAAGAAAGGAAATCAATTAAGATGAACTATTTCGCATAAAAATTTAGGCAAAACAGTTGTGAACAACATATCGCATAATAAGCTATTCATACATTAAACATAAATAAATAGCTACCACCGTACAAAAGTGCCAAATGATAACTCAAGCATTCATGCAATAACATTTAAACAACTAAAAACTGTATATCACTTTAACATATAAGCAAAAATGGTCAAGAGATAAAAGTAACATTTATGACTGATCCTACTCATAAGCTTCAAGCAACAATGATTTATCTCTCCTTGCTCTAACATCTACTAAGAGTACAGAAGTGCAACATCATTAGCAGATATCAAATGCAAACATCAACAAATCTTGATCCATTCATTCACCAAAACCTCCTATGAGGGTGAAAAAGTGCATATTCTGAGGACAAGTTTTTGATAAATTTATGGACCCTTCTCTAAATTCATGAGAAGGGTTTAAATACTACTAACTAAATAACTTAATTACACAGATTCAGGATACGGTTTAAATGACCGCCCTTTTTCTAAGCAAAACAATTTCTAAAAATTAAATCTAATATCTAACTATTTCTGCATTTTCTCCTTAATGTTGCGAGCATTCAATATTTGCCTGGGTAGAGTCGGTTGATTGTCTTCCGCTTTTGGTTGAGCTAAGCAAACAGAAATGGCAAGAGCTGGCACCATCTTTTCAGCAAAATAGAACATATACTTAAGAATCATCCTCTGGCTATGTGGATTTACTGTGTATGCTCAGTAATAATCCAAATTCCACTTGGTTAACCCTCAAATTGCATCTGCCTTTGCTTTCTTGTGTTTTCTAGGCTTACGAGTGACTGAGCAGTTAGGGACATTGCCTTTTGAGCAATTTTCTTAGCGATGCGCGATTAGTGCAAACTGCCTCCGTTCTTTGATCCAGGCCTTTCTGGTGCGTTTTTCGCCTTTAGCACCTTTTTCCTTCACCGCGTATAAGCTTCAAAAATTTTGTAAACATACTGCTTTCGTGAGCTTCTAACCTTGAGCGTTAAATCGCTTGTTGATATCAACATTGTTCAACTACTCATTCAACCATGGCTCTGACTGAAAGATCTGTAATGGATAGCTCAGCAGCGCTCTGGAATTTGTGGCTCTGTTGCATGCAGTATCTGTTCATGAGGGTATTTCTTCTCTGCTTTCGAGTATTGGAGTTTTACCCTTTTCCTTTATCGCTTCCTGCACATTGATTCATGTTGCTTCTGTTTTTCATTCCTGTAGTTCACAAATGAGGAGAGAGTAATGATAATAAAAATCGACAAGAAAGCTCTGAGCTCTACGGATGTACAAAAAAATTCCACCTGACGCGAACTAACACTTCGAAAAAAACAAAATTGTCTTTCATTAACACTTGGCGTATCATTCATTAATTTTCATTAAAGCGCGTATCCAATTTTTGGTTTATGGACAACGTTTCTTGAATGTTGAGCCAGGGAAAATTTGCGATGGACAATTTCTGCGATTCACATCGCAGCATCGCAGTATCGCGTTATCGCATTTTCATTAAGATGTGTTATCGCAGGGTTGCCCGATCACGTTTATCGCAAAATCACAGATTGTTGTATCGCGCGATCGCAAGATTTTAGATCGCAGTATCTCGTTATCGCAAGACCGCAGATTGTTACAATCGTTAAATGGTTATGTGTTTTTTTTTATGCGATATGCGATTTCGCATATCGGCCATCGATGATTATTTAAGGTTTTCGAATATGAGCGTTTCTTAATGCATGCGATGCGATGGAATTCGCATCGCACTCTTGCAGTTTATCATTTTACTCACAAGGAAATGTCCTATCTTCTTCGCGCGATGCGATGTTTTCTTAAGGAGTAGAATACATAAGCCTTAATTGAATTTTTTGAATTTTTTACTAAGGGTCCCCACTTACTTAGTGTTATTGCTAATACTAAATAAGGAGGGGGGTTTTTGGTGGCCACAACAATTGGCGATTCACTTGGAAGAACCAGTTATCTCTGTTTTTCTATTGAATTTTTCAAACTTCCAGAATAGAAAATTTTTCATAAAATTAAACTTTGTTATTGAAAGATAGAGTACATTATGCCTTAAACTATCAATGATATTTTGTTTCAACCTCTTTCTATTCTAATTATTTGCTTCCTCAAGCTAGTCCTTGTATTTACATCAGCCATTACTTGGTCTTGTAAAGATAAAATAAAGTCTCCTCTGTAAACCAGTTTTAAATATGCTCATTTGTCGTAGGTAGAGCCTCTGCTGCTAGCAAGCGTTTATAGCCTCGACAGGGTTACTTGTTAGCCAAAAATGATCCTATATCCTACTTAAGGTGACCTTCAACTTTCAAAGAAAAATCCATATCCACACTTATTGCTTTGATTTTCTTTTCTATTCTTAAAGAACAATGTCTTCGTTTGGTAGCCAAATTATGACACAGTCACTCACTTGATTCATAACTTTGCTGAACAAGGTGGCTCGTGATGAGACCCCTTGTCTTTTGATTGCAACAATCTTGAGTCATTGCCCTGTTGTGGTAGACAATATTGGCAAAGTCAACAAGTTATAATATATGTGACATGATAATCCGGCTCGTGATGAGACCTATTATTCTTCAAGATATAGTGTACCCTTGGATTATTCCTTTGAAAGCTGCGATTTCCTTAGCAGGGAGGAAGTCATTGTTTCCTTAAGATAGCTCGGGACGACAATAATAGAGTTTTTGGAAACAGCTGTTCTACAGAGAATCTTTATTTTGTTATTGATACCTTTCATTGTACTGAGATAAAACAATTTCTTCACTAAAGGTTGCTTTCATTAATTTTTTTGAAGTTGAAACTAGTATCATATCTAGGCTAAATTTTTTAACTGTATCTGTCAATAATAAAGATCAATTTTCCAAAAAAAATTGTTATTTATATAAGCGAAAAGCTCAAAATCTGAAAGAGAATTCGTGTCTTTTTCGTAAATACCTAATGTAACCACTCACAACAGGTTTTATTATGAAAAGAAAAACTATTCTACAAAAGTAGAAGAATAATCTTCTATGGAAAATATTTCTTGAGAATTTTTCCATTAACAGGCAAAGGATCCCTCTTACCTACTAAATCATGTAACACAAATGTTGATTGACCTATGACTTCAACACTCTGAAAAGGACCAAGCCACATCCTTTGAAATTTTGTATGTTTGCCCTTTTATTCATGAGCCTTGTCCCACTTTAAAACTAAATCTCCCATCTGAAAATATTTTCTGGTCATTATGTTTGAATCAAAAGAGGATTTTACTACCGCTTGATGATGAGCATACATTTTCTTAGCTTGTTCTCATTGTTCTTCTAATTTAATTATTTCCATTTGTCTCAGCTGTAAGGAGGAAGTGGGTACTTCATCAATGTATTGTACTAAAGACAAAGAGGGAATGGCTAAGTGAGTCGGAAGAACCATTTCTTTCCCATAAACTAAGTTAAAGGGAGAAGTGCCGATTGAAGCTTTTTTCATTATCCTATCTGCCCATAAAGCATATATCAAAGCCTTGTGCCAATTCTTTTGATTCTGGTCAACTGTTCTTTTAATAATCTTGATTAGATTTTTATTTGTTGACTCAGCTAACCCATTACCTTGCGGATAGTAATTAGCCGAATATTTAAGTTTGAATCCTCTTTTAAGTGCAAATTCAGTCATTACATTTCCAGAAAAGTATGATGCATTATAAAACATTAAAGCAGATGGCAATCCAAACCTAGTGATTATAAATTGATCTATGAACTCAATAATATTTTTAGAATTAGCCGTCTTGATTGGAACTGCTTCTACCCATTTAGTAAAATAATCTGTTGCCGTGAGGATGTATCTATGCTGCTTAGAAGAGTGAGGAACGATCTCACCTATTATGTCCAAGCCCCACTGACTGAAAGGTTGCTCGATGTTTACCGGCTGTAGTGGCAGGGACGACTTCTTCTGGCTTCTAGCAGTAGTTTGGCAGACTTGACATCTTCTCACGTAACTGTACGAGTCTTTGAACGTCGTGGGCCAGTAATATCCTGCGCGTAAGATTTTATGTGTAGTAGCATCTCCAGCATAATGTCCGCCTGCTGGAACATCGTGGAGTTCCTGCAAAACTTTTTCAGCTTCAGTTTTCTCAAGACACCTAAGAAGAACAAAATCATAATTTTTTCTAAAAAGAATATCATTTATGAGCTGATATTGCTTAGCTTTCAATCTTACAGCTCTTTTCTTAGTATGATCCAGGTGTGAAGGAGCATACCCGTTCTTAAGATAATAAATAACATCAGCATATAATGATTCTGCATCGTTTAGGCTTACCTCACACATTTGTATCTCTTCAGATGGAATTTAAGAAATTTGCGATCCTCCGGCCAGCATTTTGCAGAAGCCTTGACCTCTTACGATGTTTGCTGGTTTGATCTCAAGGTCATATTCTTGTAAGGCAGTGAACCAATTGGCCCTTTTCTCACCCACATCCTTCTGTACTAGGAGATTCCTTACCGCCGGGAATGGTACTATGATCTTAGTATGGGTTTTAAGTAGGAAAGGTTTGAAGTATTTGACCGCTTTGAAAACAACATAAGCCTGTTTCTCCACGTCTGAATAGTTGAGTTCAGCACCCTGTAAATTTGAGCTAAAAAACGCAATTGGAGCTTCTGCTTTTTCTTGATTTGCTTGAGTTAGAATCGCATCATATGACTTATCTGAGGCAAATGTGTATAAAATAAAAGGTTCTGAAAAATTTGCTGTTGCTAAAGATGGAGCATTAATAATAGATTTCTTGATCAGGTTGAATGCTTCATGTTCATCTTGACCCCATTTAAAATTTGAATTCTTTTTAATCATGGTTTGCAAAGGAGACACTATTCGTGAAAAATCTGGAATGAATCTCTTTACAAAATTGATTTGACCAAGGAAAGATTACATGGATTTTTTGTTATGAGGTAGGGATATTTCAGAAATTTCTTTGATTCTGTTGGGATCAATGTGAATACTGGATTTTGACACTATGAATCCTAGAAGTTTCCCTTCACTTAGTGCGAAAAAATATTTCTTTGGGTTAAGTGAAATTCCATACCTTAAACACCGTTGAAAGATTTGTTTCAGGTCTTTGAGATGGTCGCTTCGCTTCTTCGAGTACACTGTTATATCATCCAAATAAATTACTACAGATTTATTGACTAAACCTTTGAATGTGATGTCCATGGCTCTCTGAAATGTGGCACCAGCATTAATCAAACCAAATGGCATCTTCCGATATGCGTATGTGCCCCATTTAGTTCTGAATGTGGTTTTCAACTGATCATCAGGATGTACCAACACTTGATTGTATCCTGAAAATCCATCCAAGAAAGACATTAATTCTGAGCCCGCCACTGCCTGCAGTATCTGCTCCATAGGTGGAAGAGGAAAATTGTCTTTTTGACAGGCTTTGTTAAGGTTCTGAAAGTCAATGCAAATCCTAATATCTCTGTTTTTCTTTCTAACGGGTACCATATTGGAGACCCATTTGGAATGTCCAACGGGAAAGATTATCCTGGCTTTCAGTAACTTATTGAGCTCAGTTTTTATCTGATTTTCTAAATTGGGGTGTATCTTTCTCAGCTTTTGTTGGACAGGTTTTTCGTTATCGATCATGGGAATAGTATGCTGAATGATAATAGTGTCCTATGTTTTCAACTCATCATAATTACAGGAAAAAACATTTCTATATTGTCTCAAAAGACGAATATACGCTAGTTTCTCTTCAGGGGCTAGGCCAAGGCCTAGATTAATGTTTTGTGGGTTTAGCATCAGTCCCTAAGTTTACTAATTCGTAGTTCATGTTTGAACTGTAGAGTTTTGAATTGGTAGACCTCTTAAACTGATCTTTCAAATCGTATAAGTCTTCTAACTTGACCACCGACTTAGGTATAGCATTATTAGTGCTATTTTGTTGCAATTTTTGATCGTGCTGGTCTTCATCAATTATTTGATTGGAGTAGGATCCTTCAGACGTGAGGAAATTTACAATATCAGGATCGTCATTGAATACTCTCCAATTTGTGATGTTGTCAGGAATGGACGGTCTAAATATTAATTATATTGAGAATCTATCTGGACTAAAATATTTGGAGGGAATAATCTTAGAAGCTACGTTAGCCAAAAGGTTTGCACTTGTATTTTGGAGTTTGGGGATTGAAGAAATATTAAATGCTATGAAATTCTCAGTCAGATCTTGTACTAAAGATTGATAGTGTTTTAAATGACCTAATAAGCAATGTATAGTGTTACGTACCTGTTTAACCACAATCTCAGAGTCTCCAAAAACTTAAAGATACTTGACATCTAACCCGATTGCTTTGTACAGGCCTTGAACCAAAGCCTCGTATTCTGCTGTATTATTTGTGCAATCGAATTCGAGTCTGCATGTGAGCATGATTTTTTCTCCTTCTGGACTAATCAGAACGCATCCTGCTCCTGCTCCTTCGTTAGATTTAAAGCCATCAAAAAATAATTTCCAAAACAAAGATATATTTACAGGTTTATCTAAAAAATTAATACATTTCGATCTATCAGTTCGAGAAATTTTTTTGACTTGGGACAAAACAGAGTGTTCTAAATAGGGTGACGCATGAGCATTGAAATTTCCGAGGAAAGAATCTACTGAGTAATTGCCAATGATATTGCTGTTATACGCTATTGGTTCATTTTCTCCCTCTAACTCCGTTTCTATGTACTTCTGGTGTAGCTCTCGTTCAACTTTTGCTTGATTCGGTTTACCGTTGTAGGGCAGCCACATGTGCGACCAATCGTTTGCGAAGTATCCATGGAGTTTTTCTGACCAATCCCTGCTAAGAATTAAGCCATTTAATTTTGGGATATCAACAACTAGAATGTCAATAACCTGCCATACCTTCGGGTTGGATGACAATCTTATGGTTACTTGATTTAGTTCGCCGATCACTTCGACTTGAGATCGATCTAGCTGAAGTATGCGCACTGCGGATTTCTGTGGTTAAAAATTTAACTTGGCACATATAGATTTGGGTAAAATATTCGATGAAGCACCAGAATTTACCAAACAATTGTGCACATTTTGTTGAAGATTTCATAAGTAAGGAGAAACGGGGGAGTATGAGATCTTGATCTTCCTCCAATCAAGGCGATGTCATTTGGATCAATCTTATTGATTGCGTTAGTTGGAGGTCTTCCCATGTTGTGAGAAGCTTGAGAAAGTACAACGACAGGCAAAGGTGCAACTAGCACGGCATGTAATTCTTTCATCATTATCTTCAGTTGATGTTTCAACTTGCCCAGTTCATAAAGGGTGATATTAGCCCTAGTCTTCTTCATGTCATCAATAATATTGTACTCCATTTCACCCAACACTATCAGTGTTTTAGATGGAGTCGTTTTATCTGCTTGGACTGGGCTAATTTGAGTCGCTTTAGATGTTGTTTTCTTTGTCGCAACTTTATCCTTTGTTGCAGAGCTTGCGCTCTTCTGTTTAGGGGTAGTTTAGGGAGGATCAAGCTGATTTTTGCTTCGTGTGCTAACTGGAAATACTTCTTGATCTTCTTCTTGTGAGAGGATGAAATCCCACATTCCTTGTAATTCCACAACTTCTTCGTCATCGGTCTGCCCTTCAGTGGCAATTTCCTCTTCCTCTTCCTCGGATTTAGCATTTGAAATGGCATTGGGTGGCTTTGCATCTGTTGAAGGACCTCTTTTAAAAGCTCTGTAGGGCTTTTTCAAAGAAGTTTCTACTACTTGCTTTTTTATGTCGACCATCTCATTGGAAATGGTCTTTAAAACTTTCTGCAATCCTTCCAAATCAAAAGGATCTTTTGCTTGTTTCTTCTTGGAGTCTTCCTTGAATGTGACTTTTTTGGACTTACATTCCTCTATCGTGGATCTCTTTTCCAGGGCTATTATTCGTTTCTCTACTGCTATCGCCTCTTTCATGTTATCAACTAAGGTTATTTTATTTGCCCTGTCCACGAAGATTGCTATGTTCGATGGCAGAGCAGTAATATACCATTCACATCGTACTTCTTCACTGGGCTGGGAAGCAGTAGGAATTTTTTTGAAAATTTTGTTGAACCGTAAATTGAAATCCTTGATAGGCTCTCTAGCTTCGGCTTTAAGATTGGATAGGTCATTGATTAATGTTTCCGTTGACCTATCATCACCAAACTTGGTTAGGAATTGGTCCTGGAAGATGTCCCAACTTGTGATGGATCCACAGGGTAATGAAAAGTACCATGACCCGGCTGTCCCTTGCAGTGTATAGGGAAAAAGCCGAACAATAGCATCTTCATTAGTAACTCCATTGAGATTAATGGAAAGCATGAAGTTGTTTATGTGCTCTTCTGCTAGCATGCCTGCCTCGGGATTGAATTTAGGCAGCCATTTCTCAGGATGGGCCAGTATTTGACTCAAGGGTGCAGGCATTAAGACTGCCCTAGGGTTGTTCCATGGAGACTGGGCCATTGTTGAACCGCTAACAGAGGAAAGTGCAGAAGATGATCCCTGTGGCTGGGAGGATGAGGATACTATGATCGTAGATGATTGAAGAGGGGTTGTGGGGGTTCTAGTGGACGAATGGACGATGATCTGGAGTGGAGGTGTGGATGGTTGACTTCACGGTGAAGTAGTTGAGATGGATGATGCAGACGAAAGAGTCTCATTGTCAGACTCTTGCAGTGATTTCCTCGCTCTTTTCCTAGTGGGAAGAGGTAATTCGGTTGGCTGAACGCCAAACTTTTCACTGTTTAGCCTAGTCAGGGGATGAGCAGGGTTGTACTGCGAAGTCACGCTGTCTTGAGATTTATCAGGCCTCTGAGGAGAGATGGAAAATCGCTGAAGTTTGTGAATCAGGGATTCGACTTCAGGAGGTTCAACGGTAGATTGGTCTGAAATATCAAGGTGTGTAGCAACGGTTGATACTCGAGCGACTTCTGACTCTGGATTTAAATGTAATGGGGAAGTTGGGGGAGATGATGAGGGCGATTTACTCTTAGAATGGTATTCAGATTTTGATTTACTTGCCATTCATAGTTTAGGCCATCCTTCTAGCACCAAATATGTTGAAGCCCTGAAAATCCAGTCGACAACAAGGGGGATACCCGCCTGGTCCGGACCTTGGTTGGCAGCTCCTTATCCGTTTTGTATAGCGGGTTTGATTGGGGATAATGGGACCAGTTTCCCAATCTATGGGTGTGTGTGTGTAGAATTGGATGTTGCTGATCTAACAGTTCTTGTCTAAGCTATTCTAATTCAAACTTTAATCTAATTTTATGCTATTGTAATCTAATAAAAACAGAACATCTAATCTATGCTAACCCGAGATGTAATTCTTTTATTATGCGATCTAAAGAGATTTCAAATAACAATTGATAATAAAGATCATTCAACGATTATAAGAAACGAAATCAATTAAGATGAACTATTTCGCATAAAAACTTAGGCAAAGCAGTTGTGAACAACATATCGCATAATAAGCTATTCATACATTAAACATAAATAAATAGCTACCACCGTACAAAAGTGCCAAATGATAACTCAAGCATTCATGAAATAACATATAAACAACTAAAAACTGTATATCACTTTAACATCTAAGCAGAAATGGTCAAGAGATAAAAGTACCATTTATGACTGGTCCTACTCATAAGCTTCAAGCAACAATGATTTATCTCTCCTTGCTCTAACATCTACTAAGAGTACAGAAGTGCAACATTAGTAGCAGATATCAAATGCAAACATCAACAAATCTTGATCCATTCATTCACCAAAACCTCCTCTGAGGGTGCAAAAGTGCATGTTCTGAAGACAAGCTTTAGATAAATTTCTGGACCCTTATCTAAATGCATGAGAAGGGTTTAAATACTACTAATTAAATAAGTTAATTACACAGATTCAAGATACAGTTTAAATGACCGCCCTTTTTCTAAGCAAAACTATTTCTAAAAATTAAATCTAATATCTAACTATTTCTGCATTTGCTCCTTAATGTTGCTAGAATTCAATATTTGCCTGGGTAGAGTCGGATGATTGTCCTCCGCTTTTGGTTGAGCTAGGAAAACAGAAATGGCAAGAGCTGGCACCATCTTTTCAGCAAAATAGAAGATATACTTAAGAATCATCCTCTGGCTATGTGGATTTACTGTGTATGCTCAGTAATAATCCAAATTCCACTTGGTTAACCCTCAAATTGCCTCTACCTTTGATTTCTTGCGTTTTCTAGGCTTACGAGTGACTGAGCAGTTAGGGACTTTGCTTTTTGAACAATTTTCTCAGCGATGCGCGATTAGCGCTAGGCGCTAATCGTGCATTGTAAACTTCCTCCGTTCTTTGATCCGGGCCTTTCTGGTGCATTTTTCGCCTTTTGCGCCTTTTTCCTTCACTGGGAATAAGCTTCAGAAATTTTGTAAACATATTGCGTTCGTGAACTTCTAACCTTGAGTGTTAAATCGCCTGTTGATATCAGCATTGTTCAACTACTCATTCAACCATGGCTTTGATTGAAAGATCTTAATGGATAGCTCAACAGCGCTCTGGAATTTGCGGTTCTGTTGCATGCGGTATCCGTTCATGAGGGTATTTCTTCTCTGCTTTCGAGTATTGGAGTTTTACCCTTTTCCTTTATCGCTTCCTACACATTGCTTCATGTTGTTTCTGTTTTTCATTCCTGCAGTTCACACATGAGGAGAGAGTAATGATAATAAAAATCGACAAGAAAGCTCTGAGCTCTACGGATGTACAAAAACATGCCACCTGATGTGAACTAACTCTTCGAAAAACACAAAACTATCTTTCATTAACACTTGGCGTATCATTCATTAATTTTCATTAAAGTGCGTATCCAATTTTTGGTTTATGGACAGCTTTTCTTGAATGTTGAGCCGGGGAAAATTTGCGATGGACAATTTCTGCGATTCGCATCGCAGCATCGCAGTATCGCGTTATCGCATTTTCATTAAGATGTGTTATCACAGGGTTGCGCAATCACGTTTATCACAAAATCATAGATTGTTGTATCGCGTGATCGCAAGATTGCAGATCGCAGTATCGCGTTATCGCAAGACCGCAGATTGTTACAATCGTTAAATGGTTATGTGTTTTTTTTATGTGATATTACGATATGCGATGTCGCATATCGACCATCGGTGATTTTTTAAGGTTTTTGAATATGAGCATTTCTTAATTCATGCGATGCGATGGAATTCGCGTCGCACTCTCGCAGTTTATCATTTTACTCACAAGGAAATGTCCTATCTTCTTTGCGCGATGCGATGTTTTCTTAAGGAGTAGAATACATAAGCCTTAATTGAATTTTTTGAATTTTTTACTAAGGGTCCCCACTTACTTAGTGTTATTACTAATACTAAATAAGGAGGGGGGTTGTTGGTGGCCACAACAATTGGCGATTCACTTGGAAGAACCAGTTATCTCTGTTTTTCTATTTAATTTTTCAAACTTCCAAAACAGAAAATTTTTCATAAAATTAAACTTTGTTATGGAAAGATAGAGTACATTATGCCTTAAATTGTCAATGATATTTTGTTTCAACCTCTTTCTATTCTAATTATTTGCTTCCTCAGGCTAGTCCTTGTATTTACATCAGCCATTACTTGGTCTTGTAAAGATAAAATAAAGTCTCCTCTGTAAACCAGTTTTAAATATGCTCATTTGTCGTAGGTAGAGCCTCTGCTGCCAGCAAGTGTTTATAGCCTCCACAGGGTTACCTGTTACCCAACAATGATCCTATATCCTACTTAAGGTGACCTACAACTTTCAAAGAAAAATCCATATCCACACTTATTGCTTTGATTTTCTTTTTTATTCTTAAAGAACAATGTCTTGGTTTGGTAGCCAAATTATGACACAATCACTCACTTGATTCATAACTTTACTGAAAAAGCTTGCTCGTGGTGAGACCCCTTGTCTTTTGATTGAAACAATCTTGAGTCATTGGCCTGTTGTGGTAGACAGTATTGGAAAAGTCAGCAAGTTATAATATCTGTGATCATGATAAGCCGACTCGTGATGAGACCTCTTATTCTTCAAGATATAGTGTATCCTTGGATTATTCCTCTGAAAGCTGTGATTTCCTTAGTAGGGAGGAAGTCATTGTTTCCTTAAGATAGCTCGGGATGACAATAATAGTGTTTTTGGAAACAGCTGTTCTACAGAGAATCTTTATTTTGTTGTTGATACCTTTCATTTTACTGAGATAAACAATTTCTTCACTAAAGGTTTCTTTCATCAATTTTTTTGAATTTGAAACTATTATCATATCTAGGCTAAAGTTTTTAACTGTATCTGTCAATAATAAAGATCAATTTTCCAACAAATTTGCTATTTATACAAGCGAAAAGCTCAAAATCTGAAAGAGAATTGGTGTCTTTTTCGTAAATACCTAATGTAACCACTCACAACTGGTTTTATTATGAAAAGAAAAACTATTCTACAAAAATAGAAGAATAATCTTCTATGGAAAATATTTCTTGAGAATTTTTCCATTAACAGGCAAAGGATCCCTCTTACCTGCTAAATTATGTAACACAAATGTTGTTGGACCTATGACTTCAACAATCTGAAAAGGACCAAGCCACATCCTTTGAAATTTTGTATGTTAGCCCTTTTCTTGATGAGCCTTGTCCCACTTTAAAACTAAATCTCCCATCTGAAAATCTTTTCTAGTCATTATGTTTGAATCAATAGAGGATTTTACTAGCGCTTGATGATGAGTATGCGTTTTCTTAGCTTTTTCTCGTTGTTCTTCTAACTTAATTATTTCCATTTGTCTCAGTTGTAAGGAGGAAGTGGGTACTTCATCAATGTATTGTACTAAAGACAAAGAGGGAATGGCTAAGTGAGTCGGAAGAACCACTTCTTTCCCATAAACCAAGTTAAAGGGAGAAGTGCCGATTGAAGCTTTTCTCGTTATCCTATTTGCCCATAAAGCATATATCAAATCCTTGTGCCAATTCTCTTGATTCTGGTCAACCGTTCTTTTAATAATCCTGATTAGATTTTTATTTTTTGACTCAGCTAACCCATTACCTTGCGGATAGTAATTGGTCGAATATTTAAGTTTGAATCCTCTTTTAAGTGCAAATTCAGTCATTGCATTTCCAGAAAAGTATGATGCATTATCAAACATTAAAGCGGATGGCAATCCAAACCTAGTGATTATAAATTGACCTATGAACTCAATAATATTTTCAGAATTAGCCGTCTTGAGCGGAAATGATTCTACCCATTTAGTAAAATAATCTGTTGCCATGAGGATGTATCTATGCTGCTTAGAAGAGTGAGGAACGATCTCACCTATTATGTCCAAGCCCCACTGACTGAAAGGTTGCTCGATGTTTACCAGCTGTAGTGGCAGGGACGGCTTCTTCTAGCTTCCAGCAGAATTTTGGCAGACTTGACATCTTCTCACGTAACTGTGCGAGTCTTTGAATAGCGTGGGCTAGTAATATCCTGCACGTAAGATTTTATGTGCAGTAGCATCTTTAGCATAGTGTCCGCCTGCTGGCCCATCGTGGATCTCCTGTAAAACTTTTTCAACTTCAGCTTTCTCAAGACACCTAAGAAGAACAGAATCATAATTTTTACTAAAAAGGATATCATTTATGAGCTAATATTGCTTAGATTTCAATCTTAGAGCTCTTTTCTTAGTATGATCCAGGTGTGAAGGAGCATACCCGTTCTTAAGATAATAAATGAGATCAGCATATAATGATTCTGCATCGTTTAGGCTTACGTCACACATTTGTACCTCTTCAGATGGAATTTTAGAAATTTGCGATGCTCCGGCCAGCATTTTGCAGAAGCTTTGACCTCTTACGATGTTTTCTGGTTTGATCTCAAGGTCATATTCCTATAAGGCAGTGACCCAATTGGCCCTTTTCTCACCCACATCCTTCTGTACTAGGAGATTCCTTACCGCCGGGAATGGTACTATGATCTTAGTATGGGCTTTAAGTAGGAAAGGTCTGAAGTATTTGACTGCTTTTAAAACAGCATAAGTTGTTTCTCCACATCTGAATAATTGAGTTCAACACCCTGTCAATTTGAGATAAAAAACGCAATTGGAGCTTCCGCTTTTTCTTGATTTGCTTGAGTTAGAATCGCAGCATATGACTTATCTGAGGAAAATGTGTATAAAATAAAAGGCTCTGAAAAATTCGTGGTTGCTAAAGATGGAGCATTAATAATAGCTTGCTTGATCAGGTTGAATGCTTCATGTTCATCTTGACCCCATTTAAAATTTGAATTCTTTTTAATCATGGTTTGCAAAGGAGACACTATTCGTGAAAATTCTAGAATGAATCTCTTTACAAAATTGATTTGACCAAGGAAAGATTGCATGGCTTTTTTGTTATGAGGTAGGGATATTTCAGAAATTTCTTTGATTCTGCCAGGATCAATGTGAATACTGGATTTTGACACTATGAATCCTAGAAGTTTCCCTTCACTTAGTGCCAAAAAAGATTTCTTTGGGTTAAATGAAATTCCATACCTTAAACATCGTTGAAAGATTTGTTTGAGGTCTTTGAGATGATCGCTTCGCTTCTTCGAGTACACTGTTATATCATCCAAATAAATTACTACAGATTTATTGACTAAACCTTTGAATGCGATGTCCATGGCTCTCTGAAATGTGGCACCAGCATTAATCAAACCAAATGGCATCTTCCGATATGCGTATGTGCCCCATTTAGTTCTGAATGTGGTTTTCAACTGATCATCAGGATGTACCAACACTTGATTGTATCCTGAAAATCCATCCAAGAAAGGCATTAATTCTGAGCCCGCCACTGCCTGCAGTATCTGCTCCATAGGTGGAATAAGAAAATTGTCTTTTTGACAGGCTTTGTTAAGGTTCCGAAAGTCAATGCAAATCCTAATATCTCTGTTTTTCTTTCTAATGGGTACCATATTGGAGACCCATTTGGAATTTCTGACGGGAAATATTATCCTGGCTTTCAGTAACTTATTGAGCTCAGTTTTTATCTGATTTTCTAAATTGGGGTGGTTCTTTCTCAACTTTTGTTGGACAGGTTTTTCGTTATCGATCATGGCAATAGTATGCTGAATGATAGAAGTGTCCTATGTTTTCAACTCACCATAATTCCAGGCAAAAACATTTTTTTATTGTCTCAAAAGACGAATATACGCTAGTTTCTCTTCAGGGGCTAGGCTGAGGCCTAGATTAATGTTTTGTGGTTTGGCATCGGTCCCTAGGTTTACCAATTCATAGTTCAAGTTTGAACTGTAGAGTTTTGAATTGGTAGACCTCTTAAACTGATCTTTCAAATAGTATAAGTCTTCTAACTTGACCACCGACTTAGGTATAGCATTATTAGTGCTATTTTGTTGCAATTGTTGATCGTGCTGGTCTTCGTCAATTATTTGATTGGAGTAGGATCCTTCAGACGTGAGGAAATTTACGATATCAGGATCGTCATTGAATACTCTCCAATTTGTGATGTTGTCAGGAATGGACGGTCTAAAGATTAATTCTATTGAGAATCTATCTGGACTAAAATCTTCGGAGGGAATAATCTTAGAAGCTACGTTAGCCAAAAGGTCTGCACTTGCTTTTTGGAGTCTGGGGATTGAAGAAATTTTAAAGGCTATGAAATGCTCAGTCAGATCTTGTACTAAAGATTGATAGTGTTTTAAATGACCTGATAAGCAATGTATAGTGTTACGTACCTATTTAACCACAATCTCAGAGTCTCCAAAAACTTGAAGATACTTGACATCTAACCCGATTGCTTTGTACATGCCTTGAACCAAAGCCTCGTATTCTATTGTATTTTTTGTGCAATCGAATTCGAGTCTACATGTGAGCATGATTTTTTCTCCTTTTGGACTAATCAGAACGCATCCTGCTCCTGCTCCTTCGTTAGATTTAGAGCCATCAAAAAATAATTTCCAAAACAAATATATATTTACAGGTTTATCTAAAAAATTAATACATTTCGAACTATCAATTCGAGAAAAAATTTCAACTTGGGACAAAACAGAGTGTTCTAAATAGGGTGACACGTGAGCATTGAAATCTCCAAGGAAAGAATCTACCGAGTAATTGCCAATGATACTGTTGTTATACGCTACTGGTTCATTTTCTCCCTCTAACTTCGTTACTATGTACTTCTGGTGTAACTCTCGTTCAAACTTTATTTGATTCGATTTACCGTTGTAGGGCAGCCACATGTGCAACCAATCGGTTGTGAAGTATCCATGGAGTTTTTCTGACCAATCCCTGCTAAGAATTAAGCCATAGAATTCTGGGATATCAGCAACTAGAATGTCAATAACCTGACATACCTTCGGGTTGGATGACAATCTTATGGTTACTTGATTTAGTTCGCCGATCACTTCGACTTGAGATCGATCTAGCTGAACTATGCATACGGCGGATTTCTGTGGTTAAACATTTAACTTGGCACATATAGATTTGGGTAAAATATTCGATGAAGCACCGGAATCTACCAAACAATTGTGCACATTTTTATTGAAGTTTTCATAAGTAAGGAGAAACTGGGGAGTATGAGATCTTGATCTTCCTCCAATCAAGGCGATGTCATTTGGATCAATCTTATTGATCGCGTTAGTTGGAGGTCTTCCCATGTTGTAGGAAGCTTGAGAAAGTACAGCGGCAGGCAAAGGTGCAACTGGCATGGCATGTAATTCTTTAATCATTATCTTCTGTTGATGTTTCAACTTGCTTAGTTCGTAAAGGGTGATATTAGCCCTAGTCTTCTTCATGTCATCAATAATATTGTACTCCATTTCATCTGACACTATCAGTGTTTTAGATGGAGTCATTTCATCTGCTTGGACTGGGCTAGTTTGAGTCGCTTTAGATGCTGCTTTCTTTGTCGCGACTTTATCCTTTGTTGCAGAGCTTGCGCTCTTCTGTTTAGGGGTAGTTTGGGGAGGATCAAGATGATTTTTGCTTCGTGTGCTAACTGGAAATACTTCTTGATATTCTTCTTGTGGGAGGATGAAATCCCACATTCCTTGTAATTCCACAACTTCTTCGTCATCGGTCTGCCCTTCAGTGGCAATTTCCTCTTCCTATTCCTCGGATTCAGCATTTGAAATGGCATTGGGTGGCTTTGCATCTATTGAAGGACCTCTTTTAAAAGCTCTGTAGGGCTTTTTCGAAGAAGTTTCTGCTACTTGATTTTTTATGTCGACCATCTCATTGGACATGGTCTTTAGAACTTTCTGCAATCCTTCCAAATCAAAAGGATCTTTTACTTGTTTGTTCTTGGAGTCTTCCTTGAAGGTGACTTTTTTGGACTTACGTTCCTCTATCGTGGATCTCTTTTCTAGGGCTATTATTCGTTTCTCTACTGCTATCGCCTCTTTCATGTTATCAGCTAAGGTTATTTTATTTGCCCTGTCCACGAAGATTGATATGTTCGATGGCAGAGCGGTAATATACCATTCACATCGTACTTCTTCGTTGGGCTGGGAAGCAGTAGGAATTTTGTTGAACCGTAAATTGAAATCCTTGATAGGCTCTCTAGCTTCGGCTTTAAGATTGGATAGGTCATTGATTAACGTTGTCGTTGACCTGTCATCACCAAACTTGGTTAGGAATTGGTCCTGGAAGATGTCCCAACTTGTGATGGATCCGGAGGGTAATGAAAAGTACCATGACCCGGCTGTCCCTTGCAATGTATAGGGAAAACGCCAAACAACAGCATCTTCATTAGTAACTCCATTGAGATTAATGGAAAGCATGAAGTTGTTTATGTGCTCTTCTGCTAGCATGCCTGCCTCGGGATTGAATTTAGGCAGCCATTTCTTAGGATGGGCTGGTATTTGACTCAAGGGTGCAGGCATTAAGACTGCCCCAGGGTTGTTCCATGGCGATTGGGCCATTGTTGAACTGCTAACAGAGGAAAGTGCAAAAGATGATCCCTGTGGCTGGGAGGATGAGGATACTATGATCGTAGATGATTGAAGAGGGGCTGTGGGGTTTCCAGTGGACAGATGGATGATGATTTGGAGTGGAGGTGTGGATGGTTGACTTCGCAGTGAAGTAGTTGATATGGATGATGCAGACAAAAGAGTCTCACTGTCAGACTCTTGCGGTGATTTCCTCGCTCTTTTCCTGGTGGGAAGAGGTAATTTCCTTGGCTGAATGCCAAACTTTTCACTCTTTAGCCTGGTCAGGGGATGAGCAGGGTTGTACTGCGAAGTCACGCAACCTTGAGATTTATTAGGCCTCTGAGGAGAGATGGAAAATCGTTGAAGTTTGTGAATCAGGGATTTGACTTCAGGAGGTTCAACGGTAGATTGGTCTGAAATATCAGGGTGTGTAGCAGCGGTTGATACTCGAGTGACTTCTGACTCTGGATTTAAATGTAATGGGGAAGTCGGGGGAGATGATGAGGGAAATTTTCTCTTAGAATGGTATTTAGATTTTGATTTACTTGCTATTCATAGTTCAGGCCCTCCTTCTAGTGCCAAATATGTTGAAGCCCCGAAAATCAGGTCGACAACAAGGGGGATACCCACCCGGTCCGGACCTTGGTTGGCAACTCCTTATCCGTTTGGTATAGCGGGTCCGACTGGGGATAATGGGACCAGTTTCCCAATCTATGGGTGTGTGTGTGTAGAATTGGATGTTGCTGATCTAACAGTTCTTATCTAAGCTATTCTAATCCAAACTTTAATCTAATCCTATGCTATTGTAATCTAATAAAAATAGCACATCTAATCTATGCTAACCCGGGATGTAATTATTTTATTATGTGATATAAAGAGATTTCAAATAACAATTGATAATAAAGATCATTCAGCGATTATAAGAAAGGAAATCAATTAAGATGAACTATTTCGCATAAAAAGTTAGGCAAAACAGTTGTGAACAACATATCGCATAATAAGCTATTCATACATTAAACATAAATAAATAGCTACCACCGTACAAAAGTGCCAAATGATAACTCAAGCATTCATGCAATAACATATAAACAACTAAAAACTATATATCACTTTAACACATAAGCAGAAATGGTCAAGAGATAAAAGTACCATTTATGACTGGTCCTACTCATAAGCTTCAAGCAACAATGATTTATCTCTCCTCGCTCTAACATATACTAAGAGTACAGAAGTGCAACATCAGTAGCAGATATCAAATGCAAACATCAACAAATCTTGGTCCATTCATTCACCAAAGCCTCCTCTAAGGGTGCAAAAGTGCATGTTCTGAGGACAAGTTTTTGATAAATTTCTGGACCCTTCTCTAAATGCATGAGAAGGGTTTAAATACTACTAAATAAATAACTTAATTACACAGATTCAGGATACGGTTTAAATGACCGCCCTTTTTCTAAGCAAAACTATTTCTAAAAATTAAATCTAATATCTAACTATTTCTGCATTTGCTCCTTAATGTTGCGAGCATTCAATATTTGCATGGGTAGAGTCGGCTCACTGTCTTCCGCTTTTGGTTGAGCTAAGAAAACAGAAATGGCAAGAGCTGGCACCATATTTTCAGCAAAATAGAATATATACTTAAGAATCATCCTCTGGCTATGTGGATTTACTATGTATGCTTAGTAATAATCCAAATTCCACTTGGTTAACCCTCAAATTGCCTCTGCCTTTGCTTTCATGCGTTTTTTGGGCTTACGAGTGACTAAGCAGTTAGGGACTTTGCTTTTTGAGCAATTTTCTGAGCGATGCACGATTAGCACAAACTGCCTCCATTCTTTGATCCGGGCCTTTCTGGTGCGTTTTCCGCCTTTAGCGCCTTTTTCCTTCACCGGGTATAAGCTTCAAAAATTTTGTAAGCATACTACTTTCGTGAGCTTCTAACCTTGAGCGTTAAATTGCCTGTTGATACTCAACATTGTTCAACTACTCCAACCATGGCTCTGACTGAAAGATTTGTAATGGATAGCTCAGCAACGCTCTGGAATTTGTGGCTCTGTTGCATGAGGTATTCGTTAATGAGGGTATTTCTTCTCTGCTTTCGATTATTGGAGTTTTACCCTTTTCCTTTATCGCTTCCTGCATATTTCTTCATGTTGTTTCTATTTTTAATTGCTGCAGTTCACACATGAGGAGAGAGTAATGATAATAAAAATTGACAAGAAAGCCCTGAGCTCTACGGATGTACAAAAACATGCCACCTGACGCGGACTAACTCTTCGAAAAACACAAAACTGTCTTTCATTAACACTTGGCGTATCATTCATTAATTTTCATTAAAGCACATATCCAATTTTTGGTTTATGGACAACTTTTGTTGAATGTTGAGCCGGGGAAAATTTGCGATGGACAATTTCTGTGATTCGCATCATAGCATCGCATCATCGCAGTATCGCGTTATCACATTTTCATGAAGATGTGTTATCGCAGGGTTGCCCGATCACGTTTATCGCAAAATCGCAGATTGTTGTATCGCGCGATCGCAAGATTTTAGATCGCAGTATCTCGTTATCGCAAGACCGCAGATTGTTACAATCGTTAAATGGTTATGTGTTTTTTTTTATGCGATATGCGATGTCGCATATCGGCCATCGGCGATTTTTTAAGGTTTTCGAATATGAGCGTTTCTTAATGCATGCGATGTGATGGAATTCGTGTCGCACTCTCGCAGTTTATCATTTTACTCACAAGGAAATGTCCTATCTTCTTCGCGCGATGCACTGTTTTCTTAAGGAGTAGAATACATAAGCCTTAATTGAATTTTTTGAATTTTTTACTAAGGGTCCCCACTTACTTAGTGTTATTGCTAATACTAAATAAGGAGGGGGGTTGTTGGTGGCCACAACACCCGCTTACACATCCTTTGAGTTTCAGATCTCAGAGGGGGCTTTGACCATGTCTCCCAAGAAATATCAGTACATATGGCGTAAGACGATTTCCCATATTGAGGTCGGTATGGGATTAGGTGTGTTTCCTGTTTGACAATGATGCCCACCTGGGAAGACATCTCAGATCTTTGGGCTGGCGTTCACTTTTGGCTATTCCTAAATGGTGTGGATAGCAATGCTGCTATGGGCATATGTCATTATGCATGAATGAATGGGATATGTGTCATACCATATTCGATCGATAGAGAGTGAATGCATATATTATATATGTCATTATGCATGAATGAATGAGAAACCAACCAGGTGAAAGTGGTGGGATATTTTCTTACCTCTCCCGTTGGTCGAGCCCTGCCAGGGGAATGATGGCGGCCCTCCTGCCTTACTAAAAGGAGAGGTAGGAGATGGCATAATGACATATATAACATCTGTCATAATGACATCTAATATTTGCAATGACCGCTCCTACGATTCTGAGATTGCATAATGACATATATTATAGTAGCATGATATGCTAAGGCATAATGACTTGAATCTCATCCAGTGTCCATCGAAGTGAGAAGAATGTATTTTCTTCTATAGAAAAAGGAAGGAAGAAGGATGCATTGACCGACCCACTGATAATAAATTTGATCGGTTGCATACTATTAGTAGCAAAATAAAATACTTTCCTTTAAGTAGAAATTTGATCTCCTCGCTACCGCTCATCGATGTTGTCATCATTAGGTGGGTAACGTAGTTTAGGAGGTGCTCCTTCGTAACACCCTTAGACGTGGGCAGTGACCTTCGGTCACTAGTATGGGCCTAGAACCTCAGGGAGTAAGAGCATATTTCCATGGAACCTCAAAATGATTTGTATTATCACTCACTGTAGTCCCTCGTAATGGACCTTCCTTATTGCCCTTCCTTCCTTACTACTAACCGTAGGCACAGATGTTATCCCTTTAGTTGTTTAATAGAGTTACCCACTCTCCTTGGGCAGTTGCCTTGCCTCCCTTCATCTTATTATGGCTAGATTCTCCCCTAGTATAAGGCTTTCTTATATTCTCTTTTAGGGCTTACTCAGCTGATATTATTGCAGCTTATCCCATCTATCACTTCTATTTTGATTAGGCTTATCCCTATTGCCTAATCTTCCTAAAAGCCTCTATTCAACTATTGGATTGCCTAATCAATCACATAAAAATATGTGCCTTTCATCCATTCTTTTTCGACCCGAACAGAAGCTCTCCTTATATCCATGATGTCCCCTCCTAACTTTGGGCTACTTATGGGGCATCAAGCCTTCTCAATGCCAGAAGGAAATAGTTAGTTCAAAGAAAGAGGTTTATTACGGTAAGGAATTGTCATTCAATATGAATGAGGCATTCATTATGTAGTATTTGCTTGACGGTACGGTATGTAACATTCTTGATCGCTCGCCTTCTTTCTTGCTTGCTTGCTTTCTTTCTTTCTTGCTTGCTTGCTTTCTTTCTTTCTTGCCTTCTTTCTTCTCTTGCCAACCTGCATTCTTTATCTTGCCAACCTACTGCTCTAAAGCGAGATGGACTTAGTTTCGTAAATCGAGGACCGGAAGGGGCTCAACTAATAAGGAGAGGATTTCAAGGCTCACTCATTCATATGGGTGAGGAAAGAGGGTCGGATTGCTAACCTCTTACCGCTTGCCTTCATAGCCGAGAATGATCAGATTGCTCACCTCTTACCTCGGATTGCTAACCTCTTACTGCCGACAAGGAAATTTTAGGGAAGCTTTTGATGTCATGGCGGGGTCCTTAATTTGGCAGTTACTTACCAATGATGCGGTCTTACTAAGTTGAAAACGTAATCTAAGGAATTGAAACATAAGCTATTGAAGCTACGAAAGTTGAAAATGTAAGCATATGAAATATTCAAGTCATGGATTGATTGATGTAGGCTATTAAAGTTGAAAACGTAAGCTACGTATAGATGGATAGATATACCAATGATATCATGAATTTAAAAACCACCACATCGTATACAAGCACTCTCAACAATACGGATCGAACTCCCATAGAGTGAGATAAAGAGGGCCTATCAAACATGGCTTCGTCGTGTTTGTTTACCTATTCATTCTGAGTGAAACATTCCAAGGTGTAACTAGGGCTAGCTTGGTTCCACCCACCTATTAGGGTAGGTCTGATTGGTTCAAGATGTGGTTCAAAAACGAATTGTCACACCCCTCTAATCTCATAATGTACGTACGATTGAACCGCCACTGCTCGCACTTTTGGGGTGTACCAATTCTCTTTCTGAAAGGCCACGGGAAAATACTTCTAAAGTGGTAAGGGGGTTTGTTTCTTTCTAGTTCAATAGGTCATTAAATAGCTCTTACTTTACGTTATACTAAGTGAATTAATGATACCCTCCAACATTACGGTTCATTATCTCGGGAGTGAAGGTAGCAGAGCGTTTCATAGACTAGCCTACTTATACGACTTTGGGCAGTTCACTCTCCAACCAAGACCGTTCTCCCTTGACGTCTCAGAAAGTGGGACTAAGACTTTCAAATTTCTGTCTGTCATTATTTCTTTCCCTCAAACTAAAATCCGGCCAGGATCAAATCCTATCAAGGCTAGAATCAATCAAATGGTCCAGAACCTGATTCTCAAAATATTGAACTTTCATGAATGCTGACTGACTGTCGAAGAATTCACCTTGAAAGGACCCTAGATATGGTATAAGTACTATGAATTATGCAACCTTGAGAGCTTATACTAAGTAATAAACTTAGGAGAGTATGGAAAAAATGGGATAGGTTCGTAATTACAACAGTTACACATATAAAATAGCTTATTATACTAACCCGTAGACTAGAGTATAGGTTAGTTTCTCCTTGTCCCCCGGAGGGACAAGCGGCTTCGCACCTTGGATTTCATTAATTTGTGTGTTTCATATACTATTACGCTGAATATGATAACTTCATCTCATATATTAAGCACATCATTAAGTATTATAATTCTGCTAATCCTACATGTTTTTCAACATGGTTAACAGTGTTTTGAAATAAACACAGCCTGAATGAGCTAATGGTTCAAGCAAGGCTAACTACATAATAGAAGTACTCAGATAGCATGTAACCATAATACGAGCTCATGTTTTTATATCTAATATTTACCATAATTACGTGTATGCATAAGTGCTGTGAATTTAGGTAGTAAAAGCAAAGTACTAAGGCCATTAAGCTTCAAACTAGTTTATGGACCTAGTAGAATGAGTGAATGGTTAGACTCCATGCTTATATATCAATAACTATACCTGTATATTGTTATGATCACACTCATTATGATAGAGTAATCCATATTACAGCCTATGAAAAAGGATGAAAGGTAACACATAATATTAGTCATATATGGTGTGCTTTCAAGTTCACCTTTGCATAGGGTCTTACATTAGTAATCAGATCATGTGCTTTGATTTCACTAGTATGAAATCTTATACAGGAATGTTGGAGCTTGACACTTGTACTAACTCTATTTGCATATGGTTCCTAGTCATTAGGGTAATTCTTATGACTATTACGAGCTTAGTCTATTCACATAATGAAGCTTATATAACTAGTTCCAATTCCATTACAGTAAGTAACCATTACACATGTACTCAAGTTTATTACAGTAATCATAACTCAATACAAGTTGTATTCATATTGGTTCTCTTACACTCTATTTGATTATAGTAACAAGGGTTCCACTATTCAGTAATATGAAGATGAGAGTTTGATTACCATTACATTACCACTATGGATATGGTTGTAATGATATATCATTAGTATCAATGGTGATCACTATGAACATGTATTCTCAATAAGATATGAAGCTTACTAATAATGAGAGTACTAATATTCGTGATAGAGTAATCAAAGCACTTGTATCTTTTATATTAGAGTTGTACTAGTAACCTCTAGTAATCACAGGTTGATTGGAGTATAACATGCAATGGTGTTTCATATGTTGTATATGGTAACAAAGCTAAGGTTGAGCTTCTACATAGTACTAAGGGTTATTGGTCTATATTATGGCCTTATAGCCATTGTATGATGTTGTTTATTCTTGTTATATCCATTCATTACAGATAGATAAAGAGATTCACACATTGATTTACCTAAGCTTACTACTTAGTTCATACCATAAGGAATGTCATAATAACAGTGATAAGCTTATGTAACGTGCTTGTAACTAAGTTGTAATGTTGGAACCGTATCTATTTTAGAAGCTGTATACACATATTATACATAGGGTATAAGCATCAAGTGAGTTGATTGATCCCTTACTAGTATAATCACACTTAGTGAGAAGTAATGGTATAATGATTACACCTAATTGATCACTTGCGGGCTGTGATTGGCCGTACGAAGAGGGATACGAAGTAAAGGAAAAGTAACAATATAGCATGTACTCAATGGTGAAACTGTAATAATAACTAATCCAATACCTTAAGCATAGTAGTATTCCAAGCTTAGTAATGGTAAGCTTATCTCATATCAATAAAGGATATGGTTAGAATACAGGTAGTATAAGCTAAGAGTCTCACTGGTTGGAAATGGTGACTATCAATAGATCAAATCAAAGAAATGGTCTTTATAGTAATGTATTATAGCTATAACATGTGACTTATACCAATTAGCTAATCTATCATATTCAATGTGGATAGTTATGGAAACACCCAGCTTGATTCGTATTCCTTATGACGAAGCTGGTACCTAAGCTATAAGCTCTATGTGTCCAGACTAGTACTGATTGCATAACAAGTGTCAATAAGGAGTATACAACCTTGTTTCACATAGTAGTAATCATTATAGAAAGGTGATTAGCTATAATTGATATACAATGCTTGTTACTAGTTTGTATCGTATTACAAATGTACAAGTTATACCTATAAGTATTGTCATAATATAGGGTGTGAAGATCCAACTGTAATCAATGGTTCTTATTCATGAAAGGTTAAGCAAGATGATGTAACATGCAAGGATAGTGAAGTATCATGTGTAATAAGCTCTGTATACGTTATTCATTATACGTATTAACTTAGTACTAATATCACCATTATTACGTTGTTTCTACATAAGCTAGTGACACCGATCTATAATAGCTATTGTATGACTAGTATGATCGAGCTTTACCCTTACTGGAGCATATGTAATAAAAGTAATAAGTGTTCATAGTATAAGCTTCTATGAAGCTGAGTAATCATGATATCGACATAATCGGCATAACTAATAAAACTTGGAGACGCTCTTACCTGTATTCAACTTTATACAAGCATCCATGGTGTTCTTACTAGTTACTAGAATCATGTAAACATAAGGATATCTAGAATTATTTATAGACCATGTAGATAGATAAAGCTTAGAAGCTGATGGTAATGTAATATGCAAAATAAACTGCATTCATTGATTAACCGATATTGGTAGTAGTATTACAATTACAAATTAGCTTATCCGTCACTTTTCTATCCTTGTGCAAGCTGTTTCAAGAGTAATGTTTGCACTTCATATTACTAATTTACTTATGTTCATTCTATATGGTGCTATTGTTATAGATTCATGCTTTTTCATAGTTATACATGTTAATTAGAAGAAATACGATACCCATATAATACTCGTAATTACAGGGACGGAGTCACTCACTATTCATATGGTGAGGGATACATCTCGAACTCCTACAGACACCGTAGCTTCTCTAACAACCTATTATTAGACTCCAACTACTCCTACTTAGTATGGGTATGGAACTACACCAAGCCATCTAACAGCTATGCACTAGATTACCAACGCACTATTATCCCTATCGATCTGGATAAGATGATCCCTATGAGACTATTGGGACTAGTACTGCTACCTATCCTCATGTAGACTATGCGTCTCGATAAAGAACTGCAACTATAACTACTGGCCGGGCGTATCCATCTCGCACTTGGGCAACCAGAACACCCTTTTATATCTCTTTTTATTGCTCATTACTCCACACCGATACAACTTAGCTTTGCCCTTAGTATTCTATTTACAGGCAGGGAACACATCACAGAGCCCAAAAACCCATGAATTAGACAGGCATCCCTATCAGTAACAATCACCCACAATGTTTACCATGTGTTTCCATCCATAAAACCACACGATCAGCAATTCCATCATTCCAACACCGGATCAGACACCAAGCATAAACACTTTCTGAAATCCAGCTAAAGGGATAGAGTACCTAACACACCCTAAACTCGGTGGAAACTAGTCTGATGGTTCTTAGACAACTGGTTATTAATAAGCTATTGCCCCACAGAGTGCATCTTCTACTGGTCCTATATCATATGCTGAAACTGGTCATGCTCCTCCTGTATATGCTGGTGGTTCAATAGGGGACAGACTATGCATCTACTCCTCCTTATTAAGCTATTACTTTCTATGCTACTGCTCCTAGATCTTAGACTTTATATTGGTTGTGGGTAATTCCTAAGCAAGTAATTGGAGAGGTAATAAGAGGGGTATTAGGTGAAGAGTGTGATAGAAATCTATAGGTAAGGGTGGGTATTTTCATTCCTGCTATTTTTGGCCAATCTGGGTGGGCTAAAAAGAATAGAGAAAACACAGGTAGGTCAGGTTATCCCTCTCCCCCTGGTCGAGAGTTCGCTTACTCACCCTCATATTCCCCTCAAAGAGCGAGCTATATTGACCCGGCCACAAGGTCAAGAAGAGTTGGTGACCGGGCGGTCTTCCTGAAGAGGTAACCCCTTTCAAAGATATCCCGTTCGTCGAGATATCTTATTTCCGGGTAGATAACCTATATGAGAGGTCAATGCATAAATGTGTAAACCTATCTCCAATATTAGTGCTTCAATGATGGGCACTTACAAAAGAGAGGGAGGTCGAGATCTCTACAACCCGATGGAATGGCTCTTCCCATTTCCCATCCATCTACCTATCTATATTTTCAACCTTTCCAGTCGGAGCCGTTTCAAAATACTCAATTCCAAACCCCCAAATCCTTGAGTTCAGATAGCATTAATCCTTCTTGAACAATGAACAAAAGGTGCGTTCTGACTCGCATGTAGCATTATGCGTGCAACATCCACTATGTTCAAAGAAGGGACCTATTTCACTTCACTTCATTCCCTACTCAATAGTCTAGATCCCTGGACTTTTGCCTTTGGAAGCGGCCGAAATAGAAATGGTTGGGTCAACCTATGGTGTATCGGTTGTTTCTATCCATAGCGCAGCACCGGGCATCTAGGTCATTTGTCAATAGGAAATAACTGTTAGAACATCTTCGTGTGAAAGCTTCCCATTTGCCAGTTGTTCTTGTTCCTTGGTGTTGATTGAAGTGACTCCAGCCCATGTTTCGTTGCTTCGTTCTTCCCCCAAAATCAAGTTGAGGCTATTCTCTCTCTCTGGTTCTGACTCTGGAAAGGTTGGAAGATCTAGTCAAAGAAGGTGCTAGCTTCGTCGATGTAGATTGGTTTCTCCCATGGTTTGATTTTATCCGAAAGAAGGTGATAGCCCTGTAGATCACTCCCTTCCCATTGCTCTCGTTCGTCATGGTCCTTCCCATTGTTGGAAGAAGCGGTCTGTTGGCCCCACCTATACATGATCGATTGGCCATGTGTAGGTCGAAGAGAGATACAACATCTGAAGGGGGACTAGTTCAAAAGGTAAGGGATTAGGGATGGGAATAGAGAAAAAGAAGATTGGGAGGTGATAGCACTTTTATATTATATACGTATTAAAAACCCCGTCACATTGATTTATCAATTCAACATTGATAAGGGGATGCCCTTTTGGGAAAAGTGCTAGTTCCGATGGTGAAGATCAATTGCATATAGAGCATGCATATCTATAGGTGCTAAGGCATGTGGTACATGGGCATTCGAAATGTAGAATGGGTCCGTGATGAATCCCAACCGAGTAAGCTAGGTGATAGAACTAAGTGATGACTAGCGGAGGGATTATAAGTATGGATGACTACATGGGTTAACTACAAAAGGGGAGTTTGGGGTGCAGATGCGGGGTGCATGGGCTGAGCATCTCAACTAAGCCAAGTATGGGTGGGCATAAGTGAAGTAGAAGGTGGGATGCTCCCAAATGGGAAAAGGTTGAATGCGGCGGGGGATGGGAAATACCATGCACGTGCTAAGGACAACCCAATCCATCACTAGGCATACATACATATTTCTCCTAGCCTAGCTGGGTAGCAAATCCATTAGTTGTGGGAACATCTTTCGATTGAATGAATAAGGTTTACGATTCTGCCCCATCCCCACTAACCAATATAGACCACAGAACAAATCTCACGTTTACATTTCCGCACGATGTCGGGCAAATAGAGCAGCTATAGCGGTATAAATCAGATCTAATGGAATCAATTTGGGGGTGATGAGTGGGTGAAATGTAAAGCTACGGATGTATATGAGACTTCTATACATAGTTTATGGGACCCTTTAGTGGTAATTCTTGATCCCTCCCGTCATCTTGAATTGAAAGCTAGCCCCCACTCACTCGAAAACCAGGAATGACTGCTAAGCCACTGAAGATGGAAGAGTTTCTATTTTGGTTTGTGCGGAATTGAAGTAACCCGAGCAATCAATGAGTTAGTGTTGGGAGGGAGGGGAGGAAGATAGAATAGGAGCAACAACCATGAATGCCTTGTTCGCAAGCAGAACCAGAGAGATACGTTATGTGCTATAGTTCGGTGATGTACTGTTTTCGGGATCACTAAAGGTAATTCCTGATTACTGTTAGCAGAATCTTGTGACTGAAGGAGGATTGGATTAAGCAACCCATCTTTCTTCAGGAGTTATCTATCTTTCTTAAGGTCTTTTTTTTGCCCAATTTGAGTCTTGATATGCCTCAGAAGGGAGGGGGAAAGAATGGCTTGATTCTCTAATAAACATTTAAGGTTAGTAAGGCCGCTCTATTGCTAAATAGAGGATTCTGGTCAAGAGATCATTGGATGGAAGGCTTCCAGAAGAGATTCTCTTTGAGTGTGAAGGTGAGCAGTGATCTCAGATCTTGGATTACGAAAATCTTCCATTTAGATGTAATTACTGCAAGAGTCATGGTCATTTGATCAGGGAATGCCCGTCTAGGGCTACGGTCACCCTAAAGAGGAGAAGCCCTAGTTCTGCTTCTCCTTCCACACTGGATCGACAAGTTTATCATCCCTATGGATCTGATTGCATGGGTATGGATCCAAAGGTTAGTGTGGGCAAGAATCTTCCTACAACAGAATCACCAGAGCTGGATCCAAGGGTTAGTGTGGGCAAGAATCTTCCTGCAGCAAATTCTCCAGATTCGGATCGAAGGGTTGAGAGTAGAGTGGAGGATTTGGAGGAACCTTGTTCTCGGAAGAACAAGTAGCTTTGCACCTTGTGTAACTACTCAAAAGTATATGCTTTTGTTTATCAGATCGGGGATAAGGATTGCAGGGACGGAGTCACTGACTATTCAAATGGTGAGGATTTTACAACCCTCTACTTCTCTAATATATATATATATATATATATAGGTAAGGTGTGAATCCGCTTGTCCTTCCGGGGGGCAAGGAAGGGGCAATAAATGAGAAGGGTGAATCAGGATCATATCTGTCTATTATATAAGGGTTGGTTAGGATCATATCTATAGGTAGGGATCGAGGAGCCTAGCCTATAGGTAAGCCGACCAAAGGGAAGGGAGAAGCTCGCAACCTTATTCCTGCCACTTGGCATGATCGGGGAAAAAAGGGTTCGAATCGGCGACTTCTGGCGTGACAAAATAGCACACTAACCGACTGAGCTATTTCCCCCTTCCAGATTCGTCCCCCCCCAATAAGTAACTCAAGGTCAAAGGTTTCAAGCTACGCATCCTAGTAGAAAACGCCAGAGACCTACCTCGTGTAGAAGTACTTTGGGCAGCGTTTTTGAACTAAACAAGACACTTCACATTTCCACCCTCACCCTCTTAATTACTTATTGGTTAGTGGGGGTCTTTAGAGTGGCTTGTTTGCTCCTTGCCCCTATTAGGATGTCCCTGGGGCCCTTTTATTACTTAGTGGGGGCTGCTAGTCATGAATTATATATGTAATTACGCTTTAGTGAAAAATGTTGCTATGAGCATATGTCATTATGCATTTCTTATTCTTTTCTTCGACAATGATGCTATGGGAATATGTCATTACTTATGCTTACGCTTTAGGCTCTCATAATCGATCCATACCTAATATAGTATACAAATAGATATCTCATTATATATGTCATTATGCATGAATGAATTATATATGTCATTAAGATTTTTTATCGGCAGTAATTACACTTTAGCACCGTATGTGTTGTATGTATGATCCCTACCTACTGATTACTGGCCATTCCCAGCCTTCACTCCTTATGTTGCACCTTCGTTCACAAAATATGGAAAGATCAACTCTATAGCTGCTGGACAAAATGGGTGACCAGCTGTCAATCTAAATGAAAGAGGCTCTCTATATGAAAGCTCTATCAAACTCCCAGGTCAATATGTAACAACTAGGCTATCTGAAAAACTAGGCTATATATGTCTCTACGACTCACTCCTCTTTTTTATTCTGTAACCGTTGGTCACTCCTTTCCTGGTGATACGGGTAGTAGCTGGAAGTAGGAGGAGAGGAAGGTAAAGGTAGTAGGATAATAAATAGGCCCACCACCACGCACCATAACCACGGATCATTGCTCATTCCCCGTAAGCGGTATCCATCCATGGTAGGCAAGGAATATTAATTTTTCAGCACTACTAAACTAGGGAAACTCCTTCCACCAACTATGATATTGGGTTTCCACCCACTGTTAGTAGGATCGTGCCCTACCAGCCAGCATACCATATTGTATCGTGGGGTTTAGGGTCCATTGTTTACCACCCCCTTGCTATCAAATATAAATTGTTATCCTTGCATGTAGTAGCTTATTTTCCACCACCTAAGGTTTGAAGCATCTGTCCACCAGTTGAGGGGTGATTGCAAGGGTAATTATTATTCTGTAGGGGGCACCAGTATATAAGTAAGGGCTTGGGTCGGTCTAAATGACCAGGCTCCTTTCCTTTGTCGGACTCTTCCCAAGAATCTTATGGGAATCAAGGCTCTTTATTTCAACTAGAGCTTCTATCTCTTCTCTTTAAGGGTTTCTCTTTGACCAGGACTTCTTCCTCTTTCATCAACAGGATTTTGACTCTTTTAGTAAGCTCAAGTGCACTCATTGTAAACAAATAATGCTATGGAGTATGATGATTGGTAATGTTTTTTCACCCACCTCACACACTCACTTGGTTTAGCCTTAATTAGTGACAAGGTAGGGTAGATAAATTAGTAGTTTTGGGCTCTATAGATTCTCCTCATCTTGGGACATGAGTTGGGAATGATGGGAATGTGAGAAGGGTGGTATGTAACGCTCTTATCGGAAGATGCAGCCCCTTTCAATGGTGACACTCTTATCATAATCTGGGGTTACGCCTCTCTCAGAAGATGTTGTGGTAGTTGGGAATGCCCCTACCCCTACTACTTGAAAGAAACTCCTGGATGAACCCTCACCATATGAATAGTGAGTGACTCCATATGTGATCGGTTCATTCATTCCGATCATGAATGAGATAGATTATATATGTCATTCTCTCTTATTAGAGAGACCTCCCTTATAAAGGGAAGAAGGAGGAGGTACTTGGGCTTTTCTCCTCCTTCAAGCACGGTCCTTGGTCTTTTCTCCTCCTTCAAGCATGTTCCTTAGGCTTTTCTCCTCCTTCAAGCCAAGTACTTAGCATTGTCTGGTGTAATGACTGCCTCTCCCCCTCCTTTGCTTTGGGGATTCTGTACCTTTGAAATATCTCATACCCACTCCGATGAATGAGGGAGATTCAAAGCATATATTATATCTTTCATTATGCATTCATTCTTTCAACTACATTCCCTACGAGATTTGTAATTTTCACCCAATTAGGAGGGGGCAGAGGTTTTCTTCTCCCTCCTATTCTTGTTTGGCCCCACGAGGATGCGCAAGCAGGCTCGACTAATAAGGAGAGGAACTTGAGTTGCTCGACCATAAGGGAGAGGAACTTGAGTTGCTCGAATGATAAGGAGAGGATGTGAAAGCAGGCTTGACTAAAAGGAGAGGAGGCAGAGGTTTTTCAAGGTACGAAGCCGCTTGTCCCTTCGGGGGCAAGGTTTCCCTCACCCATATGAATGAGTGAGCCCCTCTCCTTATAGTCGAGAGTTCGGCAGGCTCAACCTACCGGACCTCTTCTTTTAGTCGAGAGTTCACTTACTGATGAGCCCCAAAAATGGACAATTATTTGGGCTCATTCAACCTCCTAAGTTGACTTAATCCACCATTCTCATTGGTTTATTGCATGTTTTTGATTATTTTTATGTTAATAGAGTGAATTTGGTTAGTCATTATGCCAACAAGTCTAATGGGTGCTTTGTGTAGCCTTTTTGGTCAACTTGGAGACAAAATTGAAGGTCTTAATGAGCACTTGGCAGCCAAATTCGTGGGAAGACAAGCTAGAGGATTTGTAGGAAGGTGTCCCCCTCATTTATGGGCCCTTACCTCGAATTCTCCACCATCAGCTTGGAGTTCAAAGGCCGCCAAAACAATGAGCACAAGGGTAGCCAAGCAAGTCAAGTAGGACTGCTGTTAACTACAAGTCTTGGGCAGCTAAGTCCCTAAATTTTAGGAGGACTGTTGGGTCCTCAAATTGTATAAATAAGAGGGCTTAGGACCTCATTTCAGTTAGTCAATTTGGTTAGCTAGTTAGCCAGTAGATAGTAGCTAGTAGTTAGTCATTTCATAGCCTTGTTGCAGTCATTTTGTAATTCGATTTTTATGCAATAGAGTAGCTTTGCTTTCAGCTCATGTTCAAGTTCTTCTTGTGGACAGTTTTGATGTAACTCTTCATTTTTTGATCAATAAAGATGAATCCAGCTTTGCACCAGCTCTAAATCTCTCTTAGGAGGCTACAACTCTTGGGGTTGGATCCATCTCAAGCGCCCAATACCTCCTTTGATTATCTTTATGTGTCTTTGCTGCATTCTTAGAATAAAATTTGCTATTTAGGTCTAAATCTTGTTTTGTTATTTAGTTTGTTTTTTTGATGAGTAAAATAGATTTTCATGCTCAGATTTATTTGATAGGTTGTTAATAGAAAAAGCTTCAGGAAAAGGGCCAACAAACATCTGTGGTTTCACCTCTCCCTTAGTGGGATCAGGAGCTGTGACTAGGATGACTTTGCTGCCCACAAAAACACTGACTTTGCTTTGCCATGCAATCATTAGTGTTTGGTTTTCATTTGCAGAAGTTGGTTACATGTTCAGATCTTTGAAGGCTTCATTGCATAGTTAATATACATGGTTTCCTTGCAAATAAAGCTGTTGTCCATTCTTGTTACTATTAGGTAGATCATATTAGGGTATCATAACTAGATCTCTGTTTTCTTGCATGTCTTTGTTGGTTCAGATTGGAAAAACGACTTGCAGAGCACCTGTACCACTCCTTCATCTGCTTATCCTCCATCAGCACCATCCACTCCACCCTCTACTTAGAACCCTTACTTCACGTTTGCCATTCGCTCCCAAAACCCTAATTTTTGTGCAACATTGCTTCACTTTCCCTTGAACCAATCCAATCGCTCCTTAGCCTCATCCACCAAGTCCTAGACCTCTTCACACCCCTATGTCACCTCCATACTCGTTCCTCCACTTGTTTCCCTCCATCCATCCTCCAAAATCCTCGTTTCATAACATCCTGTAGAAATCCAAGAACATCCTGTAGAAGCCCCTGCAGACTTCCTGTAGAAGCTTGTAAACACGGTTGCCAAGCATCTGAACTTTATGAACTTCTCTGAAAGGATGCTAGGGATCCCTTAGACCCTCTCTTAGCCTTCCTGACCTTCCCCAAGCATTTCCCTCCTTGATCTATCCCTGCACAGTCAAGACCCAGTTAAAAGCACATGCATGATAATTCTAATAACTTAATCAAAAATACAAAAAGATGTTTTCTTCAGGTAGTGATAACTTAGACACATGCATTTTACCTTCCTAGAAGTAATGGCATCTCTTCTCGTAGTTTGCATTCTCATTTTTTGCATCAGTAGGACTAGTTGGTAGAATTAGGGTTTGCTAGGGTTTGCTAGGGTTTGTGTTTCTTTTTGGCTTTCAATTTCTTTTCGCAAGTAGATTAGCTTCCTTTGAGTTAGCTTTTGTCCATCAGTTAAAAAGCTTCTTCTAAGAGCTCATAGAAGTTGACTTGAGCCCCTAGCGAACTTGTGCCAGCTGACCAAGTGACAGCTGCGGCAAGAGCTAGTACTTGTGCATACAGCACCGTCGCTTCCAAGTTTGTTACGAACTACCGGGTTGATAAAATTAAAGAAGGGAGTTCCAGGAGTTGTAGCATTATTGCTACAATACTGGGGCCCACCATCTTTTTGGCGCCGTTGCCGAGGAAGCGTCAGAGTATTGGTGATTGCTGCTATTCTTCTATTTTCCACTACAACCTTCTACTCAGTAGTTTATTTCATTTCCATTCTGCAAAAGTAGCATAGACATTTCCTGCTTTCATAGATTAGTATTTCTTGCTTTCATAGATTAGCATTTCCTGCTTTCATAGATTAGTATTTCCTGCTTTCATAGATTAGCATTTCCTGCTTTCATAGATTAGCATTTCCTGCTTTCCTAGAATAGCCTTTCAATTCCGCAATTTCAATTCTGCAAGCGTAGATTAGCATTTCAATTTTGCAAGCGTAGACTAGCATTTCCATTCCTGCAATTTCATTTGAGCAAAATAGATTAGTCCTTTCCTGCTTTCATTTCAATTCCGCATTTTCATTTTAGCAAGATAGTTAGTTGCAGTTCAATCTATTTCAATTTTGTAGGTAGAAGTAGAAAAAAGAAAAAATCAACCAAAAAGATTTCATTTCATGCCTTGTAGGAGTAGAGATAAGTTAGAAAAATGATTGCACAACCCCCCACTGCTTCACACAGCCAACGTTATCTCTTCTTCGATGGCTGTGATTAAAGAACCCCTGGGTGGACATCAAGGCATATTTAAAGAACCTCTAGGGGAGAAGAAGAAGAAAACATTCCTCTGGAGCAAATGGCTACAAGCAGAGATGTTGGGAGCAACATCTTGTCTAAAGATGAATTTGAAAATCAGATCAAAGATTTCAAGAGTGATATGAGGCAGTTTCTTGCCATGCAACTGGATACCTTGCGGATCCAAAAGAAGCAAGAAGAAGCCAAGAGGGCTTTGGTCATTTTTTGTCATAGGTGCACTAGAAAGCATCCTAGGAACGAATGTCCATTGTACTCCATAGAAGTGTGTTTTGTCTGTGAAGAATACCATCCCACAGATCAGTGCCCTTCCTTACCCAGAATCAAAGCTGCATATCAGAGAGCCAAAGGAGCCACTAAATAACGCCATTATATGAACCAAAGTTGGTTGCATGAACCTAGATCTTATCAGCAGGAGCTGCAAGGGACACCTGAGACCTATTATGACCCCTACCAAGCCACTTTCATGCCTTCTTGGGGTCCCCCTGCTCATCCTTCCTGGTTCACACCTCCTCCTTGTTCCTTCACAGATCCATATTATGCCCAACCAGTTGCTCATTCATTTCACTCTTATGCTCAGCCACAGCCTCAGTGGAATGCACCTTATCAGGAGTGGAGGCCCCAGTACAACTCTCATCCCGCTCATTTTCCTCCACCACCTGCTCATCCAGAACCATCGCCTCCTCCTCCACCAAGGCAACCCCAAATGCCTGCTCAACCACAACCCCATCCGCATCCATCTCAAATACACACCTCCACTCAAATAACCGTACCACCATTTCCAAAGCCATACAATGGAGCAGCTCAACCCCATTGCAAATCTGAGGCACAACATGTGCAAATGACTCCTTTTGAGCTCAATGATGTTCACCAAAGCTCAGGAAGAGTGTTGCAAAAAAGAGATCATCTTGAAAGCATTGAAGGATCACATCTAGCAAAAGAAGAGATCAAAGAACCATGGGTTGCACTTGATGAAGAGAAGAGATCAGAATCAGAGCTCGAGAGAGATCCCTCATGGTTACCATCAAATCTTCCATGTATTCAAGAGAAAGATAAGCAAAAAGAGGAAGATGAGAAAGTCATGTTAGAAGGTGACATGAAGAATGATCCAGATCAGCAAAAGGACCAAGGATATCAAAGCTATATTGAGATATGGTTTCAGAAAATCACTAAGTTGCAGCGGTACTTTCTTCCTCAGTCATGTTTGATCCCTTCAAAGCCAGATCATTTGGTCTCTGAGATCTGGATACCTGTCAAAGCATGCATTTTGAGCCTTCACATAATTTTGTCTCTAATCTCGATGTGCACATGGCTCCATTGGAAGTATTCTTATACTTGAAAATGATTTTGTTTTTCAAGTAGGGTAGGGTAGAAAAAAAGAAAAAAAAGGAAAAAAAGTAAAGAAATGAAAAAATGAAAATAAGAGAAAAATAAAAATCTAAGGTGAAAACCTCCTTGGAGGCGCCTTAGATTGGCTCATTGATTGAAAACCTCCATGAGGCGGTCAATGGGTTGAAAAAAAAAGAGAAAATAAAAGGGAATAAGATCTTTGGCTGAAAACCTCCCTTGGAGGCGCCCAAGGCAGGCAATTAGGGTGAAAACCTCCATGAGGCGCCCCATTTGTTTTTCAAAAAAAAAAGAGAAAAAGAAAAGAAAAATAAAGCTAATCTCCGTTGAATAATTTCATGTTGCAGCAGTGACATTGCAGGTTGCAAGAAGGATGTTTCATGACAGGAGGAGCACTCAAATCAAGGTTAAAGGAATTTTTCTTGTGCCTTCTACAGGAAACTCTGTATTTCTACAGGAAACATCTGTAGAACCTTTGGACGAGCCAAATCCAATTTCAAAAGTGAATCTAATGGTGGGAATCTGTTGATTAGGCCTACAAGCACTTGTGTGTCCATCCCTTGCCTTTCTCCATCATTTTTTCCACCTCCTTGTGCTTCTCATTGTGCTTCTACAGGAACTTCCTGTAGAAATTGTGGGAAACTAGACATGGATCTCAAAAAGTGGTTTGGCGAACATGGTAGCTTCCTCAAGGGTTCAGAAGTCCTCATGCAACCTTCCAACTCCTCCTCCATCATCTCCATACCTGCATCACAGCCCAAGCTCAGTTTTCCCTTCCATGCAAGCACATGTTAAAAGCCTTGAGGCAAAAATCCATAGAACAAAATTTGTTTTTGCAATAACTTGAAAACCATGCATCCATTTGACAAACCGTTTTATGGAGAATTGTACAAGGTTGATGAAAACAGGCCTGAGCAGTTTCATGCAATTCTGGTGCACGGTTTCCAAGAAATTAGCCTCCATCACCATCAGCCATTTTTGCATTTTCTCCATAACCGTGCATCCGTTTCAAAACCTGTTTCATGGGGATATGCATGTGAGTAATGGTAACCTACCAAAGCAGTTTCAGCCGATTCCGATGCACGGTTTTTGAGAAATTGAGCTCTGAAATCTTCAGCCATTTTCCATTTTTCTCGAAATCCGTGCATCCATTGATCACGATTTTGCTATGGGAGATGCACAATGATGATAGGAACATGCTCACGGAGTTTCAGATCAATCTAGTTTACCGTTTGAGAGCAATGGCGAAAACAAATTCTGATTTTGTGACCATGCAGCAGCAGCAGCTTGAAGGTGTAGATCTGAACGTGAAAACAATTGCATGCAGCTCAGATCCGGCCAGAGGACACCTGCACAAGGAAAAGCAATCAAGGATTAGCAGCCAAGCCACATGCAATCAGAAAAACTAAGCATGCAGCAACAAAATCAGAGCAGGCAACAGCAAAAAGCTCACAGCAGCCATTCAACTTCGAGGTATGTGACTGATCTCATTCTTCTATTGCATAGATTTAATTTGAAAACTGCATGAATTGATGGAATGGTGGAATTAAGCCACTTAATTATCGAGGTTAAGTCAATTTCCTTCTCTAGCACTCAGCTGGAAGTCACACAGTGCACATGGACAGCTGACTTACGTGAAAGTTAAAGCAACCAGGAGTGTTGGCCATTTAAACTTCAGTTCTATTCACAGCAGTGATTTCAGGGGGAAAACACATAGTTCATAAACAACACTTCCAGTTTCATGTGGCCACGTACACTTGGCCACTTCACTCTCTCATGCAAATCACGCAGCAATTAATGACGGCTCGGCTGAAGACTCACGTTAACTGCTGATTCATTTACACTTGCAAACCTCTTCAGCTGAATCCTCTGCCTCTGAATTTTGTTAAACTGACGTCCTTCGCCAAGTTTTTCAGCTTGTTAAAAATTCTCCCGCATACCAAGATCATTCAAAGACGCAGAGACACCCTACAGGCGTTTCTACAGGAAGTCGTCTACAGGAAAGGCAGAGAACAGCTCTGCGGAAGGAAAACCCAGAATTTTCGTTGAATTTGGAGCTCCAGACGAGATACTGTGATTGTCTGCATGAAAGCTTGGGTTGCAGAACCTTGATATCAATTGGAGGATGACCTTGAGAAAGGGGTCTATCACCATATTGTTGGCTTGTTTTAGATGTTGTGACTAATTTCAGCAGGACCAACAAATACAAGTGGCCTACTAACATTTTGGGAACTTCATCACTTCCTTTTCAAGAAAAATATCACAAGTTCAATTCCTTTACTTCCTACTTCATAAGAAGGCATTCTTGCACCTTTGATGCTGAAAATTCAAGGATGTCCAGTGTTTGGTCTTCTTTAAGTTCTTCGATGTTTCAAGTTTGAAGTGAAAAACCGGTTATCAAGCATCCAAAGTATTAGAAAGATGACGGTTGATGATGAAAATTCAGTATATGTTGGTGGCCTTCCATATGATTCTACTGAAGATTCCATTCAAAGGGCCTTTGAGATTTATGGCACTATTATTGCAGTAAAGGCTCTATCCAGATATTCATATTCCAGATTTGCCTCATCATGCATCCTTATCTGAGATAGTTGGGCTTCTACACATGTGAATTTGACATCAATACACATCTCTTCTCAAAACAATTATTGCTTATCAACGGGAGTTTTTTTGCTCTAATATCGCTTTTAGTCCGACAACATATGGCTTATCTTTATTTGAAACGTGGTACTTCTGGGCTTTCATCGATATATGTATACTTCATTACTGTTGTAATTGTGCATTATTGGGACTCTATTCTCGGCTTGAAGAGTGCAGCGGTGTTATTGTTGGACCTAATCAGATATTGGTCAGGTCCACTGGTGGTCCCTGGTGCCAGACCTAATATCAGAGGCATCATACACTGCATTATAAGAAATTATCAAGGTGCCAATGTTTCAGGAAAACTTGGGCAGCAGACCTAATTGTCAAGCTTTATTGTTTATGATCATTACTGTCTGGATTGTGATAAATTCTATGCGGAGAGCCTGATGATTGTGAATGACCGAGAGTTTGGGGGTAAATGCTATGGATTTGTCACTTTTACTAATCCCAGAGCTGCAGTTAATGCAATCAATGACATGGATGGAAAGGCAATTGGTGGGAGGACTGTAAGAGTGAATGAAGTAAAGAGTAAGTCATCAAGGGCCACATTTGCTCGAGAAAATCACTTTAGGGACAGGATCAGAGATAGAGACAGAGACAAAGTACAGGAGGAGAATGAGCTGCTGAAACAGTAGTTACAGCTATAGGGAAGTCATAACGAAGATAGGCCCTCCATTTTGGGAGAACAACAGCAGCAAGAAGGGCCTCCAGCAGACAAGGAAACATCTGATGAACAACAGAGAGAGGACAAGCAGGCTAAGACAGTGCCGACTGTTTCTACAGGAAGACAGAGAACTGTTAGCAGACTGTTTCTACAGGAAGTTAGCAGACTGTTTCTACAGGAAGCCAGCGAACTGTTTCTACAGGAAGTTTGAAAAGAGGGAAGCCAAAGGAGGAATCGGCCGAGATGTTAGCCAAAGAAGCCACCAGGGCTATCAAAGATGAGGAGAGAGATTGGTTGCTCAGAGGATGAGCAACACTTTCAGTAGGGGGGTGATGATGAGCCCCAAAAATGGACAATTATTTGGGCTCATTCAACCTCCTAAGTTGACTTAATCCACCATTCTCATTGGTTTATTGCATGTTTTTGATTATTTTTATGTTAATAGAGTGAATTTGGTTAGTCATTATGCCAACAAGTCTAATGGGTGCTTTGTGTAGCCTTTTTGGTCAACTTGGAGACAAAATTGAAGGTCTTAATGAGCACTTGGCAGCCAAATTCGTGGGAAGACAAGCTAGAGGATTTGTAGGAAGGTGTCCCCCTCATTTATGGGCCCTTACCTCGAATTCTCCACCATCAGCTCGGAGTTCAAAGGCCACCAAATCAATGAGCACAAGGGCAGCCAAGCAAGTCAAGTAGGACTGCTGTTAACTACAAGTCTTGGGCAGCTAAGTCCCTAAATTTTAGGAGGATTGTTGGGTCCTCAAATTGTATAAATAAGAGGTCTTAAGACCTCATTTCAGTTAGTCAATTTGGTTAGCTAGTTAGCCAGTAGATAGTAGCTAGTAGTTAGTCATTTCATAGCCTTGTTGCAGTCATTTTGTAATTCGATTTTTATGCAATAGAGTAGCTTTGCTTTCAGCTCATGTTCAAGTTCTTCTTGTGGACAGTTTTGATGTAACTCTTCATTTTTTGATCAATAAAGATGAATCCAGCTTTGCACCAGCTCTAAATCTCTCTTAGGAGGCTACATCTCTTGGGGTTGGGCCCATCTCAAGCGCCCAATACCTCCTTTGATTATCTTTATGTGTCTTTGCTGCATTATTAGAATAAAATTTGTTATTTAGGTCTAAATCTTGTTTTGTTATTTAGTTTGTTTTTTTGATGAGTAAAATAGATTTTCATGCTCAGATTTATTTGATAGGTTGTTAACAGAAAAAGCTTCAGGAAAAGGGCCAACAAACATCTGTGGTTTCACCTCTCCCTTAGTGGGATCAGGAGCTGTGACTAGGATGACTTTGCTGCCCACAAAAACACTGACTTTGCTTTGCCATGCAATCATTAGTGTTTGGTTTTCATTTGCAGAAGTTGGTTACATGTTCAGATCTTTGAATGCTTCATTGCATAGTTAATATACATGGTTTCCTTGCAAATAAAGCTGCTGTCCATTCTTGTTACTATTAGCTAGATCATATTAGGGTAGCATAACTAGATCTTTGTTTTCTTGCATGTCTTTGTTGGTTCAGATTGGAAAAATGACTTGCAGAGCACCTGTACCACTCCTTCATCTGCTTATCCTCCATCAGCACCATCCACTCCACCCTCTACTTAGAACCCTTGCTTCACGTTTGCCATTCACTCCCAAAACCCTAATTTTTGTGCAACATTGCTTCACTTTCCCTTGAACCAATCCAATCGCTCCTTAGCCTCATCCACCAAGTCCTAGACCTCTTCACACCCCTATTTCACCTCCATACTCGTTCCTCCACTTGTTTCCCTCCATCCATCCTCCAAAATCCTCGTTTCATAACATCCTGTAGAAATCCAAGAACATCCTGTAGAAGCTTGTAAACACGGTTGCCAAGCATCTGAACTTTATGAACTTCTCTGAAAGGATGCTAGGGATCCCTTAGACCCTCTCTTAGCCTTCCTGACCTTCCCCAAGCATTTCCCTCCTTGATCTATCCCTGCACAGTCAAGACCCAGTTAAAAGCACATGCATGATAATTCTAATAACTTAATCAAAAATACAAAAAGATGTTTTCTTCAGATAGTGATAACTTAGACACATGCATTTTACCTTCCTAGAAGTAATGGCATCTCTTCTCGTAGTTTGCATTCTCATTTTTTGCATCAGTAGGACTAGTTGGTAGAATAGGGTTTGCTAGGGTTTGCTAGGGTTTGTGTTTCTTTTTGGCTTTCAATTTCTTTTCGCAAGTAGATTAGCTTCCTTTGAGTTAGCTTTCATCCATCAGTTAAAAAGCTTCTTGTAAGAGCTCATAGAAGTTGACTTGAGCCCCTAGCGAACTTGTGCCAACTGACCAAGTGACAGCTGCGGCAAGAAATAGTACTTGTGCATACAGCACCGTCGCTTCCAAGTTTGTTACGAACTACCGGGTTGATAAAATTAAAGAAGGGAGTTCCAGGAGTTGTAGCATTATTGCTACAATACTGGGGCCCACCACTTACTCACCCTAGAAAGAAGGCTGAATAAGCGAGAAGAGAAAGAAGAAGAAAGGCAAGTTGTTCTATGAAAGTACTTGGCTCCCCTAAGAGAAGAAGTGGCCATCAGACCACAAATAGAACTCTGTGTTAACCAAGGGGCTTAGAGGCCTGCCTTTAGTTGTCCTTTGGAAAGGACTCTCGATGATGCTTACCCATCACACATCCCTCACAAACATGATTGGGAGGGTTTCTCTATGGAAGACCTTTAGCTAGGTGGAGACAGCTCATGTGCCTCAAGGATGCATAGTTCTTGTGACAGAGATGAAGGTGCCATAGTTTACATCATCTGCATTGGCCACCACTGCAATGAACTTATTCAAAGCGGGAGGTGTAGAATACTTCTTAGCTTGTACATACATTCAAATTCATCACAATATCCTAAAGCAACAACTTTGAACCTATCATTCATGTCTTTAACAACCCATATGTCTAGCCAAAATTCCACCTTTTATTTAGTGTTAGTAATGCAGCGATAGAGAGAAGTTTTGGTCCCAATCCAGGAACATGGATAACATCTTTGTACTCAATATTCTCAATTTTAGGAGTACCATAACTAGACACTAGGAGAGATGAGTCATCACCAATAGTGAACTGCTCACCTTTCTTTATGTTGATCACTGTAATTTGAGAGGAGGTGTTGGTGTTGTGTCATATGTCTAGTAGCCCTAGAATCTACAATCTATCATCAAAGAAACAAAAGGATACGATGCTGGGAGTCTCAGAGAAGAGAGGATCCCTCTAAGGAACCTTAGAGAAATGTTTTGACTGGAGGCGCCTGGAGAATGTGCTCAAGCCCTAGAGAAGCCATCGCCTACTGATGAGGAGTAGGGGGAGCTGCTAACTTCTGAATTTGTACTGATAGTAGGTGGATATCTCCTACCATCCGAGGCTGAAGTGAAGAAACCCCTGATGGAGGATTGTCTTGATGAACTGTATGATCTAGAAGTACTATAAGATCTGGATACAACGTGCTACCTGGAAGAGGCCGCTCTCTGCTAGGATCTAGATATATACTCATGCATATAATGGTATGGAGCATGATGGATTTTGTATCATAACAAGCATAGCTTATGGAGTGATTCCTTCCATATGGAGTAATTGATGGTGTTGTCCTACCTTAAGGATATTATCTCATTTTGGGGGTTTCTTATTGTGCTTATTTCTTTTTTATTATTAAGTATATCTCTAATCCACGAAGGATCATAACAGCAGTTAGGGTTATGAGCACCAATAGGGAAGTAGATGAGGAAGGCTTCCAAGCTAAGTTCCTCAAACATGGTATCTAGTCTCTCAACACATGGTCCTGAAACATATTCTCAAATTGGGGGCCAGCTAGATCTGAACAACTGTTGGACTATCACGATTGGGCACACGTTCTCAAAGCTATATGCTACATTTCTACGTATATGGCTATCATATGAGTTGGAGAGTAGACACCTCATGGCTAGAGATCAGGTGAATTCCACCTGAAGCACCAGAAAATCGATCATGTCTTCATACTAAGGGCCATTGGAGGCTCATCATCGCTCTTTGAAAGTCTTTTTCTACTTTGTGGACTTTTTCAAAGCATTTGACACAATACTAAGAGAGCATTTATTTCAATAGCTTCGAGACATTTGTGTCTAGCAGAAGATGAGGCTATATGAGTTGGTCCTTGGCTACCTTCATATGGCACACGACCTCTATCACTTAAAATAGAGTACCAAATGAGTTAAGCAGGGGTGTCCCCTCTCACCGTAACTTTTTGGGACTACATTGACAAGTTGGAATCTTTCCTCCACGACCATATCCTGAACGGGGACAATTGTCTCCCTCGATGATGACTTGATCCTAGTAGGCTCCTCCCCTGAGGGCTTGCAGAGACATATTGATGCCTTGTCCAAGTTTTATGACCTTCGATGCTTTCACTGACTTACATGTCTACTTCTGAGGGAATACATCAAGATCACCATAGCTTACACCTATTTAGGGGTCTATTATGGGGGGCCTCGTTTCAGTGCCCATTAGGCCCTACAACGATAGCTTACACCTGTTTGGGGGTCTAGTTTGGGGGGCCTCATTTCAACATGCATTAGGCCCTGTTGCACCTACTCAACAAGGGATACGGCTCCCTAGCCCTCCTCAAGCAACAATGTTTCCAGAACTAATTCCAGGAAAATTCGTCCAAGCTGTATCTCCTGCATATGATCATCAAAACCACTATCCTCTATTGCTCAGAGATCTAGGGACCAAGTCTGTTGTAGGTTGATTGAGCCAAGACCGAGAGCGTCCATTTGGTGCTAGTTGCATCAGAGCGACCTGTACTCTTGGCATTGATTAGTTACACTTACGCTCTCTCGGTTCAACCAAAAAAGAAAGTGACTATCGGTGGTTGGTGCTGGCTCAGAATCACCTACTAAGAAAGTGCGCTTATTCTCTTTTAACCAGGACCTCGTGCTGCTCATGGCCGGGTTGTCTTCCTCCTATTTGCACTTGTTGTTATTGTTGGGATGAGAAGTTGTGGACCTCGTTCTAGTTGTTGGGCTTATAATCATCCTTACCTGCTATACCGATTATCCCCGAAGCTCTGTCCAAAAGAAAGAAATAAGCAATCGTAATGGCCTGCCTAACGACTGTGAGACTTACTGGTCGAATAGAGATGAGCTAGAGGTAGACCTGCTTTGATGCACCTACTATTAATACCCGGATCAATTGCTTCTGGGTCTAAAACTGGTGGGGATGCTACCTTTTCTTCCCCTGCCTTTCTTGGAACCAAGCAAATGGGTGCTTACTCTTGAAATGCTTATTCAATGAGGTATACTATGAATTTCACCTTTAGATTCGTTTCCTCTCCTACCATAGGTGTTTATAGGTCTCGATCTACTCTTGGTTTTCAAACAGGTCATGGATCACTTCGTTTTAACTGAATTTGCTCGATCTGCATTTGAATTTACTTGAATGGGTGATCAAAAAGTTGGAAAGGTGGTATGCTAGAAGCTCTCGATCTCGATATGGGGGGGAGGGTGCTTAGGGGAAAGCTCCTGAATCAATTGGTTCCATGTCAAGTTGGGTTTTGAAATAGTCCACGGTACTTATAATGGTTTGGGAACAACTAATGGTGGGTCAACTGTTGGTGGTGCTTATAGCTCAATCTAATCAATCTGTTGAAACCACTGCTCCTTCCTATGTTGTTAGTGATGATGGTAGTGAAGAAACTGAATCAACTGATGCCGGGTGGTGCTACTGAAGTTTCTACTCCCTACTCACTCTCTTCGTGTGTGGTTGGTTCGACGTGCTCTAATGAGCATTCTGATCCCTTGGCTGTGATTATATGATCTAATTCCTGGCCATTTTCCCCAGTACTGATCAGGGTTGGCTGGGTCCCTCACGTTCATTCATGGAGTGTGTTGTAATCACTTGTTCAGGGATAGAGGTATAAATTAGGTAAGGTCCCCGGCCCCATAGTTCTCATTGATCCGTATTAGTGCTAGTTATCCCCGGTAGTCACTGTAGCAGCATTATCGAATGAAAGGATTAGAAATGCATAATTCATTCATGCATAATGACATATGCCTATAGCAATAAGAATGACTGCTATAATGAATGATATAATTACTTATATAAAGAACGAGTAGAATCACAGACAAGTTTCAGTGATGGTGGTGATGGCTCCATTTTCGGCATTCGAAAGGTGTGAAGTCACTTGTTCTTCTGAGAACAAGGGACGGAGTCACTCACTATTCATATGGTGAGGGTGTGTAAGCACGCTCGACTATCCAGGAGAGGGATGGAGTCACTCACTATTCATATGGTGAGGGTGCGTAACCACGCTCGACTGTCCAGAAGAGGGCCCTGACTTCTTCAAAGGGACAGAGTCACTCACTATTCATATGGTGAGGGTGTGTAAGCACGCTCGACTGTCTAGGAGAGGGCATTTGATGCTAAATATAGATCATACTCAAAAAAAGAGTTTGATCCTGGCTTAGAACGAACGCTAGTTATATGCTTAACACATGCAAGTCGAATGGGGCTTGCTTCCCCATCCATCCACGTGGGGGTAGAAGGGCAAGATGAATGGCCCCCTCCTAGCGTGTGCTCACTCACTTAAATGATATGTGAGTGGTGTGCTGGGTGTTAGCACCTAAATCTGCCTTAGGCTGAAGGAAGGAAAAATTCAAGGTAACCAAAAACCACGCTTAGTCTGGTAGCTAGCCCTACCAGAACAGGAGAGGGCTCTCTCCGAGTCACACTCAGGGAATAGATAAATGAAATGGTCTAAGATGATTTACTGTGAAATATTGATCTTAAGCTAGTAAGTGAATATGGATACAAGAAACAATTTTTATGAATGACTGAGTTTCTGGGATGGTATGGGACCAACGGACAACAATGAACAGAGAATTTAATACAAAGGCACATATTATTTTGTGAGGGAAGACCGGTGGAAAGTATAGAAATTTAGTTCGAAATACCATGGAATGGAGAGATTGCTTAGGAGGGTGAAAAGGGCATAAGTATATGAATCCTTTTCAACGGAAGAAAAACACTGAACGTGAAATTTTCCCACAGGCAGAGCAATATAAATGAATTCTACCTTATCTAACTTAGAAAATTTCATTGGAAATGAATATGAAATGAAAACATAACAAAATACATATGAAACATAAGAGACACATTTGCTACACTCACAACCACATGAATCTCATGAAACAGAGCCACTGCCTTTTATTAATCCTCTGTCAAAATATACAATGAAGAAACAGAGTTTCTTTCCCACAGTCTCCGAGAAGTTACAAGAAAACCAACCTTTTGCAACTAGTTTGCATACAATATATAGAATGTGCCATGAAGAGATAGAATGCCCAAAGGTTGGGGAGTTACTAGAATCATTACAAAATGGAGGTGGAAATCCAACCATTAGCTACAGGTGCAACATTTCAAACATGACAAATGGCTTGGGTGACCGTTTCCCTTCCTTTGCCACTTGCATAGAAGCCAATTTGGAGTGAAAATACTTTAAATGCCACCTTAGGTGCCGAAAAAGTGAAATGTAGATGAGCGGGCCCACTTGGAGAAGTCACGAATCGAAATTTCGCGAAACTGGCGCGATTTTGGCCTTTTTCTCTTATGCGCCGTGCCAAATTCCATATGTGCCGCGTCACTTTCGAGGCTCTTTTGAGGTACCTTCAGGAGTCCAAATTGTGCCCAAGTGTGCTTGTTGGAAGTCCTAGCCTGTCTACTTTCCAACCCAAGTGGAATTTCTAAATTTGGTGCTCATTTGCCCCTCCAAATCTTCGTTCTCCCAAGACTGCTTCCTATGTGTCAAAATAGGGGCAGAGAGGTCATTTTTTGGGTGTTTTTGACCTCCTGGAGACTCAAATCATGCCAAAATTTCTTGTCCAAGCACCAGTAGTCATGATTTTTCATGGTGAATCCAAAAATGCAAACCATTTGTGATTTGGAGCTCCCAATCCTAAGCGCCGCACCACGCACAGGGAGAAAAAACCTGTGTTGTGACCAAAAATTTGCCATGTGACCAAAATTGCCCCAAATTTCTTGAAATTTGGGCTGGAGATCCTCTATGAAGTGCTATGATGGGCCAAAGAGGCTTCAGCCAATATCTGAAGTCAATCGAGCTCCCGTTGCCTCTTTTGCTTCTTGATTGCCTTCCTCAATTTAGCCTTCAAATTCCTGATTCGGGCCTTGCACACTTTGTTTCGTGCCATGTAGTGGAAAGCCATGTGTCTCGGTAGTGCATGGTCCTTGTCGGATTTCTCCAGCAGCCTCTCCAGGTGCATGTTAACTCTCTCAAGGTTGGCCTCCCGATCCTCATTGATTTCTTGCTCCAATGACGTGAGCTCAACTCTTCTCCTTTGTGCAGGTTGGCGATGCTCACGAATGTTTTGTAGCTCCATGATCGCTTGCTGATCCTCCAGCTATTTGTTCCTCTGGTCCAGATATTTCATGTTCCACTTAGCCCTCTCCAAATCAAGGGAGAAGTCTTCGATCTCTGATTGTTGCTCCTGGATGATCTCTTTGAGTTGTGCACTTGTTGGTTCTATATCTGTATCATCATCATGAAGGAGAACGAATTCGGTCTCTCGTTCACCTGATGGCTCACCTGAAGGCCCCTCCTCATGCATTGGCTCCTTACCTCTGTCCTGTACCTGTAGTTCTGATTTCGGAAGCGAGGCCCCTTCCACCCCGAGTGGAGATAACACTCGTTTTGTTGCTGCAAACAAATGCCTACTGCCTCTATGATAGGTGATGAATACTGGCATAGTAGTGGTCTCATGGCACTCATACTGATGAGAAGGACCACCTATATTATCTTCAACCTTTGAATCTACCTGTTAAGTGCTGAAGAGGTCACGGGAGATGAATTCATCCCAAGTAATGCCCTCCAATCCCAACTAATGATCCACCAAAATCTTAATAAGAGAAAAATGATAAACACTATTAAGTTGCTGTTGAGGGGTCTTATGCTGCATGAAGGTGTTCATCCTCTCTATGTTCCTGCAAATGAAAAATGGGATGTTCATCATCCGTACCTTGGTAAAGTGCATGAGCAACCTGATGTGATAGGCATATAGACGAGAGAACCTCCCCTCACAGCTGAAGTACTTCATGATCAACTTCATGAGTGGAGCATATTCATCTTTCAAATATCTTAATGGGAAGACTCTTGTGAGATGCCTCAAGCAACTAGCCTTAATGTAAGGCTCATAATGCTGCCGATCAACTTTCTGTTTCTTGTGCCATGGTTCTCCAACATTCCGTATGTTGGTTGCTAATGAGACAGTTTCAGGTGTCAGTGTGAAGGTGACCCCGGCCAAAATAGAGTGATCTCCATGGAGGTGAAGCACAAAAAGACGAGCCAACTCATGATGAACTCTAACATTAGCCACCATTTCACAAAATTCTAAACATGCTAGGTGCTGGAAACATGACATAGCAAGAGGACATGCCTGCAATTCTATGAGGGTAGTGGACTCATCCCTAACATGTTTGCCACTCTTGTGATGTCTCCTGGGAGCCTGCTCTTCTGAGGATGAGTCACTTTGTGTGTCCATCTCATACTCTGATGAATGTTGTGATGCCATGACTACTCTGTGTACTGTATTTAGGCTACTCTTTGATGATGGTGTGAAGCTGGGTGCTTTTGTGATATCTGCCACCAATGGGAACAATGAAACAAAAGGGAGTATTAGGAGGGGAGTAATGTGATGGGAATAGGGGTTATGGGGAGAAGTTTTTTTAGGGATATGTAGGGGGTTTGGGTATTTGATAGGGTATGTTTTGGGGTGTTATGTTGACAAATAAGAGGAGGGGAAAGAGAATAGGGTTTGGTAGTGTTTTAGGGTAGGGATAATAGGAAAAATGAGAGAGGGAGGATAGGGAAAAATGGTAGGTGAGGGAAAAATGGTGGGTGAAAATGGAACCTTGGCCTCAATCCCGCAATTATGCAACCCTAGCAACAATGGCCTTTGGTGATTTATTGAGGTTTATTTTATGAATTTAGTTGCATTCAAACATAGCCATAAACCACCATATCATTATAAACTTTGATGAACAAGTCATGTCATAGAGCCTACCTGTCAATTTGATGGGCTTCACAAAAAATTTGAGGAAATTTGGCACGGTTTTGGCCCTCTGTGGGTGTGCACCGCACGCAAAACCCAGTGCGCTGCGCCCTGGGTGTGCGCCGCGCCCATTGAAAATATACACTGAGGGGTGGCTCTGTGTGCACCGTGCCCTCTGTGTGCGCCGCGCCCCTGTGTATATGCGCTGCGCCCTGAAAACTGCCTCCAACCTTGCTCCAAACATGCACGATGCACACTCAAACACTTTGCAATGTTTCCCTATGCACTTGATTTGCAAAATGACTTTGATTTTGGTGGGAACTTGTTTATAAAGACTTGGAAGTCATGGGTTAAATTTTTTCTTCTCCAAAAACCCATTTTTCTAATGTTATGTTTTGACGCCTTTTCATTAACTTAAAGCAACACTGATTTTCACTTCCCCTTTGAAATTTTAGCTCAAATGATGAAATTTTCGGCACTCTTTGCAGGGATTGCACGACAGGACATTTGGCCACGAAAACCATGCCTGCATTTGAAGAAATCAATTGACAACGTTTTTTGAAATTTTTATCACAAATGACACTGTTTGACTTTTCTTCAAAACAGAGTTTTGAAGAAGAGTCGAAGTCTATCGACATGATGATGAAACTCTCTAAATCATTACTTTGTAAGGGCCTCACTCTAGCCTGCATGGCTTTACTGCACATATTTAAAGACAAAATTGATTAATCCCTAGACCTAATGATCGAAAATGACTTTTGTCCATTAAAGGACCAGACCTTGACTATCATGGACTTTGGTGATCATTGACAAAAGACCTAAGCCAGCAGAAGACAGACATGGGGAGAAATGACTAGCATGACCTTTTCCGTCAGATTATGGCATGCCCCTAGTGGAATCCAGCTAAGTGAATGGAGCAGGACTCCTAAAAATGAAATGCATAAAGCGTTTTGATCTCTGACGGAGGACTAACCAAACCGACTCTAACATTGGCTCCAATGGGGGATGATAGCTCCTTGGAGGTGCCATGAATAACAGATCTCTGGAAGAGCTAGACAGTGCCTTCATCCATTGGGCTATGAAGTCATCATTTCGACAAACAACACAGGACTCTGACTCATCTATGAAACTAAAATGACCAAAATATTGACTCAAACTTGACATTGAAATGACTTGAAGACTAACTTGACAAACTCAAACCAAACTGAAATAAAAATGGTACTTACAATGACAGTGGAAGCAGCGTTGATAACTCAGAAATGGTACCGCTTGAGCAGCTGAGCATTGACCGGCCCTCCTGGAAAATCTTCCCTGTTCATTTCCTTAAGAAGAAAGGCATTCTGACCCCGATATGCTGCAATTTTGAAAGGACCTTTCCAAATATTCTCGAACTTACCATGCTTGCTTTTCTCCTCATTCCTTGCATCCCACTTCAGCACCACATCATCCAACTGAAATTTATCCGCCTTTGCTTTTCTGTCATAAATTTTCTTGATCTTCTCCTGCAAATTGGATGTGTTCTTGAAAACTTCTTCTCTGGTTTGTTGCATGTGGACCATTTGATTCAACCTTCTCTGCATGGGATCTTATTCATTGCCAGCCTCCTGAAGAAGTTTGACTACCGGGGCAGCGAGAGAGGTAGGAAATACTGTATCAACTCCATAAACAAGCTCAAACGGTGACGTACCAATGGATTTCTTCTCGCTGACTCGATCTGCCCAAAGTGCATTGACCAACCTCTTATGCCAGCTCTTCTTATTTATTTCCAGCAGCTTCTTGATGATGTTTACCAATGATTTGTTCAAAGATTCCGCCAATCCATTGCCTTGCAGATGATAATCAGTTGAGTGACCCAAAATGATGTTATATTTATGACAAAACTCTACCATCATTTTTTATTTGAAAGTTGTTGTGTTATCAGTGATTAACTTATTCGGGCAACCAAAGCGAGACAAGATGTTATTTTCAAGGAATGAAATGATTACCGCATTAGTAGCTTGTCTGGTGGGAATTGCTTCGATCCATTTCGTGAAATAATCTGTTGCTGTGAGGATCCATCTATGCCGACTGGAAGAAGCGGGATGAATTTCACCAATGAAATCCAATCCCCATTGCTGAAAAGGGGCACTCACCTCAATAGGCTTAAGTGACAAAGGCTGTAACTTGTGCTTTCCTTTGAAAATCTGACACTTATGATAGTGCTTGACCATCTTATATATATCAGCGAACAATGTCGGCCAATAGTACCTTGCTCTCAGAATTTTGTTTGTTGTTGACTTCCAAAACAGATGACCCCCACAATCTCCTTGGTGGCAGTCCTCCATGACCTTCTTTGCTTCTTCTTCCACCAAACAATTCAAAATAACGCCATCAGGATCTTTCCAATAAAGTGTAGAATTAAGAATGCAAAACTTGGCAGCTTTCAACTTGAGTGTTATTGCTTTGTTTCTAGTCATGCCAGGTGGTGGTGACAAATTTTTAAGCACATATATGATGTCTGAATGCCATGGAGAAAGAGAAAACATTTCTGATACCTAAAGTGATGATGCTTCCTCATTCTCATCAGATATAGTAGCAATCAGATTTATGTCCAAGGCATGCAAGTTTTATTCAACCATTAACTTTGCCAATCCTTGTCCTTTAACCAGCTTTGTAGGCTTTATTTCCACATCATATTCCAGCAAGGCTGCAATCCATTTGCCTCATCTTCCTTCCGGATCGGTCTGCACTAGAACATCCTTGACAACAATGTTAGGAACATAGGCCAAAATATGAGAATGTAAAATATATACCTGGAAATCTTTGAATGCCTTCACAAGTGCAAGGGCTTGCTTCTAAATGATGTTGTATTTTAAGGTTGCATCTCTTATAGCTCTACTGAAGAATGCAATGGGCCTTTCATGATCATCTCTTTTCTGCAATAACACAGCTGCCATAGTGTGCTCCGAAGCAAATGAGAACAATATGAAATCCTGAGTGTAGTCTGGGATGACTAGAACAGGAGCTGAAGAAAGAGCCAATTTGACTAAATTGAAAGATTTTACAGCCTCCTCCGTCCACTTCACTTGGATTTCCTTCTTAAGCATGTTTTTCATCTCTCTTAGGTGCGCAGCAAGATTAGGTACAAAGCGGCGTAGAAAATTCATTTTACCATTGAAAGATTGTATCTCTTTCTTATTATGGGGCAGATTGATTTGCTTAATTGCTTGCACACGTGCTGGGTCAATATGAATGCCATATTTTGAGATAATGTGCCTGAGTAGTTTTCCTTCCTCCATGGCAAACAAGCTCTTTTTTAGATTCAGCGACAAGCCATATTTTCTGCACTTTTGAAAGACAGTTTTTAGATGGTACATGTGCTCTTCATCAGATTTGGAAAACACCGTCAAATCGTCCAGGTACACAACCAAAAAGACATCCTTCTCATTTGCAAAAGCCAAGTCCATTGCACGCTGAAATGTGGCACCCACATTCTTTAAACCGAAAGGCATTTTAGCGTAATGAAAGGTTCCCCATGGAGTGGTGAACGTTGTCTTGTCTCGGTCATCTTCATGGATAGAAACTTGGTTATATCCGGAATAACCATCAAGTAGTGACATACGAGATGCTGCCACTACTCGCTGAAGTATATGGTCCATTTTGGGCAGTGGATAATTATCTTTCAACAAAACTTTATTGACATTTCTGAAATCAATGCATAAGCGAATCTCACCTATCTTTTTTCGTACGGGCACCAAATTAGAGATCCAATCTGAAAATCTGATGGGAACAATGATCCCTAATTTGTAGAACCTATTTATCTCCTTTTAAATAGATGGCAGCAACTTTGGATTTAGCCTTCTCAACTTCTGTCTGAATGGTTTTTGATTGGGCTTGATGGGTATAGTGTGCTGAATTATATTGGTATCATATGTCTTTAAGTCAGAATAGTCCCAAGCAAACACATCTGCAAATGAAGCCAAAAAACTGATATATTTGTCCTTGATCTTTGGCAGCAATTCTTTGGATAGTTTTACCAATTTAGGATTAGCAGTTGTTCCGACATTGACCTCTTCCACACCCTTCTCTGTTGGCTGCAATGTTGGCTTGCGGGCTACATCATCTTGATCAAAAAGTTCTTCTAAAGGTATCAAGCCTTTAGGAATAACATTATTCTTTAGCTGCAACACGTCCATTTCATTGATCTGCACCTCATCTATACCATTACCTTTACCATCGTCATTTTCTACATCAATTAAGATCTCTTCACTTGCCAATATCTCTGATTGTCTGGAACGGTTGGACGATGCTTGACATGGATTTCAAATTTATTACTAGAGTTCATTGGGATCTTCAAACTACTTGCTGCCTTCACAAGAGCATCAGCAATACTATTTTGTATACGAGGCACACATGTCAAGGTGTATTCTGAAAACAATTTTAGGATGTCTAGAACTGCATTACGGTAAGCCCACATCCTAGGATGCTTTGCTTGATACTCGCCTATGAACTGCTTAATTACCAATTCGGAGTCGCCATATACTGAAATTCTCTTAGCATTCAGCTTTCTTAGAATCTTTAGGCCAACAATCAGAGCTTCATACTCAGCTTCATTGTTTGAACAATCAAAAGCCAATTTGTAAGAGCATACCCGCACATTACTAGGAACTTTGTTCGGGGCAGAGAAAGGACTGCGTACCCAAATGCCAATTCCAGCGCCATCATTTCCCACTACTCCATCGAAATCCATGGTCCACAAACCTTCTTCCTCCTCTTGCAAGTGCTAGAAATCTGTTTGCTGTCCATTACTTTCAGCCGATTGCCCAACAATGTTCTGTTGTTCTTGTCCTGCTTTCTTTAAAATTTATCTGAATTTTTCTGTTATTTTCTGGAATATCATCTGCTTCAACTAATTGACTATCTATATCATTGAAACTATCTGAATACAAAACAAAAGACTCTAAATCTGTATGTACATAGTTAATTGGATGATTTATTGGTTTCTCCTTGCTTGTGATCATGTATTTCATTTTTTGTTCCCGATACAATTTACTCATTTGTCAAAACACCAGAATCGTTGCATAGGAGAAATCTAGCTATAGTGTCCCTTTCAATTTCGCTACCAAAGACCTGGAAAGAAGCATGCCAAACCTAGGAGGAATATCTGCTACAACAACATCCATCAAAACATTCTTCATTGGGAGTTGATCCAGACTCACAACCAAGTTTTTGATGAGTCCTATACATCTTACTCTACTGGAATCAAACGAATAGAGATCATGGTATTGCCAGGTGATATCTAGACCAAGCTTATCCATGATAGCCTTGGGCATGAGATTGTGAGAAGCTCCAGAATCGAACATGGCATTATGTAACACAAAGTCATGAAACCTTAAACTAATATAAAAGGGTGGCACATCACTATCAGGAGACTCACCATTCGATGCTGGCCCAAAAATCATTTCAGGTTGATCATCTTCGACATTCACCATGTCAGACATTGGGTCCAAATTCAACATTTTAGATGCTTTACCTCTATAACTGTTGTTCCTAATTATTTTAGTCAAGGGGATGGATACCTTTAATTTAGAAATCTCATTCTCTAAATTAAAAGCGGGAATCTTTTCTACTTCTTTGACTAGGATTTCTTTCTTTTCCTTTTCTTTCGATGCAACTTGCTGATGTGATTTTTCTGCTGATGGTGATTTGCTGCTCTCCGAACCAACCGCCTCATTTCCTTTCCTTTGTGTAACTGATGAATCATCCTTTGATGCCTCAACATCCTTCCTTTTCTGAATTGGTTTGACCAGCACATCTCTGTTTCTAAGTGAATATCGCTATTGCTGGGCAGACAGAGCATTCATATAGCCTCTATGGTACTCATCTGATTCTTCCTCCAAGACGGTGTCATTGGCTAGAATAAAATCTACATCTTTGTGTACAGCTGAACTTTCTGCATACTCCTCCCCCTCAGTGAGATTAATAGGAAAATCATCAGGAGTAATGTTATGAAACTAGCTCACAAAAAGATAGAAAAGAGAGATCCACGCCTTAGAATTCAGCCTCTTCGAGGGGGCAACCTCCTTTACATTACATAAATGAGAAATTCTTGGATGATACAAATGAAAAGACCTCCTTTCTATATATAGGAGTCTAAGGGGTCATAACATATTCAGAGACGACATAAAAATAATAATGTAAGGGCACAATAATAACAATAGTGGGCTTCTATGTGGCACAATAGTAACAATATGGTCACTACATGGGTACATCAATATAATAAGTGGGTTGTACTAATAACAATAAGGGGTTACACTAGTAGTATAGGGGCCTAACATGCCCCTCTCCTTCAAAAAGCGTTGTCCTCAACGTTTGAGTAGTTCTTGACGCTTTTGTATAAAATTATTGTCCTCCCATGTGGAATCCTCAACGGGTAAGTTCTTCCACTTGATGAAATACTCTGAAATTGATCGATTTCGTAGTTATCGGGTTCTTGTTTCTGTGACTGCTCCAGGTTCCAATATGATTTTTCCTTCCTCTTCAATTTCTGGCAATATTGTTTGAATTGGGATCTTTTGCAACTTTTGAATAAGTGGTCATATTTCTTTGTCCTTCTTCCATTCATCCCTTGCTTCGTTTATCCAATCTGGTTGGATAATAGAAATAGCACAAAACAATGCTTCCACATCCTCATCCTTGAAGAGTCTTCCCATTCGGTAAGGTCGCCATTTTTTAAGTGCATGTAATATTGCCAACATTTCCTTCTCATAAATAGATTGCTTGAGATGTAGTAGTAAAAATACTCAATTACCTACATCAAAACATTTTCCACTACGATGTTGATGTACTTGTTGTTTCGTTTGATATTGCACCAAAGTGGCGTTATCCTTTAAAAGTTGGAGAACTTGTTGTTGATGCTCGATGTGATCTTTCACTGCTTGAACCTTTTTCTTCCTGATATGTCCTTCTATCTCTATAGTTTGAGGAGTGGTAATTTCTTCCAATCCTTTACAAGATATGGTCGGATTCATTTCTTGATGCTCGATGTGATCTTGCACTTCTTGAACATTTTTCTTCTTGATATGTCCTTCTATCTTGATAGTTTGAGGAGTGGTAATTTCGACCAATGAATTACAAGATGTGGTTGGATTCATTTCTTCTTTTTCAATGTGATCTTTCACTTCTTGCACCTTTTTCTTCTTGGTATGTCCTTCTATATTGAGAGTTTGAGGAGTGGTAATTCTTGCCAATGCTTTACAAGATATGGTCTGATTCATTTCTTCTTTCTCTGGGGTGGGGGCCTGGCATATATCTTCTTCTTTTGATGTTTCTTGATCATTTTCTTCCTCCTCTTCATATTCTATGTAAAATAATTTCTTCTCAACACACTTATGACCTTTAGTGCATTTGCTATCACAATTGTAAAAAAGCCCTTTTTCTCTTTTTTCTTCCAATTGTTGTGGTGTAGCCATTGTAGGTTGTGGAAGGCTAGGAGAAACAACACTTCCATCCTTATATTTGTGAGGGGATGCTTCCTGGTTTCCATAATTTTGCTTTCCAATATGTCACAAATCCCTTTTACTCTTTCCAATTTTTGTGGTGTTGCTCTAAAGAAGGCGTTGCTCTTTGTATCTTCATAATGTGTTATCATTTCCTCCGTGAAAATTGACCACGTAACAAGTTGTTTACGAGAACAAAGCCCTTCGTACCATAAAAATTGATCTGGTTCTAAGTATGAAGATGCAATAAATACCTTTTGTAATAGTGGTACACCATGTAGATCAAAATATTGCTCCATCTGAAGTATCCAATTTACTGGATCCTTGCCATCAAACTTCCTCATCTAGCTTTTTCTTGATTTTTGGAGCTCGATCTTGAAACGACTGTAACTCTGTAATTTTGGATCTTTAAGTTTTGAGATTGAAACCTATAGTAGCCCTCTATGTCCTCTTTCCAATGCCACTAGTCTGATCCAAATTGGACTCTCCAAGAAAGTGTTATGCACAATCTCCCAAGATGACTTGATTATAGGCTAGTTCAGTAGAGCGAACTTGTACAATGTGCCACGAGTCACTGTTTCGACCTTTGGATCTAAAAAAAATATAAAAGAAACTACAGTCCGTCCTATTTCTGTACCTTCTGACGAATTTTCAATCTGATCCCCAGAGAGAAAGTTATGACGATTTTCCCCAGGTCACCTGTTTGGAATGTAATTCAGGACTCTGCAAAAAGACCAACTTCCTCACATCATATCTCAGCAAATATAGCACGAAAAGCTCTGAAATTTGGACCCGAGGTTCAGCACGATTTCTTCTCAAATGGGTTTTTTTGCAACTTCTGAAACGTCGCAGAAAAAAATTTATAGCGAAAATTCCACGATGACCTGTTTAGAGCAGCGAAACCCTAGAATCCAAAGCTCTGATACCAAATGTTATGAAACCAACTCACAAAAAGATAGAAAAGAGAGATCCACGCCTTAGAATTCAGCCTCTTCGAGGATGAAACCTCATTTACATTATATAAATGAGAAATTCTTGGATGATACAAATGAAAAGACCTCCTTTCTATATATAGGAGTCTAAGGGGTCATAACATATTCAAAGCTGACATAAAAATAATAATGTAAGGGCACAATAATAACAATAGTGGGCTTCTATGTGGCACAATAGTAACAATATGGGCACTACATGGGTACATCAATATAATAAGTGGGTTGTACTAATAACAATAAGGGGTTACACTAGTAGTATAGGGGCCTAACAAGTAAAGAGTGGTTTTCTTCACCTATTATATTCCCGTCGTCATCTGACTCTGGTCCATGCACAAAATTTTGCTGCAAAGATGTTTGTACTGGCTGTTGTGCTTTCTGTTCTTGGGCTCGCTGATCTCTCTGTCTTATTCTATATTGTGGTTGTTACTTGTTACCACCTAAATCTGCCTCAGGCTGAAGGAAGGAAAAAAATTAACGTAACCACAAACCATGCTCAATCTACTAGCTAGCCCTACCAGAGCAGGAGAGAGCTCTCTCTGAGTCACGCTCAGTGAATAGATAATTGAAAATGGTCTGAGATGACTTACAATGCAATATTTACCTTAGGCTAGTAAGTGAATAGGGATTCTGAAAACAATTTTCATGAATGACCGAGCTTCTGGGATGTTATGGGACCGGCACTCAACAAAGAACAGAGAATTTAATACAAAGGCACAGATTATTCCGTGAGACAAGGTAGGTGGAAAATGTAACAATTTAGTTTGAGGTACCGCGGCATGAATAGATTGCTTAAGAAAGTGAAAAGGGCATAGTGGCATGAATCCTTTTCAACAGAAGAATAACACTGAACATGAAATTTTCCCACAGGCAGAGCAATAAAATTGAATTCTACCTAATCTCACTGAGAAAATTTCACTGGAAATGAACATGAATTGAATTATGAAACATAACGAAATACATATAAAAATATAAGAGACACATTTGCTACACTCACAACCACAAGAATCTCATGAAACAGAGCCACTGCCTTTCATTAATTCTCTGTGAAAAATACACAGTGAAGAAAAAAAGTTTCTTTCCCACAGTCTCCCAGAAGTTACAAGCCAACCAACCCTTTGCAAATAGCTTGCATACAATATATAGAATGTGTGAGGAAGAGATAGAATGCCCAAGGGTTGGGGAGTTACTTGAATCATTACAAAATGGAGATGGAGAGCCAACCATCAGCTACAGGTGCAGCGCTCACAAACATGACATTTGGCCTGGGTGACCCTTTGCCTTCCTTCGCCACTTGGATAGATGACAATCTGGAAAAAAAACAATTTAAATGCCACCTTTGGTGCCAAAAAACTGAAGTTTCGATGACCGAGCCCACTTGGATAAGTCGCGAACCGAAATTTCACGAAACGGGAGCAAATTGGCAGTTTTTCCTCTATGCGTCGCACCAATTTCTCTGTGCATCGCGCCACTTTGGGGCCTGTTTTGGGGCACTTGCAGGTGTCGAAAACGTTCCCAAGTGGGCTTGTTGGAAAGCATGTCCTTTCTACTTTCTAACCCAACTGGAACTTTTGAATTTGGTGCATATTTTCCCCTCCAAATCTCCATTCTCCCAAGATTGCTTTCTGTGTGTCAAAAAAGTGGCAGAGAGGCCGTTTTTTGGGTGTTTTTGACCTCTAGGAGGCTCAGATATTGCCCAAATCTCTTGCTCGGACACTAGTAGTCGTAATTTTCCATGTTGAATCCAAATCTACAAGCCATTTCTCATTTGGAGCTCTAGAGCATAGGGAGAAAATCCCTGTTTTTTGCCCAAAAAATTTCCATGTGACCAAAAATTCCCCAAATTTCTTGAAATTTGGGCTGGAGGTTCTCTATGGGGTGCCATGCTGAGCCAAGGAAGCCTCAACCAAGATTCTAAGCCTATCTTTCTCTTTTGCCTCTTTTGCGCTCCTTGTTGCTTTCCTCAATTTTTCTTTTAAACTCTTTATTCGGGCCTTGGCGCTCATGTTTCGTGCCCTGTAATGAAATGCCATGTGTCTCAACAGAGCAAGGTCTTTGTCAGCCTTGTCTAGTAGCTTCTCCAAATTCATGTTGAACCTCTCAAGGTTGGCATCCCTATCCTCATTGATTTCTTTCTCCAAAGATGTGAGCTCAACCCTTCTTCTTTGAGCATCTTGGCGATGCTCTCGAATGTTTTGCAGCTCCATGATCACCTGCTGGTCCTCAAGCTGCTTGTTTCTCTACTCCAGGTACTTCCTGTTCCACTTGGCCCTCTCCAAGTCAAGAGACAAGGCCTCAATCTCTGATTGTTGTTCCTGGATGAACTCTCTAAGCTCTGCATTTGTTGGCTCTGTATCGGTCTCATCGTCGTGAAGTAGAACAAACTTTGTCTCTCGTTCACCTGATGGCTCTCCTGAAGGCCCCTCATCATTCGCTGGCTCCTTACCTCTGTTTTAGGAGAAAACACAATCCTTCTGCCCCTTTGATATGTATTGGTCACCTTAGTCCTAGGTGCCTTGGAACCTCATCATTCTTTCTTGATGACCCAACCTCCATTGACTGTGCTGACATAGTTTGGTGCTGGCTTGGTGAAGTAGTTATATGCATGTTCAAAGCTGCCTCAATGAAAGTGTCCCATGTCATGTTATTTTTTGTAACCTGATGGAGAACCATAACCTTTATCAAGCTATGATTAAAGAGACTGGGATAATGCACTTTTCCTTTCAATTTCACCTTTTTAGACATCTTGGTTAAGCTCCTATACAAGTAACAACTCAAATTGAGCGACTTGGTTGTTGTAAAGTGCATGAGCAGCCTTATGTGATATTGATGCAACCTAGAAAATTTTCCCCCACATGTGAAGAATTTCATGACAGCCTTCATTAATGGTCAATATATCTCCAAAAAATATCTGAATGGAAAACATGTGAGTGAGTTTCTTTATATTATGATTTCAGTTAGGGTTTGTACTCTTCTAGGTCTAGGTTCATGTCTTTGAACCAACTTTCACCATGGTTTGGTATGCTTGTAGCTTGAGAGATGGAATCTACTGAAAACATGAAATCATTCCCTACAATGATGATTTTTTCTTCCATCAAGGTGAGGCAAATATACATCTGAGATGCTCATGGTGAAAAACTTGTTCTTGGCCTTTTCCTTGCCACATGTTCTTCATGGTGCTCAATGTTATCATGGTCCACCAATTCCTTTCCCTTCATCTCTTGTTTCTTGACTTTGAATTGTTCTTTCTCCATAGGTAGATGTTGTGCCTTAAGCTGACTAATTTCTTGATAAAGGAATGAAATGATAAGTTTGGCCCTTATCAAATTGTCCTTGACCCACATGATCTAAGAATACTTCTCTTTGATGACTTGTTGTATGGATTTATGCTCATCTTGTGCCTCCAACTCAACTAGGTCAAAATCATGCTCAATGAGCTCCTCATCATGCAAAGAAGCCTAATGATGTGATGGTGATCCTTATTCTTGTTTGCTTTTGCCAACAACTTCTCTAAGTGGATGTGGATCCTCTCGAGCCAAATCTCTCAATCAGCCTCTATCTCCTGCTGAATAGGTGTCTTCTTGTGGTTGTCTTTATGAAATTTGTTGCATTCAATCATAGGCATATAACCACCATATCACTCATAAAATTTGATAAACAAGTGATGTTATAGAGCCTACCTTGCAATTTGATGGGCTTCACAAGAAATTTGAGGCAAAATGGCACAATTTCAGGCCTTTTTTTCCCTGTGCGCCGCGCTCTCTATGTGCACCGCGCCAGTGTAAATTTACACTGGAAATTTCCTCCCAGTGCACCGCTCTCTTTTCCAGGCAACTTTTGGAGGCCTTCCTAGTGTCCAAATTGGGTGCAGGATAGCTCGTTGGAAAGGTATTTAAGTATAATTTCCAACCCAATTAGAATGTTTCAATTTGGAGTTCATTTTCCCTATCAAAATTCAAATCTCCCAAGACTGGTCAAAATGTGCCCAGTGAGGCTGCCTCAAGGCAAAGTGTTGTTTCAACTTTTGAATGCCTTCCTCAACTCCAAATTTAGCTCAGGATAGCTCATTGGAAATATATTTGTGTCTAGTTATCATTTGACTCATCAAAAAAGTCATTTGGCCAACTTATCTAGGAGAAAATTTTATTTTCCCAAGGTCACTTCAGAGGTGCATCAATTCTCCCAAGGCAACTATATTTTTGACATTTCTCCAAAACCATGACACCTATGTAAAAAGTGAAGGAGGTTTTTCTTCCTTGACATGTTGTGGACAAAAAAAGCTCTCAGTTTTCAAAATTTCATCTTTTATTGCTCAGAAACATCATTTGAGTGAAACCTATCCCGATGTGTGGAACAAGGGATTTGTCGAAATGAAGCGAAATGAAGGGGATAAGCGGCTTCTAAATTCTTGGAAGTAGGGATGGATGTTAAGAAGTAGGGAAAAGTGGAATTTCAAAGATTGAGTGAGGGGAAGGGGTCCAAAAAGGCAAAACACAGGTCCAACCTAGAAAATTGCCAGGTTGTAGCAAGAAACTAGGGTTTATGCGAAAATGAGGAATTTGGGGGATCTCAGTGATGGGAAGTGCTTGATAAGGTACTTTAAGGATAGGGGAAGGTGTATGAACATCAGGATATAAGTTTTGCCGATGATTATGCCGTGCAATAGAAATTACCTTCAAAACCCTAGGAGAGGGAAATGACCTTACCTAGGCGCAACTAAACCATGAACAAGGGGTAAAATGACCCAGTGGGACTTGAAATGATAATGAAAACTCTCTGAATGATGGTACACTCAGCTGAACAGTGACATGGACCGACATTTGGACAACTTTGACAAGGGTAAAATCAAACCCTAGACCTAATTCCTAGTGACCAAAGTTTGCTTGAAGACTCACTGAAATGACAAAATTTGACCTTGACACCTTAAAATCACTTTGCAAGAGCATGTTTGATCACTAGAGGAAGGCTGCAAAGACTAATACTAACATTGGCTCCAATAGGGATGGCAGCTCCTTGGAGGTGCCAAGAACTGTAGATCTTTGGGTGAGCAGACAGTGCCTTCGTCCATTGGGCTATGGAGTCCATTATTCCGACAAACCAACATGACTCAATTTATTGACTGAAACTTGACTGAAACTGACTCAATGCGAACTGAAATGAATGAAAAAATTGACTCTATGCAAAAGGAAATGACTCATGATTGACTTAACTAAAACAAGAACTGACAAAACTTATTCAATGGCAGCAGCCCATCAAGATTCGAGGGTTTCAAATCATGATGACAGCCACCTACGTACTAATGCAATATGTACACTCATGTGTAATGTGTCTTCCAATGTAACCAATCAAGTAGATGTCTCCTTGATTGATTCTCTGGATCAGATCTTCTGGTCAACAACAAATAGTGGTAAATGGGCCTCCAAAAACACAGTTGACCATGATCTCCTTCATCACTGAATACTGCAATAATCACCTTCATTTCTGACTGCAACAAATCTGCCATTGGGTCCTAAAAAGCATGAAGATTTTCCTCTTGCTGAAGAAACAAGGTGTCTATTTCTTGTGATGCTGATCTCTTTTCACAAATAAGGGTATGTTCCTGGTCCTTAAAAAATTCAGAACAAGTAGATGAGCAGCTCTCCGTTTCAAAGAACCTTTCAAAAGATGAGACATATGAAGAAGAATCTAAAAGGGAATCATGAATGATCTAATTTTCTGTGGTCTGAATATACTGTAGGTCATCTTCATATGATATGACAGCCAAATTATCATGTTCCTCATTACATTCATCACTAAAGAGAAAAGAAACTTCAGATGATTCTTGAAACCCAACACAATCCTTTATATCATCTACCACAAATTCATCTAGAGGAATGTTTTCACTTACTTGAGCAAAGATCTGAGCTGACTGGATTATTTCTTCATGAAGACTATGTTTTGATGACATGAGAACATTTGGATCCATAACCCTACCTTCTTCATCCCAGATGATTTTAATAGCAGAGTTCTCTTTCATGGGACTTAGTACAAGGTTTTCTTGGTCATCACAATCTGAATCTGAATCTAAAATGGGTGACTTGACATTATCACATTTTGGAATTAGAACTGGACTTCCTTGCATGTTGTCTTCTTCTATGGACAAATCTGAACCGACACTTTTTCTTTCATCACTTTCAGCCATATGGAACTCTTCAACCTACTGATCTATTTCATGTGATTCATGTTGACTTTCAAGATGCAAAATTCCTTCCTCTTCCACCATACTACAATCTTGATCATGCTGCAAATTTTCATGATCGTATTTACGCTGCTGAAAGGGATTTTCATCGAGGGCTTCCATGATCTCATCATCCATAAAATTATCATCCTCATAGTATTTTTCAAGGCTTTCAATAAAAGTAGAAGCATGTTTGCAATAGTCATGAACTAGATTTAATGATGGATAAGAGTATTTATATCTTTCAATGAACATGGCATGAAAATCCGTTAAACAGTAAATACAAGAAGGCGGCAAAATTTCATACTAAGATTGGGCTTCACCTTCTAGAGTGGCCATGAATATCTTCATTAAGCAATCTTCAGGAAAATCAACCTTCAACTTGCGAATATTCATGTGAAATCGAACTAGATGTAAAGCTGCATCCTTCTTACATCATCTTTAAACATAGGCAAATTCCTTGACCAATCTACTTTCGGAATCTTATTTGGAAAGCCTGGAATGTGATCTTAGCTCATGAGAGCGTATCTTCTTTCAATCCGCTCCATTTTTAAAATGTCAAAGCTACTGATCTCTCTATAGTGGAGTCACCATGAAGCACCGATTGCTGGATTCTTTAGTGAATGGAGTCGCCAGGTGAATGTTTTCAGCCTTTCCAGTGTTTGATTGTCGTCCACCATCAACAATCAGATCGGAACTTGAGATATGAACTGGGGCAAGACAATCTACAAGTAAACTTCTTCCCTAGTGGAGTCGCCACTATGTTAGCACCTAAATTTGCCTCAGGCTGAAGGAAGGCAAAAATTAGGGTAACCACAAGCCACGCTCAGTCTAGTAGCTAGCCCTACCAGAGCAGGAGAGGGCTCTCTCCGAGTCACGCTCAATGAATAGATAATCGAAAACGGTCTAAGATGACTTACAATGCAATATTTACCTTAGGCTAGTAAGTGAATAGGGATTCTGGAAACAATTTTCATGAATGATCGAGCTTCTGGGATGTTATGGGACCGGCACTCAACAAAGAACAGAGAATTTAATACAAAGGCACATATTATTCCATGAGGCAAGGTAGGCGGAAAATGTAACAATTTATATTGAGGTACCGCGACATGAATAGACTGTTGAAGAAAGTGAAAAGGGCATAGTGACATGAATCCTTTTCAACAGAAGAATAACATTGAACATGAAATCTTCCCACAGGCAGAGAAATAAAATTGAATTCTACCTAATCTCACTGAGAAAATTTCACTGGAAATGAACATGAATTGGATTATGAAACATAACGAAATACATATAAAAACATAAGAGACACATTTGATACACTCACAACCACAAGAATCTCATGAAACAGAGCCTCTGCCTTTCATTAATTCTCTGTCAAAAATACACAGTGAAGAAACAAAGTTTCTTTCCCACAGTCTCCCAGAAGTTACAAGCCAACCAACCCTTTGCAAATAGCTTGCATACAATATATATAATGTGTGAGGAAGAGATAGAACACCCAAGGGTTGGGAAGTTACTTGAATCATTACAAAATGGAGATGGAGAGCCAACCATCAGCTACAAGTGCAGTGCTCACAAACATGACATTTGGTCTGGGTGACCCTTTGCCTTCCTTCGCCACTTGGATAGATGCCAATCTGGAGAAAAAACACTTTAAATGCTGCCTTTGGTGCCAAAAAACCGAAGTGTTGATGACCAGGCCCACTTGGAGAAGTCGCGAACCGAATTTCACGAAATGGGAGCAAATTGGCAGTGTTTCCTCTGTGCGTCGTGCCAATTTCTTTGTGCATCGCGCCACTTTGGGGCCTATTTTGGGGCACTTGCATGTGTCCAAAATGTGCCCAAGTGGACTTGTTGGAAAGCCTGTCCTGTGTAATTTCTAACCCAACTAGAATTTTTAAATTTGGTGCTCATTTGCCCCTCCAAATCTCTATTCTCCCAAGACTGCATTCTGTGTGTCTAAAAAGTGGCAGAGAGGCCATTTTTGGGGTGTTTTTGACCTCTAGGAGGCTCAAATCGTGCCCAAATCTCTTGCCCAGACACCAGTAGTCATAATTTTCCATGTTGAATCCAAATCTGCAAGACATTTCTCATTTGGAGCTCTATAATTTTAGGGTCGCGCCAATGGCGCGGCGCACAGGGAGAAAATCCCTGTTTTTTGCCCAAAAAATTTCCATGTGACCAAAAATTCCCCAAATTTCTTGAAATTTGGGCTGGAGGTTCTCTATGGGGTGCCATGCTGAGCCAAGGAAGCCTCAGCCAAGATTCTAAGCCTATCTTGCTCTTTTGCTTCTTTTGCCCTCCTTGTTGCTTTCCTCAATTTTTCTTTTAAACTCTTTATTCGAGCCTTGGCACTCATGTTTCGTGCCCTGTAATGAAATGCCATGTGTCTCAACAGAGCAAGGTCTTTGTCGGCCTTGTCTAGCAGCCTTTCCAAATGCATGTTGACCCTCTCAAGGTTGGCCTCCCTATCCTCATTGATTTCTTGCTCCAAATATGTGATCTCAACCCTTCTTCTTTGAGCAGCTGTGCGATGCTCTCGAATGTTTTGCAGCTCCATGATCGCCTGCTGGTCCTCAAGCTGCTTGTTTCTCTGCTCCAGGTACTTCATGTTCCACTTGGACCTCTCCAAGTCAAGGGACAAGGCCTCAATCTTTGATTGTTGTTCTTGGATGACCTCTCTAAGCTCTCCATTTGTTGGCTCTGTATCGGTCTCATCGTCGTGAAGGAGAACGAACTCAGTCTCTCGTTCACCTGATGGCTCTCCTGAAGGCCCCTCATCATGCGTTGGCTCCTTACCTCTGTTTTAGGAGAAAACACAATCCTTCTGCCTCTTTGATATGTATTGGTCACCTTAGTCCTAGGTGCCTTGGAACCTCATCATTCTTTCTTGATGACCCAACCTCCATTGATTGTGCTGACATAGTTTGGTGTTGCCTTGGTGAAGTAGTTATATGCAAGTTCGAAGCTGCCTCAATGAAAGTGTCTGTTAGGCCCCTATACTACTAGTGTAACCCCTTATTGTTATTAGTATAACCCACTTATTATATTGATGTACTCATGTAGTGCCCATATTGTTACTATTATGCCACATAGAAGCCCACCATTGTTACTGTTGTGCCCTACAATATTATTGTTATGTAGGCTTTGATTGTATTGGGACCACTTAGACTCCTATATATAGAAAGGAGGTATTTTCATTTGTATCATCCAAGAATTGTTCATTTATGTAATGTAAAGGAGGTTGCCCCCTCGAAGAGGCTGAATTCTAAGGCGTGGATCTCTCTTTTCTATCTTTTTGTGAGCTGGTTTCATAAAATTTGGTATCAGAGCTTTGGATTCTAGGGTTTCGCTGCTCCAAACAGGTCATCGTGGAATTTTTTCTATAACTGTTTTTCTATGACGTTTCAGAAGTCGCAAGAAAAACCCATTTCAGAAGAATTGGCACTGAACCTTGGGTCCGAATTTCAGATCTTTTCGCGCGATATTTTCGGAGATATGATCTGCGGAATTTGGTCTTTTTGCAGACTCCTGAATTACACTCAAAACAGGTGACCTAGGGAAAATCGTCATAACTTTCTTTCTGAGCATCGGATTGAAATTTCGTAAGAAGGTCACTGCGGGAGATTGTGCATAACGTTTTCTTGGAGAATCCAATTTGGATCAGACTTGTGGCATTGGAAAGAGGACATAGAGGGCTACTACAGGTCACAAGTTTAGAACTTAAAGATCCGAAAGTACAGAGTTACAGTCGTTTCAAGAAAGAGCTCCTAAAATCAAGAAAAAGCAAGATGAGGAAGTTTGATGGCAAGGATCCGATAAATTGGATACTTCAGATGGAGCAATATTTTGATATACAAGGTGTACAACTGTTACAAAAGGTACGTATTGCATCTTCATATTTAGAACCAGATCAATTTTTATGGTACAAAGGGCTTTGTTCTCGTAAAAAACTTGTTACGTGGTCAATTTTCACGGAGGAAATGATAGCACATTATGAGGATATAAAGAGCAACACTTTCTTTAGAGCAACACCACAACAATTGGAAAGAGTAAAAGGGCTTTGTGACATAATGGAAAGCAAAATTATGGAAACCAGGAAGCATACCCCTCACAACTATAAAGATGGAAGTGTTGTTTCTCCTAGCCTTCCACAACCTACAAGGGTTACACCACAACAATTGGAAGAAAAAAGAGAAAAAGGGCTTTGTTACAATTGTGATAGCAAATGCACTAAAGGTCATAGGTGTGCTGAGAAGAAATTATTTTACATAGAATATGAAGAGGAGGAAGAAAAGGATCAAGAAACATCAAAAGAAGAGGATATACGTCAGGACACCACCCCAGGGAAAGAAGAAATGAATCAGACCATATCTTGTAAAGCATTGGCAAGAATTACAACTCCTCAAACTCTCAAGATAGAAGGACATATCAAGAAGAAAAAGGTGCAAGAAGTGAAAGATCACATCGAGAAAGAAGAAATGAATCCAACCATATCTTGTAATTCAATGGATGGAATTACCACTCCTCAAACTATCAAGATAGAAGGACACATCAAGAAGAAAAATGTTCAAGAAGTGAAAGATCACATCGAGCATCAAGAAATGAATCCGACCATATCTTGTAAAGGACTGGAAGAAATTACCACTCCTCAAAAGATAGAAGGACATATCAAGAAGAAAAAGGTTCAAGTAGAGAAAGATCATATCGAGCATCAAGAGCAAGTTCTCCAACTTTTAAAGGATAACGCCACTTCGGTGCAAAATCAAATGAAACAACAGGTAGATCAACATCGTAGTGAAAAATGTTTTGATGTGAGTGATTGGGTATTTTTACTGCTACATCTCAAGCAAGCTATTTATGAGAAGGAAATGTTGGCAATACTACATGCACTTAAAAAATGGCGACCTTACCGAATGGGAAGACGCTTCAAGGATGAGGATGTGGAAGCATTGTTTTGTGTTATTTATATTATCCAACCAAATTGGATAAACGAAGCAACGGATGAATGGAAGAAGAATGAAGAAGTATGGCCACTTATTCAAAAGTTGCAAAAGATCCCAATTCAAGCAATATTGCCAGAAATTGAAGAGGAAGGAAAAATCATATTGGAACCTGGAGCAGTCACAGAAACAAGAACCCGACAGCTACGAAATCGATCAATTTCAGAGTATCTCATCAAGTGGAAGAACTTACCCGTTGAATATTCCACATGGGAGGACAAGAATTTTATATAGAAGCATCAAGAACTACTCAAGCGTTGAGGACAACGCTTTTTGAAGGAGAGGGGCATGTTAGGCCCCTATACTACTAGTGTAACCCCTTATTGTTATTAGTATAACCCACTTATTATATTGATGTACCCATGTAGTGCCCATATTGTTACTATTATGCCACATAGAAGCCCACCATTGTTACTGTTGTGCCCTACAATATTATTGTTATGTAGGTTTTGATTGTATTGGGACCACTTAGACTCCTATATATAGAAAGGAGGTATTTTCATTTGTATCATCCAAGAATTGTTCATTTATGTAATGTAAAGGAGGTTGCCCCCTCGAAGAGGCTGAATTCTAAGGCGTGGATCTCTCTTTTCTATCTTTTTGTGAGCTGGTTTCATAACAGTGTCCCATGTCATGTTATTTTTTGTAAACTGATGGAGAACCATAACCTTTATCAAGCTATGATTAAAGAGACTGGGATAATGCACTTTTCCTTTCAATTTCACCTCTTTAGACATCTTGGTTAAGCTCCTATACAAGTAACTACTCAAATTGAGCGACTTGGTTGGTGTAAAGTGCACGAGCAACCTTATGTGATATTGATGCAACCTGGAAAATTTCCCCTCACATGTGAAGAATTTCATGACAGCCTTCATTAATGGTGCATATATCTCCAAAAAATATTTGAATGGGAAAACATGTGAGTGAGTTTCTTTATATTATGATTTCAGTTAGGGTTTGTACTCTTCTAGGTCTAGGTTCATGTCTTTGAACCAATTTTCACCATGGTTTGGTATGCCTGTAGCTTGAGAGATGGAATCTCTGGTGATTTTGTCTTCCATCAAGGTGAGGCAAATATACATCTAAGATGCTCATGGTGAAAAACTTTTTCTTGGCCTTTTCTTTGCCACATGTTCTTCATGGTGCTCAATGTTATCATGATCCACCAATTCCTTTCCTTCATCTCTTGTTTCTTGACTTTGAATTGTTCTTTCTCCATAGGTAGATGTTGTGCTTTAAGCTGACTGTTTTCTTGATCAAGGCATGAAATGATAAATTTGGCCCTTAACAAATTGTCCTTGACCTACATGATCTAAGAATACTTCTCTTTGATGACATGTTGTATGGATTTATGCTCATCTTGTGCCTCCAAGTCAACTAGGTCAAAATCATGCTCAATGAGCTCCTCATCATGCAAAGAAGCCTCATGATGTGATGGTGATCCCTATTCTTGTTTTCTTTCACCAACAACTTCTCTAAGTGTATGTGGATCCTCTCGAGCCAAATCTCTCAATTAGCCTCTATCTCCTACTGAATGGGTGTCTTCTTGTGGTTGTCTTTATGAAATTTGTTGCATTCAATTACAGGCATATAACCACCATATCACTCATAAAATTTGATAAACAAGTGATGTTATAGAGCCTACCTTGCAATTTGATGGGCTTCACAAGAAATTTTAGGCAAAATGGAGCAATTTCAGGCCTTTTTTTTCCCTATGCGCCGCGCTCTCTATGTGCGCCGCGCTAGTGTAAATTTACACTGGAAATTTCCTCCCAGTGCGCTGCGCTCCCTTTGTGCGCCACGCTCTTTTCCAGGCAACATTTGGAGGCCTTCTCGGTTTCCAAATTGGGTGTAGGATAGCTCGTTGGAAATGTCTTTGAGTCTACTATCCAACCCAACCAGACGCTTTTAATTTGGAGTTCATTTTCCCTGTCAAAAGTCAGATCTCCCAAGACTAGTCAAAATGTGCCCAGTGAGGCTGCCTCAAGGCAGAGTACTGTTACAGTCAACTTTTGAATACCTTCCGCAACTCCAAATTGAGCTCATGATAGCTCATTGGAAATAAATTTGTGTCTATTTATCGTTTGATGCATCAAACAAGTCATTTGGCCAACATAGCTAGGAGAAAATTTGATTTTCCCAAGGTCACTTCAGAGGTGCATCAATTCTCTCGAGGAAACTATATTTTTGACATTTCTCCAAAACCATGAATCCTGTGTAAAAAGTGAAGGCGTTTTTTCTTCCTTGGCATGTTGTGGACAAAAACCTCTCTCATTTTTCAAAATTTCATCTTTTATTGCTCAGAAACATCATTTGAGTGAAACCTATCCCGATGTGTGGAACAAGGGATTTGTCGAAATGAAGCGAAATGAAGGGGATAAGCGGCTTCTAAATTCTTGGAAGTAGGGAGGGATGTTAAGAAGTAGGGGAAAGTGGAATTCCAAAGATTGAGTGAGGGGAAGGGGTCCAAAAAGGCAAAACATAGGTCCAACCTAGAAAATTGCCAGGTTGTAGCAAGAAACTAGGGTTTGTGCGAAAATGAGGAATTTGGGGGATCTCAGTGATGGGAAGTGTTTGATAAGGTACTTTAAGGATAGGGGAAGGTGTATGAACATCAGGATATAAGTTTTTCCAATGATTTGGCCATCCAAGAGAAATTTCCTTCAAAACCCTAGGAGAGGGAAATGACCTTACCTAGGCGCAACTGAAGCATGAACAAGGGGTAAAATGACCCAGTGGGACTTGACCTTATAATGAAAACTCTCTGAATGATGGTACACTCAGCTGAACAGTGAGATGGACCGACATTTGGGCAAATTTGACAAGGGTAAAATCAAACCCTAGACCTAATGCCTAGTGACCAAATTTTGCTTGAAGACTCACTGAAATGACAAAATTTGACCTTGACCCCTTAAAATCACTTTGCAAGAGCATGTTTGATCACTGGAGGAAGGCTACAAAGACTGACACTAACATTGTTGACCACGAAAGTTAGGATTTCTAACTTGTGGCTCCGGTTTGTCAAGTTTCACACTTTCAAGCATCTGCTCTACCTTATTTAGTAATTGATCCATCGAGGAAGACTCTTCCTTGACTGTGACCTTCTTTTCTGCTTTCGCTCTAGCTCTTTTGGACAAAAGATTTTCTTCAACGCTAACCATTATATTCTGCATGTCTTCCATTGTGGCCGGTTCTCTCTCTCTTAATTGATAAGCCATGTCAGCATCAAAACCATCCGGGAACTTCACAATGGCTAGTCCCACAGGTGGCCTTAGATGATCTGGAATTTCGTTATAAACTGAATTGAATCTAACACAATAGTCTTGGACCGACTCACCAGCGTTTCGTTTGATTTGCTTATATTCAGCAAGAATTTGAAGAGGATTCTTTTTCACTTCCCATCGGTTCAAAAATTATCTTTGTAGGTCGGCCAAGGTAGCGATAATTTCCTCCGGCAAGCCTCTGAACCATTTCCTCACATCACCTGCAAATGTTTGTACAAAGAGTCTCATTGCCACATTCTCTGCATCGATCTCACGAAGTTCATAGAAATCTGCCATTTTGTCCACATGTTGCTTAGCAGTAATGTTGTTAGGAGTGCCATCAAAAAATAGGATTTTGCTTTGATAATTTGCGGGATCTAGAACTTGAGGCAGAACCAGGGGTCCAAAACAGGTAGCCATCACTCTTGGTGGATTTGGCCTTGGAGGTTTTGGAGGAGTGTACACAGTTTGTAAGGGGCTAGCAATTGGAGTTTGAAGCTGTGTCATAATATAATTATCAATTGACCGGTTATCCCTTTTAGTTTCTAGGTCTACAAGAAATTGTGGATTGGGGACAGTATAGTCAACAACCCTTTTGGATTTTGTTTCGAACAATGATAGTTCAAACTGCTCATCAAACTCAAGCTCTTCAAGATTCTCAAAAATGTCAGGACATGAATGGTATTTGAAAACGGGAGTTATAGTGCTCTCTTGACGAAGGAGTATTGGAATCAAGTTGGGGTTTTCGTAAATATAAGGGGGATACGGATCTGGATTGGATCTGGTATATCGTCTCAAAGCCAGCGTGTTATTTCGAAAAAATCAGAAGGACATGAACAACTTACTCAGCCTATCAAATCCTAAACTTATCATCCGGAAGCTTAGAATTATCAAGAAGTAAGGGGATTAATTTCCTCCCCAGTATGGTCGCCACTATGTTAGCACCTAAATCTACCTTAGGCTGAAGGAAGGAAAAATTCAGGGTAACCACAAACCACGCTCAGTTTGGTAGCTAGCCCTACCAGAAAAGGAGAGGGCTCTCTCCGAGTCACGCTCAGGGAATAGATAAATGAAATGGTCTGAGATGACTTACAGTGAAATATTAATCTTAGGCTAGTAAGTGAATATGGATACAAGAAACATTTTTTATGAATGACTGAGTTTCTGGGATGGTATGGGACCAACGGACAACAATGAACAGAGAATTTAATACAAAGGCACAAATTAGTTCATGAGGCAAGACCGGCGGAAAGTATAGCAATTTAGTTCGAAATACCGTGGAATGGAGAGATTGCTTAGGAGAGTGAAAAGGGTATAAGTACATGAATCCTTTTCAACGGAAGAGAAACACTGAACATGAAATTTTCCCACAAGCAGAGAAATATAAATGAATTCTACCTTATCTAACTTAGAAAATTTCACTGGAAACGAATATGAAATGAAATGTGAAACATAACGAATTACATATGAAACATAAGAGGCACATTTGCTACACTCACAACCACATGAATCTCATGAAACATAGTCGCTGCCTTTTATTAATCCTCTGTCAAAATATACAATGAAGAAACAGAGTTTCTTTCCCATAGTCTCCCAGAAGTTACAAGCCAACCAACCTTTTGCAAATAGTTTGCATACAATAAATAGAATGTGCCATGAAGAGATAGAATGCCCAAGGGTTGGGGAGTTACTCAAATCATTACAAAATGGAGGTGGAAAGCCAACCATTAGCTACAGGTGCAGCGTTACAAACATGAAAAATGGCTTGGGTGACCATTTGCCTTCCTTTGCCACTTGGATAGAAGCCAATCTGGAGTGAAAATACTTTAAATGCCACCTTAGGTGCCGAAAAAGTGAAATGTAGATGAGCGGGCCCACTTGGATAAGCCGCGAATCGAAATTTCGTGAAATGGGCGCGATTTTGGTTGTTTTCTCTATATGCGTTGCGCCACTTTGGAGGCTGTTTTGAGGTACCTGCAGGAGTCAAAATTGTGCCCAAGTGTGCTTGTTAGAAATCCTGGCTTGTCTACTATCTAACCCAAGTGGAATTTCTGAATTTGGTGCTCATTTTCCCCTCCAAATCTTCATTCTCCCAAGACTACTTCTTGTGTGTTAAAATAGGGGCAGAGAGGTCATTTTTTGGGTGTTTTTGACCTCCTGGAGACTCAAATCATGCCCAAATTTCTTGTCCAAGCACCAGTAGTCGTTATTTTTCATGTTGAATCCAAAAATGCAAACCATTTGTGATTTTGAGCTCCCAATCCTAAGCATCGTGCCACAGGGAGAAAAAACCTGTGTTGTGACCAAAAATTTGCCATATGACCAAAATTGCCCCAAATTTCTTGAAATTTGGGCTGGAGCTCCTCTATGAAGTGCTATGCTGGGCCAAAGAGGCTTCATCCAATATCTGAAGTCGATCAAGCTCCCTTTGCCTCTTTTGCTTCTTGATTGCCTTCCTCAATTTAGCTTTCAATTTCTTGATTCAAGCCTTGCATACTTTGTTTCGCGCCATGTAGTGGAAAGCCATGTGTCTCAGCAGTGCATGGTCCTTATCAGATTTTTCCAGTAGCCTCTCCAAGTGCATGTTAACTCTCTCGAGGTTGGCCTCCCGATCCTCATTTATTTTTTGCTCGAATGACGTGAGCTCAACTCTTCTCCTTTGTGCAGGTTGGCGATGCTCACGAATGTTTTGTAGCTCCATGATCGCTTGCTGATCCTCTAGCTATTTGTTCCTCTGCTCCATATATTTCATGTTCCACTTAGCCCTCTCCAAATCAAGGGACAAGTCTTCGATCTCTGATTGCTGCTCCTAGATGATCTCTTTGAGTTGTGCACTTGTTGGTTTTGCATCTATATCATCATCATGAAGGAGAACGAATTCGGTCTCTCGTTCACCTGATGGCTCACTTGAAGGCCCCTCATCATGCATTGGCTCCTTACCTCTATCATGTACTTGTAGTGCTGATGTCGGAAGCGAGGCCCCTTCCGCCCCGGGTGGAGATAACACTCCTTTTGCTGCTGCAAACAAATGCCTATTGCCTCTCTAATAGGTGATGAATACTGGCATAGTAGTGGTCTCATGGCGCTCATACTGATTAGAAGGACCACCTATCTCATGTTCAACCTTTGACTCTACCTGTGAAGTGTTGAAGAGGTCACGGGAGATGAAGTCATCCCAAGTAATTCCCTGCAATCCCAACTAATGATCCACCAAAATCTTAATAAGAGCAAAGTGATAAACACTCTTAAGTTGCTGCTGAGGGGTCTTATGCTGCATGAAGGTGTTCATCCTCTCTATGTTCCTGCAAATGAAAAATGGGATGTTCATCATCCGTACCCTGGTAAAGTGCATGAGCAACCTGATGTGATAGGCATATAAATGAGAGAACCTCCCCTCACAGCTGAAGTACTTCATGATCAACTTCATGAGTGGAGCATTTTCATCTTTCAAACATCTGAATGGAAAGACTCTTGTGAGATGCCTCAAGCAACTGGCCTTAATGTAAGGCTCATAATGCTTCCGATCAAATTTATGTTTCTTGTGCCATGGTTCTCCAACATTCAGTATGCCGGTTATTAATGAGACAGTTTCAGGTGTCAGTGTGAAGGTGACCCCGACCAAAATAGAGTGATCTCCATGGAGGTGAAGCACAAAAAGACGGGCCAACTCATGATGAACTCTAACATTAGCCACCCTTTGACAAAATTCAAAACATGCTAGGTGCTAGAAACATGACATAGCAAGAGGACATGCCTGCAATTCTGTGAGGCTAGTGGGCTCATCCCTAACATGTTTGCCACTCTTGTGATGTCTCTTGGGAGCCTGCTCTTCCGAGGATGAGTCACTTTGTGCCTCCATCTCATACTCTAATGAATGTTGTGATTTCATGACTGCTATGTGTACTGTATTTAGGATTCCCTTTGATGATGGTGTGAAGCTGGGTGCTTTTGTGATATCTACCACCAAGGGGAACAATGAAACAAAAGGGAGTATTAGGAGGGGAGTAATGTGACGGGAATAGGGGTTATGGGGAGAAGTTTGTTTAGGGATATGCAGGGGGTTTGGGTATTTGATAGGGTATGTTTTGGGGTGTTATGTTGACCAATAAGAGGAGGGGAAAGAGAATAGGGTTTGGTAGTGTTTTAGGGTAGGGATAATAGGAAAAAACAGAAAGGGAGGATAGGGAAAAATGGTAGGTGAGGGAAAAATGGTGGCTCAAAATGGAACCTTGGCCTCAATCCCGCAATTATGAAACCCTAGCAACAATGGCCTTTGGTGTTTTCTTGAGGTTGATTTTATTAATTTAGTTGCATTCAAACATAGCCATAATCCACCATATGATTTATAAACTTTGATGAACAAGTCATGTCATAGAGCCTACCTGTCAATTTGATGGGCTTCACAAAAAATTTGAGGAAATTTGGCATGGTTTTGGCCCTCTGTGAGTGTGCGCCGTGCGCAAAACCCAGTGCATCATGCCTGGGTGTGCACTGTGCCCATTGAAAAAATACACTGAGGGGTGGCTCTGTGTGCGCCGCGCCCTGAAAACTACCTCAAACCTTGCTCCAAACACGCACGATGCACACTCAAACACTTTGTAATGTTTCCCTATGCACCTGATTTGCAAAATGACTTTGATTTTGGTGGAAACTTGTTTATAAAGACTTGGAAGTCATGGGTTAAATTTCTTCTCCAAAAACCCATTTTTCTAATGTTGTGTTTTGACACCTTTTCATTGACTTAAAGCAACACTGATTTTCACTTCCCCTTTGAAATTTTAGCTCAAATGATGAAATTTTCAGCACTCTTTGCAAGGATTGCACAACAGGACATTTGGCCACGAAAACCATGCCTCCATATGAAGAAATCAATTGACGACTTTTTTTGAAAATTTTATCACAAATGACACTGTTTGACTTTTCTTCAAAACAGAGTTTTGAAGAAGAGTCGAAGTCTATCCACATGACGATGAAATTCTCTGAATCATTACTTTGTAAGGGCCTCACTCTGGCCTGCATGGCTTTACTGGACATATTTAAAGACCAAATTAATTAATCCCTAGACCTAATGATCAAAAATGACTTTTTTCCAGTAAAGGATCAGACCTTGACTGTCATGGAATTTGGTGATCATTGACAAAAGACCTGAGCCAGCAGGAGACAGACATGGGGAGAAATGAATAGCATGACCTTTTCCATCAGATTATGGCATGCCCCTAGCGGAATGCAGCTGAGTGAATGGAGCGGGACTCAAAATGAAATGCATAAAGAGTTTTGATCTCTGACGGAGGACTAACCAGACCGACTCTAACACTGGGCATGGGGCACAACAAGCAAAGTGGTGAACGGGTGCGTAATGTGTGGGAATCTACCGAATAGTTCACTCCAAATCTTGAATAATTCATAAAGCAAGCTAATTCATGCTATTCGATGAGCCCACGTAGTATCAGGTAGTTGGTTAGGTAAAGGCTGACCAAGCCAAAGATGCTTAGCTGGTCTTTTTCGGATGATCAGCCACACTAGGACTGAGACACGGCCCAGACTCCCTTGGGGGGTAGAAGTGGGGAATATTGGACAATGGGCTCACACCCAATCCAACAATATCACATGGGTGAAGAAGGGCACTACCGCTTTTCAAGCTCTTTCGTCGAGATTTGATTATGACATGACTCGAGGAAGAAGCCCCGGCTAACTCTGTGCCAGTAGACGTGGTAATACGAGGGGGAAAGTGTTGTTCGGAATGACTAGAAGTAAAGGGCACGTAGGCAGTGAAAAGGGCAGAAAGTGAAAGTTTCCAAAACACTGGCAAGGTGCATTCTTGACCATTTCACTTGAGTGAGATAGGGGACAGTGGAATTTCGTGTTGAGGGATCAAATCCTAAGATATACGAAGGAACGCCAACCGCGAAGGTATCTCTCTGTGTCCCCACTAACACTGGGGTGCGAAAGCATGGGGAGAAAATAGGATCAGATACCCTGGTAGTCCATGCCATAAGCGATGAGTGTTCATCCTTGGTCTGCCTGCCTACTAGGTAGGATTAGGACGAGGGGCCTAGCTAACGCGTGAAACACTCCACGTGGGGAGTACGGTCGTAAGATTGAAACTCAAAGGAATTGACGGGGGCCTACACAAGCGGTGGAGCATGTGGTTTAATTCGATACAACGCATAGAACCTTACTAGCCCTTGACATATGAACAAGTGTGCCTGTCCTTAACAGGATGGTGTGAAAATTCATACAGGTGCTGCATGGCTATCATCAGCTCGTGTCGTGAGATGTTTGGTTAAGTCCTATAATGAACGAAACCCTCATTTTGTGTTGCTAATACATGCGCTAACGGACCAATGTCATCACCCCTTCTCAAGGGTGAGGGTGAGTAAGTGAACTCTCGGAGGCAAGTGCCTCTTTTTGATTGATGACACTCCTATGAAGGCAGGTGCGTGCTGCACTCACAAGAGACTGCCTGTGATATGATGGAGGAATGTGGGGATGATGTCAAGTCTGCATGGCCCTTATAGGATGGGCCACACATGTGCTACAATGGCAATGACAATGGGAAGTAAGGTCGTAAGGCGGAGCGGATCTGGAAAGATTGCCTCAGTTCGGATTGTTCTCTGCAACTCGAGAACATGAAGTTGGAATTGCTAGTAATCACGAATCAACATGCCGCGGTGAATATGTACCTAGGCCCTGTACACACCACCTATCACACCCTAGGAGTTGATTTCTCTCGAAGCATTAGACCAATGATCACCCTATCTATATATGTTCCACTAGTGTGGCCCACTATGATTGGGGTGGTCTTATTGGTGTGTACCACAGTGGGGTCTTCGACTGGAGTGAAGTCGTAACAGGGTAGTTGTAGGGGAACTTGCGGCTGGATCAAATCCCTCACCATACAACTAGTGAGTGACCGCTCACCTTATGAATAGTGAGTGACTCCGTCCTTATGAAAAAGTAGGGGCGATGGTGGCCCGATGGTTCTTCAAGTTCCTCTCTGGGGGGGGCGTGTTACTTATTTTAGAGGGGCCACGCTACCTCTCCTAGAGGTTGAGAGTTTCACAGGCTCACCCTCACCCTGTCGGTCCTCTCCCTGTGGTCGAGCAACTCAAGTTCCTCTCCCTAACAGTCGAGCCCCTGCCAGTCCTTGATGCTTATTACGAGGGGGGGAGTTGGTCGAGCCTACTTTTTCACCCTGAGAATCCGCTAGCAAAGTAAGCAGTATATATATAGCAACATCAGTAGTTGATCCAGTAGCAATTAAGGCCCCCACATTCGATGAAAACTTCTATCAATAAAGCTTGGGTAATATGGATTCAAATCTCAGGGCTATATAGGGTAGGGGTGAAATGAACTCGATTGCCTACTTATATAGAAAATGTTGGCACACTCTACTCAAAATATGGGCTTGCATTCTAGATGCTAAGGGCAAGTCCACATGATTCCATGAGAATCTAAATGTACCCATCCAGCTCATATCTGCCTTAATCCAAATCTCCCACATTCAGGGCATAAATGACTCTCCTTATCCTAAAACATCCGTGTACATGTATCATATAAGGGATTGGGTCATTCATACGGAGAATTTGATACTCCATGCGCTTCCATTCATAGTAGGGGATAAGATTGCTTGAACAGGAGAATGATGGCGACTGAAGCACTTTGTAAGCACGAGCCGAAACTCTCTAGCAGGATCTTGATATCGCCTTATGATGCCGCCGTAGAATCGTCTCATGTTGCTTGTCAAAAAGAGGGGATGGGGATGATCAGTTGATTGGCATCAACCAGACAGATAGAGACGATATTCTTGTGTAACAGCTAGAGGAATCAATGGATTATATATACAGTTTCGCTCCACACCCACCCAGATTCTATTCCTGCACTAGGCTCCTTTTGAGGCTTGCTCCTCCACCCCAGGTTCCATTTGGAAGGGTTTAGTCTTCACGCATTTCAACAACAATGCCTCCCCGTTGCGACTCTTCTTCATAGGATGTTGAATCACCTCTTTCTAGCTCACTACAAGAACATGCTCTCTCTTTTCATGAGGCAGTGGGCATGTAGCCTTTGGATTCCACTCCAGGATTCTAGTTAGATACACACATTGATCTACCCAAATATGGTGGGCAAATGCAGGGAGAACTGATGGACTCTTGGATCAGCAATGTCAATGCATATTGAATACTTGTATCCACATGATTGAGGCCACATGCTTCCAAATCGTATAATACCACTTGGAAGGCGTGGCACAAGCCTGGTGGTAGTCCCAATCTCACTCTCCAAAGATCTACATCGAACTCAATGTGGCCCAATCTGGCAGTTCCACCTTTGGGAAAAGTACTACACGGGATGCCTTCTGTCTAGCCATTCAACAACGTTTCTACCCTCTTGGTTATCTGTAGAACTTGAGTTATCTTTAGAACTTAATATGTTGGTGGTTTCAACTTCGCCACTCTCTATGTTAGACCATCAAGCAATATATTGAGCTTTTCACCAAGCTCTGGATCAACCTCTGCATTAGGAAAATTGATTCCTTGATGCGGGCTTGGGTGGCCCCTCTCAAATAAGTAACTAAAGGTTGGTCGAACCATGCTTACACATCCTCATTATCAAGTTGTTTCTGGTTTGTTAGTTGTTTATAGAAATGAAGTGGCATTATTTGAGTGCACTACCCTAGACCGAGCCTTTCTTCACGCCTTAGCTATTGAACACAATAATGAGAAATGACCTTGCTTATCTCCTTCTCGTACCCCTACCCATCATCCCACTTCCATGCTTCCACATACCTCTCTTACCCTAGCTACTGGTTCGTATTCCTCCAATCGTCCTAGCCACTTGTGTCATTACCATAAAACACAGACCCATTCTACTAGTAGGGGTTGTGAAAGAAACAATCCCGTCATGACCCAGCGGCAAACATTCGAGAGAGTAGTGGTAAGCCCAGTATCCAATGTGTTAAGGATCACGTAGACACAGGGCTCTCTTCGATGGGCCAACTCGGGAATAGTGAAGCACATCAATCGGCCCAAGCGAAATCAGTAGACATCCCTAGACAGAACTACTTTTGCCAACCGAGCCTATGTAATAGCGAATCCTTAGCCTGCGTATCGGTACTAAATCCACGGTTGCTGTTTGGTGAATAGCAGTTAGTCCTATAGTGGCTATAGTCGCAGTCAGAAGTACTTTGAGAATTCTAGCTCCAACTACGGAATATGAAGCGTTCTCTTCGACCCCAAACCCAAACTCTTTGACCGGGTGACTTGTCATGCTAGGTTCATCCAGAGCATGGATAAGCTCACGCACAGCCAACTTCTCTATCTACCTGTGCAGCTCACTCATTCCTTTCACCTGTATTCAATGGTCGCATGGAATTTGGTGTGGCTCTGGGACTGTATTCGGCGTGACTCCAGCCGGCATAACTACAAATCTATAATCCATCCATCGGGTGGTCCCTCGACACGACCAATGGGCTCTTGAAACAACTATACCTTCCAAGACGGCGTATCAGTTATCAATTCTACCCTACCTACCCAACTAGCGAACAACCTACCTATCTCTATCAAAGTGCATCTCTTCTTCTTTCTTTCAGCTGGAGTGTGCGACCGAGACTCTATTCTATGGTGGGGACCTGGTGCTAGCAGATAGAGCGTGATGCTGTTGAGAATGGGGATGTTTAGGTTTCTTCGTTCGTGGGGATATATAGGACATAGGCAAGCATGAGTGATCCAAACAACTTCCCGTGTGGCTTATTGTATAAGAAAGTTATGCGCAGATCTGAATCCATTCTCCTATTAGTTCCTTGCGCTCAGAGAACAAGTGGGTTAACCTCCTCTCTCTTAACTCGATGCGGACAAGCAGATCAACCTCCTCTCTCTTATGGTTGAGTGGCATTACAGCTCCTTGCCCGATGTGGACAAGTGGGTTAGCCTCCTCTCTCTTATGGTCAAGCGGCCTTACGGCTCCTTGCCCGATGCGGACAAGCGGGTGAACCTCCTCTCTCTTATGATGGGGTGGCCTTACGGCTCCTCTCCTTTCAAAATTCAAGTGGCTTCGCTCCTGAAATTCCTATTTGAAGTAAGAAACAAATCTATTTGAGTACCGGGTGAAAGCTCGTTCCCCCCTAACGAAAGGTTTCTGTAAATGAAAACATAAAATGCGAAGGTTTCACCTATGTGCTCCAATTCAATATTATGCCTGCTCCCAGTGGTGGTGCTTAAGCTGCTAGCCATGGATCCACTTGAATAAGACCCCTTAAGGTATAAGGTAACTTGTATTATATCTTATATTCTCCGTTTTATAATAAATAAAGAAATTGTTTCCCTTGCAGATATCAGCATGAAGCCACTTAATTGGTCTAATCAGTGGGTCGAGGAGGGAGAATTGAGTGGGTCTAGCAGCGCTATGTTTTCAGTTCTAAACTGATCAATGAACACGAAGGTGAATCAGCGTATATAACAAGCTGTAGTAAATCATAATGTGTGTGATGACGTTTGCCAGTATAGGTTAGGATATTTTAGTTCTAGCCGTCCGTGTTGGACTTGATGGACTTGTTGGACTTGGTGAGGTTCAAGATTACAGGCTAAGGCCCTGGGTTACAGGCTTTTGACTGAAGGCTGAAGGCTTATGGTTACTGGTGAATGGGTCATGTCTCCTGGTGAATGGCTTTTGGCTAGAGGTGAAAGTCTTCTGGCTGAGGACTTCTGTCTTCTTTCTGTTGGGCTTGGCTGAAGGCTTATGGCAGTAACATGTCTTAATCAATATGCTCTATGGCATTCTCTATGGCAATGACTAGAGCTTATGTATGTATGTACGGCTATGACTGGGCAGGCAATGTAATTTGCTTATGTGCATATAGTATGGCTCAGTATGGTGTATGACCCTAAAGGGGTGAATCATATATAACGAGCAGTAGTAATTCGCTCTTGTCGTGAAGGTCTCGCTTATTACCAGGTGTTGATGATTATGCACTCGATTACAGGTTTCGATCCACTTGATGACAGTCATAGCTTGATGGGATACTCCGCTTGGATACTCGGTTGGGATACTTGGCTTGGCTCCTGGGATCAGCTGGGACACTTGGATAGGATCTCGGTTATTTAAAACAGCATAATTCCATAGTTTTAGCAAGAAAATTGCTCTTTTTTGGGAGGCATCACTTTCAGACCCCTGAAAGGTATTTTCTCTTTACTTCACCATCGGGCCGCCATCGAAGAAAATAGGCTAGCACGTGAAAGGGCCTTACCATGCCTGCTATTTTTCACCCGTATTCTCCTAACGACTTTTCTTGATGGGCTAAAGTAAGTGTTATGGAGTTATGTCTTCTCTTTATTATCTCTCTAGTTACCGAAATCAATCGATGCGAAGGTGACAGGATTCGAAGCTGGCTCTGCCTCCAAAACAGATGCGCTAACCGGCGCTACACGCTGCTTTTTTGTTTGTCTACTCTATCTACTAATTCGCCACGCCAAATGTCTTAATCTCACAGAGGGTGAGAAACAAACCTTTCTCATTAGATATATCTTTGTATACGATATTATTCGATCATGTTTTTGATATATCTCATTACATATATAATATATGCATTTTCTATTGTAATTACTGCTATAATTACTCTCCCTTATGGTCTTTAGGCCTTATAACCTCTCTTTCATTCCCCCAATGAGGAATGCCTCGGCCCCCCCTCAACCGTAGGTTTTGCGTAATAAAGAAACAACATTGATAAGTTTTTCCAAAATCTGTCCCAACCAAACTGAGTGCCTGCCCCCAACCTGGTAGGTGGTGCTTCATATGGTAAGCATAAGAGGATCCATTCAATGAAAAGGTCCCATAAAGTCTGTCTAGGTGCGGTCACTTTCATTATATATGAGATGATTCGGAGTGTACCAGAATTGTCTTAATGAGCCACCCATAAAGAAATGAAAGCCTTGTGTCCGTCCTGCAACGCCCGGGCCCTGTTTTATACTCGGTGGGCTTGCACGTGGACTTGGCAGGTTCGTTACGCGGACTAGGCAGACTTGGTGGACTGAGCAGGTGCCTTACGCGGACTGGGCGGACATCTCTTCTCTCATCTGTTAGTAACATGGCTCGATATGCTCGTAAGTAAACAAGCATGGCTCAATCTCGTCTGTTGATAACATATCTCAATCAATATGCTCATGTGGAAACAACATGGCTCTCAATGTCCTCTGGTTGGAACATGGGTTATTTCTCTTCTCTCTCGGGTATGTGGTGATGTGGGCCTTCTCTCTCGTGTATGGTGTGGGCAACAGGGTGTTTGTATTGGGGATGTTTTCCCGCAGTCGGCCAGCAAGCAATCACTAAGCAGGGCTTTGGAGTTGGGGGACTTATTTCTAAGGATCACCTCACGCTGGGCACTACCTGACCTTCGTGAATGTTTCTATCTAGCCCCTAGTTAGATTATTTCTAGTGTCGTAGGTGTTTTTGTACTTTGCAATCTTGGTGGAAGAGTTCTAGGCTTCTATTGACTGGCTCCAGCCCTTCCCTGAGTTTTCTTTCTAGGCTTATGGGTAATGGTTCGTACAGCCACTGTCTATTGCATGCTCTTGTGATCATCCTATGGCGTGCATATGACCCTCAAATTGTGAATTGATATAAGAGCGATTAGTATGAAATAGTAATGTGTGGTATGCTTGGATGTTGGCTTATGGCTAATGCCTTGTGGTGGGAATGGCTAAAGGGTAAAGGCTTCTGGTTGATTCTTTCTACTTGGCTTGGTTGGTGATGAAGAAGGCTAAAGGTGAGGCTCAAGGTGAAAGCATAAGGCCCTTGGTTACAGGCTCTTGGCTTCAGGCTAATGACTCATGGCTTCTCGTGAGGTGGTTTGATCAGTTGTCTCTTTTTGGGGGAAGTGTAAGACTCAGCAAGAAATCAAATCCAATCAATCAAAAAAAGAACGTAGAGGTGCAACATATATAGGCATCACTGTCAAGCCTCAAAGCACACACGGAAGCATCCCGTGATCGAAGCATTCACTCCATATGGGTTTATTTCGTGCCCCTCGTGCAGTCCCTTCCCGAAATAGCAGACCTCTAGCCAGCAGGGTAAAGAATCAAAAACCCACCCACCATCAATCCATCTAGTAAGAAAAAGAAATCCTTGGCTATTTCTTCTCCCAGCCAGCTATATTAGCCAGCCATCTTGCCAACCAGAAAGATGACCCCAGCCCTCGTCAGGTTCTCCCAGCCTCGAGTTCGCCCATCCTTGGTTAATTGACCAGCCCTTTTCATTTCTTTGCAAAATGTCGATCTAAATGAGACTACTTCTTATTGATTGATGAGGCATTCTCATATAGGCTGGAATGGACACCCTTTCTTTAGGGATTACTTCGAGCATGGACAGGTCCACATACCACGAATTCCAACCTATCGTTTTACTACCTCTTTTCTAAATGAACAACTCTCAGGCAGGCTTCTTAACAAGCACAAGCTATGAGCAATCAGACATTGCACAGGGACCTAGGGAAGCAAAGATTTTATAGCCTATTCTTTGGAAAGCAAGTACCATTACGGAGCAAGCCTTACATGCTGCTACGGCAGGCTAGCCAGACAGACACTTTTCATTCACTTACTGGTACCGCTCTCTCTTACTGGCCAGAAACAGGAGCAGGAGTAGCTTCGGTCTTAGCCAAGCCTTCTGATTGATGAATACCTTCAGGTAGGATGATTCCCTGAGCTATCCCTCACAATTGCTTTATATGGATCTCTTTATCTATCGAAGGGTAACATTGAAAGATAGGGAAATTGGCTTGGCTTTGAAAACACTTATCGGTCAGAACAAGGGAGGACACTTACCTTACCAGGGAATAATTCCCATAGGGTTCTGACCTTTAAGTTACTCATCGAGAGGAGGGGTGCTTTACTATTTGCTTGCTTCCTGGTGGGGCAGGCAAAGAAAGAAAGACAGATGCAAGGAAACTCGTTACCCTTTCTTTCTTCCCCTCAAATAGATCATGCCTTATATAAGGTAAGTAATGACACAGTACCGGATATTGTCACTAGAGAGAGAATAAAGACCCTTATGCACTCACTTATCTCAAGCTTGGCCTACCATATAGTTTGTTACGGAAACAAAAAGAGGTATTAGTTTGGATTATGAAGTCAAAAATAATAGCCAATAAAGAAATATTCATTTTGGGGTTTCTAGTAAGGGAGGAAATGAGATGTGTAATGAGCGAAAGGAAGTGAGGCAAAACAGTGATATGTCTATGCAGTGTTGCCTCTCCTCACCTTTTGGAAAGAAGAAAAGATCAAAGAGAATATATACACCTTCAAGATCCATGATACGATGCCGATGGACGAAAGAAAACTATTGGGTGGAGCGACCAAATTCTTTTTCTCTGCAACTCCAGAAATTGATTCTGTTCCGCGGATGTGCCCGACATCGCCCTACGTGACCCCTTTTTCCATACAACTACTCAATTACATACATATAGTATACCGTGAAGGGAGGGCTCCTTCCTACTGATTGGCCTTAGATAAAGTGTAATAGCGGCGGTCTAGCTCCCTCCTCTCGTTTATACTCATCAAAGCTTGTTCTTTCTTATGTGGGTCATATTTCAATTTATATGCATGGAACAAAGTAGTGATCGTTATTACTTATTTATTTATATACGTAATATGCAAACATACATAAATGCCCTCTCCGTTTGGGGCATAGGTAGTGGTTATTATTTGCGATATATCGCCCACATAAATGACCTGTGAACATCACCTCTCCCCTCTACCTATCTATTGATGAGGCGCCTAAAGGGAGGCCGCTCTCCCATGTGTGCCTGAAAGCCCTCCCTAAAGGCCAAGCGAGTGCCTACATAAATGCTCACTAATTAATACCTCCTAGTTTGAACCCGTGGTCATCTGTCTTTGTGCCATAAGTTTGGGAATCAATATGTATATAAAGAATTCGTCGAACTCACTCTCTCTGGGCCTATATGATATATTGGGCATTCACGTCATGTCCTCCCCCCCCGCCCAGCAGGGCAGGCATGAAATGCCCCAGTGATCGACCGAAATAAAGCATTTATGCACCTGCTGAATAGAGGAGGTCGAGCGAGGTAGATAGCAAGCATTCACTCTCTCTCCCAACCAACAAAGAATTGATAGTTTCTCTAGGAATGGCCATTCAGTCAATGTGTGTAGGGCGTACCCCTTGCATGCATAATGGGGACACGGTACTCAATCAATTAGGTGGAGGCACGACTACGACTAAAAATGAATGGGAGTAAACCACCCACACTCTCACTCTCCTCCCTCATACTTCCTGTTTGGGTCAGAATCATTTATGTAACTCGTGCATGAAGGGGAAATTGGAAATGGGTAGGAAGGAGGTGGTTACACCAATCCTGCCTGGAATACTATTCTTTCATGTAGAAAGACCTAATCGATGCCACTAGCTATTAGTGGGGGTTTGGTTTGTTAGATCTAACAACATTGAATGGTTTCATCTTGGCCCTTGACTCTATTACATAGAGATATCTGGCACCTCTTTGTCTACGGAGAGGGAATGCTTACTATGCTATAACATTTCGTGTAAGGAATTGCCTTTTGTTTCATGTCCTTCCATAAGCAGATCTGGTATCGATGGAAAGTCAACCTAATGTTTACGGTTCATAATTTTGTATAATGTGCGTTCATTCTAGAAGGAAGTGAGAGATGGGAACAACGAAAGCACTGAAACTACACAGTCGATAAAGTAACACCTATGATGCCAATGAACAACAAAGCAAACCACATCTACCAAATGCACCTAGAGAAGCACCTATAGGAGGAGAACGCCTACAGGAACCCTACAAACTCAGTAGTACAGTACCGACACACTAAGCCAATCGTAGTAGCACACCCATGCAAACGTAGCACATTCAACTGCAGCAATAACCCACTCATCAATGCGAATGGAGAATCAATAGAACCTGTGTGTTCCCTCTCGATACACATTGATCTGGGTTGATACAGAATGGATAGGGGACGGATGTGTTGTGGGGAAAAGTACCCGATGCGGATGACCCTATCCCTACTCTAAAGGTGACAGTCTTTAGCAACAACTGAAAGTAAAGCTTTGATGTTTCCCTTTTTGAAAGTACAGAGAGAAGGAAGAAAAGATTAACCAACCTGGTGTCTTGCGCTTAGTCGATCCTTATCCTCTCTCTTTGTCTCTTGTTCCCAGCTCCTTGCTCTCTTTGCCGGTCCAGCTACACACAGATCCTGCACAAAACCAGAGAGCAAACTACAAGATACATGTACTCATAACTGATGCATGGATTAGGGTGAATCAAATATACATGTAAATACAATACATCAATGCAATACAAGTATATAGGAGAACATGCAAAACTTTATTGATAGAAGTAACAGGGTTCTGAGAAGGTTACAACCAATGATGGCTCCAATCCAGCAGCACCTCCCCAGCAGCAAGAAATCTCCTCTTCACCTCTAGTAAAACAATCACCCAATAGCTCTAACTGTAATCCAACAACACCTCCTTGCTTCATACAAAATTCCAGCCTCCTTAGACCTCATAGAAGAGCTCTATATATAGGATAGAAGAAGAGAGGATGAGTCAACTTGAGACTGACATGAAGCTGCCTTGTGTCCTCTCCCTCTTCAGTTAATCTTCAGTTCTTGAGTCCACTTGGAGATCCTTGCTTACACATTGTGATCAAGTACCTCTTACTCATCACAGGGCGAATCTCATGAACCAAGTGTCAGTTTGGAAGCTTCCTGGGCATTTGACACCTTGCAGGATGACTGTGCCACTTGGCCAATCTCGCCCAGCGCAGGTAGCCTTCATTAATCTTGACTTCCAGCGCAGGTACAAGGAGGGACAGTTGCATTCCAGTGCAGAAGCTCAGTGAAGCAGCTGACATGATCCAAAATAAGCCTGTTTTGAAGTGTTTTCAGGTGGAGAACTGATTGGAAGTGCTGTTGTTTGATGACCTTGTTCCTTTAGGGGTAAGAACAACATGTTTAGGGACTGAGGATCCCTGTAATTATCGACATTTCATGCTCCATGATGCGAGGCACAAAAATGTCTATAACAGTTGCCCCCTAAAGTATGAGGCCGTTTATCGGGTGAAATGATTTATCTAGAGGGTCCGAAGTTCGTTCCAGTGCTGAGGAGGCACCCTGTAATACAATACAATACAATACATTATTTTTCATTCTATTTTCATGATCTAGCTGAGGCGGGCATTCCCATGCTCAGCTTTTATAAATACATTTTGGTACATATGACAGACGATCGTCTGAAGGTAGACTGATAATTTTCTGCTGAAATCATCATCCTTTGAATAGGATGATCATCTGCTGCAATGATGTACATGGCAAATGCTTTTATATTTCCTGAATATATATCGCAGCCCGGATGGATGAAACTAGATCCGGGGTCTTCAAACTCGTTCGATCTTCACTCTAAGTACAAGTCGATCCATGTGAGAATTTCGCTGAAGTCGAACATGGAAAGACATCGCTTGATTACCGGTCAATAATGAAAACCGTTAACAAGCGCGAGAGGAATCACCAATAATGACGATGACCCTCAAGGTACTGCAGTGCAATTCACGTGGCGTGAATAAAGGACTTGGCGTCGAACGCCACGCAAAATCTTCTGGTCGAAGGTCATTGATGTATACCTGTCGCCGGAAGTGAGAAACTTGCCATTGAGGCATGCAAGCTTCAAAGTACTGATGGGGGTGTTCCTAGATCAACTTCTTGGATAATGAGCTGAAGTCGACAAGAAGCGATCCGTCAAAGGAGGGCCTTAATAAATCCCACATCAATGACACGGAACGGAGCTAATGATTTTAGTGGAGGTGAAAACAAACTGTGACATATGATTCAGGGTGGCGATCATGAATGGATGAAGGATAATGTATGGCAGTGGATGGGACACGGTTGACACTTTCAGAATGACCCCTCTTGAACATATAACGACACTGATGCGATGGATCGGTAGCATTACCCCAAATGTGGATGGTTTGGCGAGGACCATGGCGGTGAGACCGGTGAATGAAACAACTCAACCCGATGTGGTATGGAGGAAAAGTGTCATGTTCAAGAGTGACTTGCTACCATTAAACTTTGATGTTCTCCCAATTTTTCCCCAGTCATTTCTGACCAGTACCTCTTTATTTTTGTCAAGCTTGAGGAGGATAACATATGCTTGTTCTATAACCTGCCCTTCGGGCAAGCCCATCGCTATGATTTAACGAGCCTAGCGATAGGGAAACTCGTTCTCGTCTAAAGACAAGTTTGTCGCTATTTAATCATTTTAACGAGTCTAACGACAAAGAAAACTCGGTCCTTTTCATTTTTAGAGAGTCTAAAAAGGTACAGAAAGTCAACTCCATGATTCCTTTTTCGTCAGCTAATCCCTTAAGTCCGAAAAAGTATAAAACAATACAGAAGGGATGGCCGTTCGGTACTTTTAACGAGCCGAACAAGACAAGCACTCGATCCTTTTGTGCAATAATCCCTCAGGTCCAAAAAGATTAAAATTTAGAGGAGGGATAGTGTTCCGGTTATTTAACGAGCTGGAAGGCCAAAACTCGGCAAACTTTTCATATTTTACGAGTCAGTGAAAAGAGCTCAAAGAAGACTCGTCTTTTGAGGAACGAGTGATAAACAGGGATAGCAGCAGATTCCAGGTACAGGTTGGAATTTTCCAATCACGGCAGTGTTACAAGGATGGCTAGGTGAAATCACTCTTCGCAGCTGTTTCTCAAAAGAGGTAAACACACAAATGGAAGTGAATGATCGGCCAAATGAACAGTGGAGGTGATGGATGAAAACACGATCAAGGTTCTTATGGCTGATGAATTTACGATCTCAAAAGGTTATTTACCGGTTCATTTTTTCATGAGCTTGAACTCTGGGGGAAACTTTTGCTCACACTTTTCTATTTTTTAACGAGCATAAATTATATGTTAAAACTGCTCGATATACCAGTCATAATAAGAAAGCCTCCTGTAAGGACCAATTTTTATAGAGCTTGTGCCTTACCACAGCTATGCTCCAATTTTGGCAAATTTTACTTTTGCCCCACAGGCTTCCTTCATGCAAGGTCGGAAACAGCTAATCTTAAAACCAGATAAATAACTGCCCCTAGCTTGCACTCCAGAAGGTTTGCATGCCCCCAGGTATAGGATAGAATATCGAGGCTGCCCCTCCTCTCCCCTACTTCTACTTTTCTTTGGGTGTTCACACTTATTTGTCATCTTGCTAATCTAATGCTAACGATACTTGTCTTCTCGTTATTTTAAGGGGTCTTACGCAGTACTCAGGCTTCCCGTCGGCCCACTTTTAACAAACAGCTATTTGTGACAATGGAAGAACACTACTCAAAGATAAAACATTGGTATTATTGAGGGAGGCTTGCCTCTTTCTTATTATCCCAAAGACGGTTCAATTTGCTGCCGCAAATCAATCTCTTTCTTCGGCGGTGTCTATCATTGGGTTGTCCAAAGATGGTTACCCTCTGTCACAACAATATAGTCTCCTACTTCGTAGGCTGCCCCTGCTTATCCTTCAAAACATATGTTTCGATGGGCGAGGCTTGAATTCAAAGATGGTTACTATTAGTCGCGATAAGGGAATTCCTACTTGGGCATTGCCCACTTTTTTAGACAAAGGTGAATGACTCTTTGGTCAAACACATAACTTTAACAAAAGATCATTATTCCAGAACAACCCCACTTCCTACGGACGGGGTACGGACTAGTCATGTTCTTCTGCGGAAATTCTTTCTTATACCCGGAGTTTCTTCTGCCCGAAGCAGACCAGGGTGCATGCCCCCTGGGTCCTAGTCTTTCTTTCCGAATCACTCGCATTCATCGGGAAGGAGGACTGGGGGCGGAGGTGTATCTTGAGTGAACAGACCATTTAGGATTGGTATTTGACTATTTGCGATGCGAGATCCCGGAAATGAAAGTTGGTCTACGAGCTTGACCACCCTTCCTTCGTGTGGAAAACACATTACTCTAAAGAGTGAGGAGACTATCACTCCCATGCAATAAATATAGTCGCGTCCAAGGAGTAGGTTATAATCCAAGGGTCCTTGAACTACCAACACGTTCATCCTGACGGTCTTCCCTTTCAATGTAACAGGTACATCGGGGAGGATCCCTAATGGTCGACTGGTTCCTTTATCAAAACCTGAGAGATTTCTCAACTCAGGTAAAAGCGCTGGGGAACCCAGTGCTTTCCAAGCAATAGAGGAAAGGATACTCACAGACGCCCCTTCATCAATGATAGTACCAGCCATAATCATTCTATAGATCTGGACAATGATTCTGAATGGTATACTGGTTGGTAACCGGGGTCTGCCTAGTTGATTCCAATCAAAGGATACAACCAGGTTGCTTGGCGGTGGGACCGAATATACGGCCGGATATGACTCTGATGATGTTCCTTCCTGCGATAAAGGAATGGGCGCATTGCCCTGACGCTCATCGGAGTCGGTGCTGATGAAAAGAACCTGGATGGTGTCATCCTTATTCTCTTCAGTGAGGGTGTCGCATGAAGATGACTCTTCGGCGACGGTGTCATTTGAAGACGGGTCTTCAATGACGGAGTCATTGGACGATAGAACCTCTGAAGGAAGAACCGGGTCAACTGCCGTTTCGACCTTTAGACTTTCGTCTGGTCTGGATTCAGTAGGTTCATTCTCAATGACCGACACTTCAGCTGACCACTTGAGTGGCTCAACTGGATTTTCAACTATCGAGGGATTAGGCGCGAGTTTTCGGTATCCAGGAGGAAGTTGCAACGGTGAAACCGGGCGGTCTTCCAAAACTCTCTTTGCCTCATCTAAGAATGGACATTTGTGGATGGCATGATTGCCTTCACACAATAGACAGGGTGATCTTGGTCCCCTTCTTCGTCCTTCACTCTCGCTAGTTGACGGAATGCAATCAACATGACAACCAGAGGTTGATGCTACCGGATTGTGAAACCTTGGGGACCAGTCCCTTAGTATCCGGGGAATACAAGGACAATCACGATGGAAATGGATCCCTTTGCAAATGACACATGGCGATTTAGGCCCGGTCGGTGCAGTGTGTGGGTTTTTGTCAGCTTTCTTTTGCTTGCCCCCAGTCGCCTTCGCCAGAGGCTCCTTCTACTTCTTTTCTCTCTTCTTCTTTTCCTTCTTCTCCTTGGGAGGCTGACTTTTGCCGGCTCTACCTTGCGAAGATGAAGGATCAGAGGAAGTATCGTAAGAAGTGGAAGGCTGGTGGGTAGTTCTAGATTGTTCTGACTGTTGATTCGACTGCTCAGGATTAGTGGCGATCTGGACTACATTAGTTGAAAAGAGCCATACAGGAAGGCCGACTGTCAATCCTGGAAGTGACAATGTAGCCATATGAGGCGCACCAACATCTCCCCAAGAGGAGAAGGGATTTGGACTTCCGCCAAGGTTACTTCCTTGGTTGGTGGGCTCCATACTTTTCAACTGAAAGATCAACGTGGGAATAACAGGTGATTATGTTCCGCTTAAAATAAATTTTATTAACGACGCTTTTAGACGCAAACTTGCTTTTTCATGTTTTAAGAGTCGAGAAAAAGCTAAAGATGACTCTAGTCGCCTTCGATGTATTAACGAGCCCGAAGTGAAAAATGCTCGGTTGGACTTTTTCAGTTATAGAGTTTGAAAAAGGCCAAAAGAAACTGCTCTGGAGATCTAGGCAGAGGGTGTGCCAAACCTTTCGCGAAACCACAGAATACGTTTTATGGTACGGGTGGTCGATCTTCGTGAATGCTGTGTTCACTGCATCGCGATCAGTAGGGCGGCCGACACGGTTTCCTAAGGATAAAGGATAAAAGCCTATAGGGGTCTCCCAATATACGCGACGGTACGCGGGAGCTCAAGTCCGTGTTAGTGCCACCGACTCTCAGGAGGAATCACCCACCTTCGTAGAGATCGATAGTCACTATGTTTAACGACGCCGGAACACGTCTCTACCTAGACCTCTAGATGTTTGCGTTAAATTCCAAAGCGTTGTTATGTAAATTGAGTTTATTTTAATGTTGATCTTTCTTAACAGTTTGCCTTTCAGGTTCGCCACGAGATGTATATATACAACTTCCTATATGCAATCTAAGAATGAGAAGCAAATCTTTTCAATCTTTCAACTTTGAAAACCTTAATCTACTGAGGGAAAAGAAAGACACAACTTTTTCCACAGATCATAGAACACACACTAAAATGCACATTTTCCTAAATCGTCAAGCACACAGTCAAATGCAAAATGCACAATGCATGTATTTCTTTTCGTTATCCTTAATGTTGATGCTAGACAGAAAGGAAACTGTTGTATAATTTTGAATCTAATTTCAAGTAGAAATAAACAAGCTTGTCCACAATCAAAAAGACACCTTATGATAGACTTGTTTAAAACACAGGAAATGTATAGATTCAAACCATAAAAATGAAGAGCAAACAAACTCAAACAGCCATGAACAGTAATAAAACTAACTCTTAAGATCACAAAAACACTTTTACAGTTCAGGATCTAAGAGGCCACAACTATACTGGTTCGCTTTTCACAATGGGAAACTGTAACTGAAACAAGAAACACTGAAAGAACATTCACAGTTTCATCACACAACTGAGGTGGAATAATGTCAAGGAGAATGGTTTACAGCAAGTACAATGACCAGCAAGCAATCAGCAAAAAACAAGTGAAAACAAGGCTAAGACACAAAGGGAAAGCTGAGCAAGACAATGGCTAACTGGACCAGCGCAGGTTCTAGTCTGCCAGTTTCACTCTCAGCGCAGTTCCCGAAGGGAGCACCTGCGCTGTAATGCAGACTGCCTGTGGACAGCCTGCACTGACACACGAGAGTTTCGTCTACAAAGTTTTCCGGGTCATAAAAAGCTCAAAAATGCACTATTTTTGCTGAAATAAAAAGCTATAGGTCAAGTACAGGCTAAGGGATGATCAAGAGGATGAAGATCTATCACAAAGAGTAAAGAGTTTTTTGTAGATTAGCTCTTTAAATCTTGAATTTGCTCAGCAAATGAGCAAGAGTAGCAGACCCTCTACTTCGCTTTTGATATAGTCAAAAGCTTTTCGATTTGGTACTCTTTTCTTCAAGAAATGAATAGCAAAATACTACAAACACCAACAAGATACTGGGTTCCCCAGCGGAGTCGCCAGTTTGTTGTGGGGAAAAGTACCCGATGCGGATGACCCTATCCCTACTCTAAAGGTGACAGTCTTTAGCAACAACTGAAAGTAAAGCTTTGATGTTTTCCTTTATGAAAGTACAGAGAGAAGGAAGAAAAGATTAACCAACCTGGTGTCTTGCGCTTAGTCGATCCTTATCCTCTCTCTTTGTCTCTTGTTCCCAGCTCCTTGCTCTCTTTGCCGGTCCAGCTACACACAGATCCTGCACAAAACCAGAGAGCAAACTACAAGATACATGTACTCATAACTGATGCATGGATTAGAGTGAATCAAATATACATGTAAATACAATACATCAATGCAATACAAGTATATAGGAGAACATGAAAAACTTTATTGATAGAAGTAACAGGGTTCTGAGAAGGTTACAACCAATGATGGCTCCAATCCAGCAGCACCTCCCCAGCAGCAAGAACTCTCCTCTTCACCTTTAGTAAAACAATCACCCAATAGCTCTAACTGTAATCCAACAGCACCTCCTTGCTTCATACAAAATTCCAGCCTCCTTAGACCTCATAGAAGAGCTCTATATATAGGATAGAAGAAGAGAGGATGAGTCAGCTTGAGACTGACATGAAGCTGCCTTGTGTCCTCTCCCTCTTCAGTTAATCTTCAGTTCTTGAGTCCACTTGGAGATCCTTGCTTACACATGGTGATCAAGTACCTCTTACTCATCACAGGGCGAATCTCATGAACCAAGTGTCAGTTTGGAAGCTTCCTGGGCAGTTGACACCTTGCAGGATGACTGTGCCACTTGGCCAATCTCGCCTAGCGCAGGTAGCCTTCATTAATCTTGACTTCCAGCGCAGGTACAAGGAGGGACAGTTGCATTCCAGCGCAGAAGCTCAGTGAAGCAGCTGACATGATCCAAAATAAGCCTGTTTTGAAGTGTTTTCAGGTGGAGAACTGATTGGAAGTGCTGTTGTTTGATGACCTTGTTCCTTTAGGGGTAAGAACAACATGTTTAGGGACTGAGGATCCCTGTAATTATCGACATTTCATGCTCCATGATGCGAGGCACAAAAATGTCTATAACAGGATGACTAGGCAGATTTTTGGCATTTTGGAGTAGATAATGCTACGATAGTTGCAGTATACCTGTAGCGTGGGACATGTTTGATGCGACTTCCAGTGTTCACTTTGAGCGGGTCACTGATATCGTGGGGCTGTGAATGCATGTTTGGGGGATTTGTTGGCATTGAAATTGATGAATCAATTGGATCGACTGACTAGTCCATTCATTGGTTAGAATTATGAAACTGGGCGAAGGTAAGTTGCCCCTACTACTGATGCTGGACCAACTTGATCAATTTTTGGTTCTTCACCACCCTATCATATAGTTGGCTAACTATTACAATTACCTTGCCCCCAAAGGGATAAGCAGCTTCACACCTTGGTAATCTCAATTAGTTCTTAAATATTAGCTCATCTCGGAAAAACCGAAATATTTGGAGATCGGAGACTACTGCCTCCTCTTTGGGATCTACTTCTACCTTTGCAATTGGTGCTGAAGCTACTACCATCTTTGTCTTCGCTGATGGGTAAACTCGATTAATTGGTTCAAGGTAAACAATTGATTCTTAAGTTGGCAGCTCAGATGCACGCTTCTTTAGCTGAATCCCCATTGAACTACTTCCCTGCTACATAACTATTGGCCACTAAAGGATTGGCGCAGTAACCAAACTAGTAGGATTGATGGCCCCTACACAGTCAAGGTTTCATTCACCAACCCATATGGATATGCACCTGGCTCATATCTTGCAGCTATTCTTTTCCTTTCATTCTTTGCTCTTGGGTGGGTCACTTTTCCTTTTGTTGTGCGCTTAGCCTATTTTGTGCCTTAGAACGGGCTATGGTTATCACTCTGGAAGGGAGACCATTGATTTTGGAACAGGGAGGTCAACAGATTATTCGACTCGATCAATTGGAATAGGATCTGCTTTTTAGAAATATCAAACTAAACTAGGTATGAAATTAGGAACTCCACTACCAGCTATGGAATAGTAAGGGGTTTCACTTGACCCGGAATAAGAAAATCTACTGTACCTAGTATAGAACCCATTGGGTCAAATGCTACATGTGTTGCTTCTGAAATGAGTGAAACTAAAACTCGGTAAACTAGACGCTTCAGGATCTGCTACCTCCACCCCGGCTACTGATTAAGATGCTTGTCCAGATGATTTATATACATGCGATACCACATAATCAAATTTGTCATGGACAATAAAGCTAAGGTGTAGCAAAGAGACTAGACTGATGTCTCCAAAAATACTTACTTATTTCTCATCCTCTGAAAGCTGATTCCACAAATCATCAATCATCTGCTAACCAATTTCTCATTATTCGATCGCTAGCCCATCTACAAATCCATCGTCATTCATTGGTTGGAATTAGGAGATAACGGAAATGAAGTAATAATGATCTATTGCTGAGTGAGATAGCTCTCTATCACCATGGGGATGCTTTCCTATCTATCCGTTGTTCCATCTGTGCCTGGATCGATCAATAGGTAGCACGCATAAATCCAAAGAAGTAAGGATAGAAAGATCCAAGTCATAGCCACCAAGGAACCAGCATAAGCCAAGGTAGCAGTGACCAGTATCCATCAAGCTACATTGAAGAAGTCCACTTGGGTGGGATTAGATTAGCTCGCTAAGAGTCCACCTAGGAATGAATATTAGTAGCGTATAAGTACATACATGGATGGGTAAGCCAGCCAAAGGTAAGGTTATCTCATCCCCCCCACCAAGCAAAGCCAGATTGGAATGGGATGGGTAAGAAAAACTCAACTCGGATAAGGCACTAATCCCACCAATGATGGGCAGGCAACACCCAGCCTATCGATGCAATAGTCGCGGTTGGAGTAACTAACACGCACTATATTGAATATAGTGTGTGTTTCACCTCTATATATGATATGCCCATCATCTGTATGCATTTTCAATGGCGATCTCCCCATGCGCAGTGGGTATTCAATTTAGATGTGTGATAGGAAATATACATATATAGGAGGTGAGGTTGCATCATTAGGTTAAAGAAGGTTCATAGGCAGACCCCTGGCTCAAGTTTCTCTTTCCTTTGACCCCCCATTCTAGGCAGTTTGGAACATTATGATAATTTGTATTGGTATTGTTCAGAGACTAGCCCAGCCTGGTTTCGGGCACAACAGCATTGACTCACCGTATTTGTGCTTTGTCTCGATTAATGGTACTTTGTATGACTAACTATAACCAGTGATTTGTTGGTCCTAGCGCTTCCTTTGTTTGTGTCTTATTGGTGTGGGAATACGGATGGACAAAATTGTTAATGTCTAGAGGCCAATTTATTTCTCTTTTGGTCATTCTTATATAATCCTTTGGTCTAACCTAGGGAATATATATGGGCCAATAGCTTATATTACTAGTGGTTGTAAATAGCTAATAGGCTCACCATCTGCAGTTGCTCTCCTAATTGTAAACAAAGAAAGGTTAGTAGTACTTTGTACTAGTTCAGAGCAGTTCCCTTGGTTTGTATACTTCATGTCTGGAAATATCTCCCTAGAACCAACCTTCTGGTGCTTATACTTGGGGGGGTGTTGTGGAGGTAAATCCTCTCTGCGGACAGAGACGATCCCTACTAGCCCAGATCGGGTCTAGCAACAATCACACAATGCTATCACACAAGTTCCTAATTGCAAATACAAAGTGGATGGTGAGAACCTACTTGGATTCCAACGCTAGTGTTCATCGAAGAGATGTCGCCTTCGTTCCTTTGCCGTGGCCGGTCACGATCCGCACGATCTTCGTGATAGGATACCTGCACAAGCAAAGAAAAACATGAAAACAAGCGTAAAATCTAGTAGATGCAATTATATATCAGTCAGAAAAGATATAACTCAACATCAAACATGAGACAATGAGAGTGAAACCATAATGATAGTCATCTATTATCAATAAATAACAAAGAAGAATACAACCATTGTTCTGACGTCAAATCCTCCTTTGGTTGGGTAGTCAGCTACACAAGTGTTTGGTCAATTTAGTGAGGTCTAAATTGCTACTTTAAAATGTCAACCCGAGGTTCGTAAACTGACGAAGTGAAGTGTACTATATGTACTAGATAACCATTTCCTTAGTCTTTTGTCGTTTTTAGTTTTTTAAGTTTGTTTTTGGATTTATCTTTCCCTAATGTGAGATGATGAAAATGTGATAAAGCAAGTGAAATATGGATGACTATGGTGATCTCTAAGTGGTTTTTCAAAACTTAAAAGAAAGAAAGCTTTAAAATAACTGCAATGAAATCAATTCTTGAAAAGAAATAAAGACATCAAATAATGAACTAATGACATCGGCCCAGTATCTTTGTTGCTGAATGAAAATGAAAGTGAAATCTACACTAATTCAATTAAAATTAAGAACAACTAATCCACACTATTCAACTCTTCAACTCAATCTTCCTTGTGAAAAGATATCATGAAATGTTAAGCAATGTGAAATCTAAAAGAAGTTAAACTGCATAAAAGAAACTAATCACACTACTTTAACTCTCTTGACCTTTTTCCTTTCAGCTTAATTTACCCTGAGAGAAACAATCATGAACAAGTCAAGCAATGTGAGATCTAAAGCAAACTAAATCAAGCTTATAATGAGTGATATTCTGGTTCCTAATAAAGTTATTTGATTATAGAAAGAAACCGTTAACAGATGAATAGCATGATATCTAAGAGTAGAAAATAAATGTACAACTTAAGGAAATGACAGTACTGGAAATCAAACTTTAGAAAACAAGAGTCAGCGACAAAGACAAGATGATCTCGTATGCCAATAGTTATAAAAAGAAAAGGTGAAAAATTGCCCCAGGCTGCCTAAGAAAACCTGCAGAAAACACTGATTAGTTGTAACCATAAAAGAGCAGCAATGAAAATGTAAATCAACAGAAATAAAAAAGCTTTGTTATGTACAACTAATATACATGATGAAATAAAACGCAACATTTAAATGACAATTGTACAACTAATATACATGAACAGGAAAAAAAGTAATGCAAGAGTTAAAGGACAACTGTACAAGGCTTTAGTAAGCAGGGGCCCTCTGCCACTTCAGCCGATTCAACGAACAGCTACAAGCTTAAGTTTAAACCAATCTTCTCATATATTAAACAACAACGTAAAAGTGCAGTGGGGAAATACAACAACTTCGAATTACATTACCAGAGATTAACTTTTTCAGCGTTCGTGGACGCGTTATTTATAAGGAAATAAATCTAAACAAATTAACTAAATCTACGTTATTAACCACGCTGCCAGAGACATGTAAATCCTCTTCAGCCCGGATCTAGGTAACTGTCATCATGTTTATTAAATCTGAGAGGTATGGTTGTTGGATTCATGCTACTAGGATGTCTTCGTGGCTAAGGATTGTGCCACGTAGCTTCACGTGCTCAAAAACAGAGCTACGCAGAGCCGTGCCACTGTTGAACACTTCCGTTAACTATCCTTTGCCCCTTGTTTGACCGCGGGCTTTTATGGGTGTGCTGGATGATCTGGAGGGACACGTTCCATGTCCTTGACTCCTGTAACTTGCCCATGTGGCTCGTTTCTTCAGAGGACACCTGTAGCATGGTGTTTGACAAAACGGCTGCGGAATCCTGTGTTGGCTGCAGAAACCTGGGTCGGTTACGGAAACCTATGTCGGCTACGGAAACTGAGAAGCTTCCGCAGCTGTCTGAACAAAATTCTAAACCAAACAATAGTCATCAGCGTAGTTAGAAAACCATGTCAAAAGCTCTTTTTTAAACTAAAATACAATGATTTAATCAACTTGGTGGATGAAATGAGTGGAAAAAGAAGGCTGAGAGGGTGTATAGGAAGGTGCAGGTTCGAGGCTCAACGTACCCCCACTGTGAAGGTGTTGCATGCCCTCATGCAACCAAAACTTAGTTATTTTCCCTTAATCCATATGCTCTGAGGCTTCTGCAAGAACATCTAGCCCTCTTCTCTTTCTTTGATGCTAAAATGGTCCTTGGTTTCCTGACTAGACATTTGAACTTAAGATTAATCAATGCCCTGCTCAACTTTTTACACTTTTTCTTCAGCTTCATGTTCTTCTTTAGCCATAGTCCTAAATGGAGCATAGTGTTATCATGGACAATCTTGTCTACCTTACTCTGCTCTTTGAGTGCTTCGTTTTCCTGTTTGATGTGCCTATTTAGGACTTCCAATTCAAACACTTCCTGTTTTAAAGATTGTACTTGTGCATCAAGTGGCAAGGTGGTGCTTGGTCTTGCAGCTGATTGTTCCAAGGACTCTAAGTAGTTATATACCTCTTGTTGATTAGGATCTACTTCAGGTGTCTTTCTTGGGCTAGGCTCAAAATCAAAATCTGGTGGAGGAGGAAGACTGTCCTCTCTTTCTGGCCAAAAAGGGATTTCATCACGTGGAGGACTTGACTCAATGTCTGGCTGATCTGGAGCTTTTTCAGATGTTTCTTCACCTAAATCAATAAAGTGTGATTGTTTTTCTTGGGTTACACTCTTCTTTCCTTTTAGCCTACTGCTCCTCCTCACGTGTGGACTAGTGCTCTTTTCCTGTGCACTATGTTTTCCTTTTTGTTTCTTTGTTATGGCAGCAGCTTGAAGATGTGCTAATCTTTCTACCAAAGTTTGAGAATCTTCCTCTATGTATGGTTCAGGGGATGGATAGGTTTCTTGAATGGTTATTTTGCCCTTTTCCTTCTTCTGTTTCTTGTTTTTAGCTCCCTCTTCTTCCTCTTTCTGAATAGTTTCCTGAATGTCTATTGTAGGAGAGTCTTGGGCTGTAATATTCTTTTCTTTCCTCCAGCTTCTCTTTGGAATTTTTGGGGAACTGCTTCCAGAGGCTACAGTCAGTTCTTGGAAGTGGTTTCTTGTCAAAAACTTTTCCCAAGTATCCTTAGTGTTTTTCAACTGATCTTCAATAAGGATTTTTATGAACCCGTGATGGTAAAGATGGGGTTCAATATTGCCTACGTGTTTTTGAACAGTAGAGCTCATTTTCTTCAAGCTTGATAACAGAAAATAAGGAAAATTAAGGGTATAACCTTCCATAAAATTCATCATTAGCCTGGCATGATACATGTACATGGAACCAAAACGACCCTCGCATGTGATAAATTTCTGGATAAGTAATAACAGAGGGGACCATTCTTCTTTTATTGCATGCACAAGGATTCCTTTTGTAAATACAGAGGTATCCATACCTGGGTTTTGTAGCATTGTTCTCCATATTTGATCTTCCACACTTCTATTTTTAAACCACCTTTCACCTTCTTGTGGAAGACTTGTTGCAGCTGCTATTGTGGCCTCGGTCACTGTAAATTTCAAGTCTCCAACCTCCACTGTTTGTCCATTAAAGGACCTTGCAAAAGCTTTAGTCACTTCTTTGTTATAGCCCCTGAACTTTTGAATGAATCTCAGCCACCTTGCTTTCTTCAACGACTCCTTCGTTTGAGGATAACCCTCCAGGTATTTTGGTCCTTCCGGTTCAGCTCTTAGTAGTTTTCCCATTCTCGGCTTTAAATTCCGACTGAAAATTCTACTGCGTATGAAGGTTCAAGAAAAAAAATGGGTTGATTACGGGATTCTTAGGGTAACGGGAGTGGCCGTAATCGAAGTTCAGGATGTATGTGGTGATTGTAGCCAGGGTCTGGAGCAAGCTGTAGTGGATGCAGCGGAAATGGAGAACAGAGAATGGTATGAGTACCGAGGGAGTAAAGGGTAAGAAACAGTAACGAGTTCAACATCGAATGCATGCGGGAGTGAAGTGATAAATGGGCAGAATAACGGCTGAGTCCTTTTGGATCGGATGACTTGCGCACACGTCTCAGCAGACGACTACGGGACTTATGGTGAAGGAGAGCCGTAGTACAGTCGGTCACGTCTCAAAAGTACGGCCAATAAATGGGAGAGCAGTCCATCTCGAGTTTAAATTTTGAATGATCGTGGGACCGTTGTGGAGTGACATCGTGGAAGAGGAGTGGTATGGGGCTTACCGTATCAAATCATTGCATTTAGTGGAACTTGCCATGGTTTAATAACTATGCATAATAATGACATTGAATTGTTATTTGGTAGAGATTTTTTATCATACCTTTGGAAGCTTATCATTTCTTGATTAAGGCTTCTGACCCACTGTTGTTCTTTGATCTTGAAGATGCCCCATGTCTTTGTTGCACTTGGTGATGATGACACTAACCTTTGACTGTGATTTTTTTTTTTTGAAACAGAGTGATGCCGGCTGTAAAGACAGAGTGATGCTGGCTGCGGAAATCGTTTCTGGCTGCGGAAACTGGTTCTGGCTGTGGAAACGGTTTCCAGCTGTGGAAACTAAGACAACACCCCTTTAACTGCACAAATATAGTTAGAGAAGAACTAACTAAATAAAATAGTCCTGAGAGGGAATTTTATTGATGGAATGAAATGAAATGAGTGGAATGAGATGGAAATGAAGTGGAGTGAAGATGGAGATGAAAATGAGATGGATGAACTGAAATGGCAAATGAGGTGGAGTGAAGATGGAAAGAAAGAGAGACCTTTTTTTTTTGGAAAATATAGAGTGTCAGGTGTTCCTGATTTTCACTCTACATTTTCTGTATAAGACTGCCAATCTATGATTGGTTTTCAGGCTTATACAAAAGATTTTTTTTATTTTTTATTTTTTCAACTGAAAGAAACAAAGACTAGGCTGATGGAGGAGAAGGATTCCTCTCCACCAGCCTCATTGCAGAATTTTCTTGAAACATTTTGACAAATTCCTCTTTTGAGAGTGGCTTATGATAAATTTTCAATCGGTGGCCATTCACAATGAGAGGAGTTTGAAACTCATCAATGGTCTTGACTCGAACTGCTCCATTGCTAAAGACTTCGTCAATCTCATATGGTCCAAGCCAATGAGTCTGAAATTTTCCTTTGAAGTCTTTAAACTTGGAATCAAACAGTAACACCCAATCTCCCTTTTGAAACTTTTTCTCTTTGATATATCTGTCATGCCACTTAGTTCTTTGGTGTTGAACTAGATCAGTCCTTAAAATTGCATCTTATCTTATTTCATCTAGCTCATTCAGCTGCTCCATTCTGTGCTTTTGGGCTTCTGATAGATTCATCCCCAACTGAACTGCCATCTTGAAAGTCTTGACTTGAAACTCAATGGGGAGCAGGACTTCTTTCCCATAAACAAGTTCATAGGGAGAATGTCCTGTTGTATTCCTCCATGTAGTTCTATAGGCCCATAAGGCTTCAGGAAGCCTTTCTGCCCAATCTCTTCTATGTAGATGAACAATTTTGGTGATGATGTTCTCAAGGACTTTGTTTGTAGACTCCACTTGGCCATTTGCTTGCGGATGGTACGCGGTAGATTTTCTATGCTTGATTTTTTATTCTTCCATCAGCTTCTCCATCAAATTAGATGTGAATTGACTTCCCTGATCTGTTACAATCTCTCTTGGGACACCAAAACGAGTAAAAATATCCTCAAAAAGAAATTGAACAACTGAATTTTCAGTGGCAGAAGGCAATGCCTTAGCTTCTATCCATTTAGTAACATAATCAGTGCAAACCAATATATACTTCTTTTGTTTAGATGGTGGATTAATAGGTCCAATGAAATCTAAAGCCCATTTTTCAAAGGGTTCGATGAGTACCTATGGCTGTAATGGCATTTCAATTGAAAGAGTTGGTCTCCCAACTCTTTGGCAGCTGTCACACCTCATGACATATTGTTTTGCATCTTTGAAGAGAGAAGGCCAATAATATCCTAAAGAAAGGATTTTATAAGTTGTCCTCTTGTCAGCGAAGTGCCCACCGCATGGCTCATCATGACATGCCTTGAGGATGTCAGGCATTTCATCTTCCTGAACACATCTTTTGATCACACAGTCTAGCCCTGTTTTGAACAATTCATTAGAAATCCATGAATAACTCGAAATCTCCTGAATAATTCTTCTCCTTTCATTAGGAAATAAATGTGGAGGTAGTTTCCCTGTAACCAAATAATTAGCAATATCTGCATACCAAGGAGTTTTAGTAGTTACTGCAAACAAATATTCATCTGGAAACTTATCCTCTACAGGAGAATCTTCGTTAGTATTTTGGATTCTAGACAAGAAATCAGCTACTGTATTTTGTTTCCCTGGTCTATCTAACACAGTAATATTGAATTCTTGTAAAAGTAAAAGCCATCTTGTAACTCTGCCATTAGTAACAGGTTTGTTCATGAGATATCTAATTGCAGAATGATCAGTATGGACAAAAGTTTCATAGCCTGTTATATAATGTCTAAACTTGTTGATTGCATGAACAACAGCTAAGAACTCTTTTTCAGTCACAATATAATTTAACTCAGTGGGAGTCAAATTTTTACTGGTGTAGTAAATGGCATAAGGAACTAAATCCTTTTGTCCCAATATAGCTCCTAGAGCTGTATCTGAAGCATCTGTAGAAATATGGAAAGGAAGTTTCCAATTTGGTCCTCTCAAAATGGGTGCTTCAGATATTCTTGTTTTCAAAGTTTCAAATGTAGATTGACAGTCAGGATCCCAATTGAATTCACAGTCTTTTGTAAGTAATTTGAAGAGCGGAGATGCTATCTCGGTGAAGTTTTCAATAAACCTTCTATAATATCCAGTAAATCCAAGAAAACTTCTAACATCTCTTTGACAATTTGGAATAGGTAACTTGGAGATGACTTCAACTTTTGATCTATCAACTTTAATCCCATCTCCCGAAATATGATGTCCTAAAACAATCCCTTCAGTAAACATCATAAAACATTTTTCATGACTTAATGAAAGATTTGTTCCTTTACATCTTGTAAGGACTTTTTCCAAATTTTCTAATGCCTCTTCAAATGAATTACCATAAACTGTAAAATCATCCATATAGACCTCTACACAATCATGGATTAGATCGGAAAAAATTCCTAGTACTGCCCTTTGAAATGTTGCGGGTGCATTACATAATCCAAAAGGAAGTACTCGGTAAGCAAAAGTTCCCCATGGACAAGTAAATGTGGTCTTTTCCTGATCCTCAGGTGCTACCTGAATCTGATTGTAACCACTAAAACCATCCAAAAATGAGAAATACTTTTTGCCTGCTAAAGTATCTAATACCTAATCAATAAAGGGTAAAGGAAAGTGATCCTTCAAAGTTGCTTTGTTCAATTCCCTGTAATCAATGCAAACCCTCCATTTACCGTTCTTTTTAGGTACTATAACCAAGGGAGAAACCCATCGTCTATCTGAAATTGGATAAATGAAGTTTACATTAAGTAACTTTTGGAGCTCTTCTTTCGCTATCTCCCTAAGGTTTGGATTCATCCTTCTTTGAGGTTGTTTGATTGGCCTACTATTTTCCTCAATGTAGATGTGATGAATGCAAGTCTTAGGGTCAATACCTTTCATATCGGTATACTCCCATGCAAATGTAGTAGAATGTTTTTGCAAGATTTTGGTTAGCTCTTCCTGTTGTGATTTTTCCAAGTTTTTGTTGATATTCAATGTTTTTCCTGGAAAAATATCAATGGGAGAACTACCAAACTCTTCCATAGAGAAAAGAGACATTTGTCTAGATGATAGACACTCAATGTCAGAATCCAACTGAAATTGTGTGTGGTCATATTTTGAAGATGGTTCAAAGTTTTCTAATGTGTTCAGAATTTGACTATCTTCACTAATCTCATAAATGGTAAGGACAGGTTGTATAGTATCTTCATCATCGACCCACTCATCTTCTTCTATTTCTGTTATTGCCTTTGCTGGAGGATACAGATTGAACTTCTTTGTTGAATTACCATCTGAAATATACATATCCCCAGACCTACAACTGATAAAAGCATCAGCTGTTGCTAGCCAAGGTCTTCCTAAAATAAGAGGATGCCCTCCTAGATTACTCTTGGGAGTTAAAATCATGAAATCGACTGGATATTCCCAAGAGCCTAAGGAGACTGGAATGTCTTCTAATACACCATCTGGTTTGATAACTGATCGATCTGCAAGTTGCAGTAAAGTAGGTGTAAAGAGAAGATTAGGAAGTTTTAGCTGTTCCATAGTCTGTCTACTCATAATGTTGATAGCAGCCCCTAAATCAATCAGAGTATTTGGAATTTCAATTCCATTGATATTTGTTTTGACAATTGGACTACCGGGATCTACATATTTCTGCATAGTAATTTTTCCCATCATGATATCTGCAATTTTCCCTACCAGGTGGATTCTTCTTGTGTCTCTTGGTTTCTTTCCTGATCTTTTAAGGCTCAACTCCTTTATTGTTTTTGCTAGAATAGGAATTTCTTTAATGGCTTGTAACAAGGGAATCTTGATACGGACATTCTTCAATTCATCTAGAAAATTATAGTCAAGCAACCAAATTTGTTTTTCCACTCCTTTGTCAATTTGTAATATTTCAGGAAAAGGAGGTGTGGATAAAGATGCAGGTTGCTCAACTATGGGATTTGTGGGGGTTAACTCTTTTTCTTTTTATTTTTGAGTACTTGGGTTTTGAAGAGATGCTTTAGAACCCTTATTGGCTTCAAGAGAATCTTCCTCAAAAATGCTTTGCTTTTGAGCATTTATAGAAGGCTTATCTAAGACTCTACTTGATCTGAGTTGTACATCATTGAGAGGAACAATCATATAGGCAGGAAATTGGTTACCTTCCATCATGTAAGCATTTTGAGGGTTTTTGTTATTGGGGTTTGGCAATGGCTGAGAAGGAAGTTTATTTGACTTTTGTTGGAATGGAAGCAAGAGTTGAGAATTTGGATTCTGTTGAGAAGATTGTTGTTGTTGTGGAAATGGCAATGATAGTTGTGGATTTTGATTTGGAAGTTGTGGAGCTTGTTGGTTTTGAAAAGATGGGGGATAATGATAAAATTGAGCAAATCTCCCATAAGGATTTTGCATACCTTGTACCCATGATTGAAAAGGATTTTGAGGTTGGGACCAAGGTTGTTGCCAAGGATTCCAATTTGGTGGGGGTTGAAAATTCATAGAGTTACTAAACCCTTGATTTTGTTGCCCCTGCCAAAGTCTCCTTGCAACAAAACAGAGAGATTCGATTGTATTTGGATCTTCTTGAAAGACAGCTTTGAGCCCAGGAATTGAAGGACAATCCTTGGTCTCATGATTCTCTGAACAAATTACACATGTTTCTACAACTTTTGCATCCAAGGGACATTCCCTTAGAGCATGTTTCTTCCTACACTTTGGGCAAAAGATGGCCAAATCCTCAGCTTCTGCTTTCTGCTTATTGTGAATCTTAAGGGTGTCTAGTTGCTCACTAAGACTCCCTAAGATGTCAGTTTTGAATTCATCAAGCATGTTGCCAATCTCAGCCCTACTTACTGATCCAATTGCAGATTTGTTTGCTCTGATTTGAGAAGGATCTCTAGGCCCTTTTTGAGTTTTAGATTTCCCCCTTGAGAGATGGACACATAACTCTGCTATATCATGAAGTGGAAGTTGAGATATATCTCCCTTTCCCATCATGTTCAAAATATCTATCCATTCATCTCTAATGGCTTTTAATAGAAGGGCTTTCAAGGTCTCCTCTCTAAGTTACTCATTTTTGCTCTTTTCAGGTTGTATTGAAATCTTTCAAGTAAATCCTCCAAGTTTTCATCTTCTCTTTGCACCATTTTGAATACCTCATCCTTGTGATTGGTGGGCATACAATAGTCCAGGTACCTATCCAAAAATGTTCGTATCATATCATTCCAAGTCCTAATGGATTGAGTGAGTAATCCCATGAACCATTTCAAGGCTGCTCCTTTCAATGTTGAAGGAAACAGTTTGAGTTTTTGAGAGTCTTCCAAATAATCATAAGTTCGACACACGACCTCAAACTCAAATAGAAATGTTTCAGGGTCCTCATTCCTTAACCCATGGAAGTTTTGGAGGACAGATGGTGAGATGTTTTTCATTGTGGCTCGGGAGTCCTCATCGACTATAGGAAATCCAAATGAGTTATCCCCATCCCTATTTCCCCCAATGTTACCTCTACCTCCTCCATTGTTTCCTCCTCCTCCTCTACCTCTACCTCTACCAAATCCAGTTGCTCCTTCCTCTGTCATGGTATTTTCCCTAGAGACTTTAGAGTCTTTTGGTTCTTCTACTAAGGGTGAATGAGAAGGAATTTCTCCCTCTTCTTCTTCAGATGATTCTACTTCTTCAATTACAATGTGTCTCTCTGTAGAAGGAAGGAAAGGATCTCTTTCTAGTTCAGATTCGATGGAAGGTGTGGGAGAGTCGACTCCTGCCTCTTGAATTCCAGGAATCCTAGGGCTAGGAGTGTAAGTTGGAGATGATGGAGGTGTCTCTTGTCTATTCCTTGAAGTAGATGGAGTTGTAAAAATCGAACTCTTGGCTCTAGCTAAAAGCCTTCCCCTAGAATCTCTTGCTCTATGCATGTCATTTTTTTTCTTTTTCTTCAAGTCGGACTAATAATTCTCTTTCTGATCTTCCAGGTCACTCTAGGTGCAAGAAGAGAGCATACTCAAGAAACTATTAAACCAATAACTTTCTTTTTTCTGATCCGCCAGATCACACTCAGTGCAAGAGGAGAGCATACTTTGAGAGGTTATCAATTTTCCTTCCTTGAAATTTTCTTGTTATTATATCTTTTTTTTTTTTTTTTAAGAATTTGGCTACCTAATTTCACTTCCCCGGCAATGGCGCCAAAATGTTTGGTCAATTTAGTGAGGTCTAAATTGCTACTTTAAAATGTCAACCCGGGGTTCGTAAACTGACGAAGTGAAGTGTACTATATGTACTAGATAACGATTTCCTTAGTCTTTTGTCGTTTTTAGTTTTTTAAGTTTGTTTTTGGATTTATCTTTCCCTAATGTGAGATGATGAAAAGGTGATAAAGCAAGTGAAATATGGATGATTATGGTGATCTCTAAGTGGTTTTTCAAAACTTAAAAGAAAGAAAGCTTTAAAATAACTGCAAAGAAATCAATTCTTGAAAAGAAATAAAGACATCAAATAATGAACTAATGACATCGGCCCAGTATCTTTGTTGCTGAATGAAAATGAAAGTGAAGTCTACACTAATTCAATTAAAAGTAAGAACAACTAATCCACACTATTCAACTCTTCAACTCAATCTTCCTTGTGAAAAGATATCATGAAATGTTAAGCAATGTGAAATCTAAAAGAAGTTAAACTGCATAAAAGAAACTAATCACACTACTTTAACTCTCTTGACCTTTTTCCTTTCAGCTTAATTTACCCTGAGAGAAACAATCATGAACAAGTCAAGTAATGTGAGATCTAAAGCAAACTAAATCAAGCTTATAATGAGTGATATTCTGGTTCCTAATAAAGTTATTTAATTATAGAAAGAAACCATTAACAAATGAATAGCATGATATCTAAGAGCAGAAAATAAATGTACAACTTAAGGAAATGACAGTACTGGAAATCAAACTTCAGAAAACAAGAGTCAGCGACAAAGAAAAGATGATCTCGTATGCCAATAGTTATAAAAAGAAAAGGTGAAAAATTGCCCCGGGCTGCCTAAGAAAACCTGCAGAAAACACTGATCAGTTGTAACCATAAAAGAGCAACAATGAAAATGTAAATCAACAGAAATCAAAAAGCTTTGTTATGTACAGCTAATATACATGATGAAATAAAACGCAACATTTAAATGACAACTGTACAGCTAATATACATGAACAGGAAAAAAAGTAATGCAAGAGTTAAAGGACAACTGTACAAGGCTTTAGTAAGCAGGGGCCCTCTGCCACTTCAGCTGATTCAACGAACAGCTACAAGCTTAAGTTTAAACCAGTCTTCTCATATATTAAACAACAACGTAAAAGTGCAGTGGGGAAATACAACAACTTCGAATTACATTACCAGAGATTAACTTTTTCAGCGTTCATGGACGCGTTATTTATAAGGAAAGAAAGCTAAACAAATTAACTAAATCTACGCTATTAACCACGCTGCCAAAGACACGTAAATCCTCTTCAGCCCGGATCTAGGTAACTGTCATCATGTTTATTAAATCTGAGAGGTATGGTTGTTGGATTCATGCTACCAGGATGTCTTCATGGCTAAGGACTGTGCCACATAGCTTCACGTGCTCAAAAACAAAGCTACGCAGAGCCATGCCACCGTTGAACACTTTCGTTGACTATCCTTTGCCCCTTGTTTGACCGCGGGCTTTTATGGGTGTGTTGGATGATCTGGAGGGACACGTTCCATGTCCTTGACTCCTGTAACTTGCCCATGTGGCTTGTTTCTTCAAAGGACACCTGTAGCATGGTGTTTGACAAAACGGCTGCAGAACCCTGTGCTCGCTGCAGAAACCTGGGTCGGTTTGTTATGAAACCAGCTCACAAAAAGATAGAAAAGAAAGATCCACGCCTTAGAATTCAGCCTCTTCGAGGGGGCAACCTCCTTTACATTACATAAATAAACAATTCTTGGATGATACAAATGAAAAGACCTCCTTTCTATATATAGGATTCTAAGGGGTTATAACATAATCAGAGCCGACATAACAATAATAATGTAAGGGCATAATAATAACAATAGTGGGCTTCTATGGGGCACAATAGTAACAATATGGGCACTACATGGGTACATCAATAAAATAAGTGGGTTATACTAATAACAATAAGGGGTTACACTAGTAGTATAGGGGCCTAACATGCCCCTCTCCTTCAAAAAGCGTTGTCCTCAACGCTTGCGTAGTTCTTGATGCTTCTATATAAAATTCTTGTCCTCCAATGTGGAATATTCAGTGGGTAAGTTCTTCCACTTGATGAGATACTCTGAAATTGATCGATTTCGTAGCTGTCGAGTTCTTGTTTCTGTGACTGCTCCAGGTTCCAATATGATTTTTCCTTCCTCTCCAATTTCTGGAAATATTGCTTGAATTGGGATCTTTTGCAACTTTTGAATAAGTGGCCATACTTCTTCGTTCTTCTTCCATTCATCCGTTGCTTCGTTTATCCAATTTGGTTGGATAATATAAATAGCACAAAACAATGCTTCCACATCCTCATCCTTGAAGCGTCTTCCCATTCGGTAAGGTCGCCATTTTTTAAGTGCATGTAGTATTGCCAACATTTCCTTCTCATAAATAGCTTGCTTGAGATGTAGCAGTAAAAATACCCAATCAGTTACATCAAAACATTTTTCACTGCGATGTTGATCTACCTGTTGTTTCATTTGATTTTGCACCGAAGTGGCATTATCCTTTAAAAGTTGGAGAACTTGCTGTTGATGCTCGATATGATCTTTCTCTGCTTGAACCTTTTTCTTCTTGATATGTCCTTCTATCTTTTGAGGAGTGGTAATTTCTTCCAGTCCTTTACAAGATATGGTCATATTCATTTCTTGATGCTCAATGTGATCTTTCACTTCTTGAACATTTTTCTTCTTGATGTGTCCTTCTATCTTGATAGTTTGAGGAGTGGTAATTTCATCCATTGAATTACAAGATATGGTTGGATTCATTTCTTCTTTCTCGATGTGATCTTTCACTTCTTGCACCTTTTTCTTCTTGATATGTCCTTCTATCTTGAGAGTTTGAGGAGTGGTAATTCTTGCCAATGCTTTACAAGATATGGTCTGATTCATTTCTTCTTTCTCTCGGGTGGTGTCCTGACGTATATCCTCTTCTTTTGATGTTTCTTGATCCTTTTCTTCATCCTCTTCATATTCCATGTAAAATAATTTCTTCTCAGCACACCTATGACCTTTAGTGCATTTGCTATCACAATTGTAACAAAGCCCTTTTTCTCTTTTTTCTTCCAATTGTTGTGGTGTAACCCTTGTAGGTTGTGGAAGGCTGGGAGAAACAACACTTCCATCTTTATAGTTGTGAGGGGTATGCTTCCTGGTTTCCATAATTTTGCTTTCCATTATGTCACAAAGCCCTTTTACTCTTTCCAATTGTTGTGGTTTTGCTCTAAAGAAGGTGTTGCTCTTTGTATCCTCATAATGTGTTATCATTTCCTCCGTGAAAATTGACCACGTAACAAGTATTTTACGAGAACAAAGCCCTTTGTACCATAAAAATTGATCTGGTTCTAAATATGAAGATGCAATACATACCTTTTGTAACAATTGTACACCATGTATATCAAAATATTTCTCCATCTGAAGTATCCAATTTACCGGATCCTTGCCATCAAACTTCCTCATCTTGCTTTTTCTTGATTTTAGGAGCTCTACCTTGAAACGACTGTAACTCTGTACTTTTGGATCTTTAAGTTCTGAAATTGTGACCTGTAGTAGCCCTCTGTGTCCTCTTTCCAATTCCACAAGTCTGATCCAAATTGGATTCTCCAAGAAAGAGTTATGCACAATCTCCCGCAGTGACCTGATTATAGACTAGTTCAGTAGAGCGAACTTGTATGAAGTGTCACATGTCACTATTTCAACCTTTGACTTTGAAAAATATATAAACCAAAACTAAACTCCGTCCTCTTTCTGTACCTTCTTACGAAATTTCAATCCGATGCTCAAAAAGAAAGTTATGACGATTTTCCCCAGGTCACCTGTTTTGAGTGTAATTCAGGAGTCTGCAAAAAGACCAAATTCCTCAGAGTATATCTCCGTAAATATCACGCGAAAAGATCTGAAATTCGGACCCAAGGTTCAGCGCGATTTCTTCTCAAATGGGTTTTTTTTGCGACTTCTGAAACATCACAGAAAAAAAGTTATAGCAAAAATTCCACGATGACCTGTTTGGCGCAGCGAAACCCTAGAATCCAAAGCTCTGATACCAAATGTTATGAAACCAGCTCACAAAAAGATAGAAAAGAAAGATCCACGCCTTAGAATTCAGCCTCTTCGAGGGGGAAACCTCCTTTACATTACATAAATGAACAATTCTTGGATGATACAAATGAAAAGACCTCCTTTCTATATATAGGAGTCTAAGGGGTTATAACATAATCAGAGCCGACATAACAGTAATAATGTAAGGGCATAATAATAACAATAGTGGGCTTCTATGGGGCACAATAGTAACAATATGGGAACTACATGGGTACATCAATATAATAAGTGGGTTATACTAATAACAATAAGGGATTACACTAGTAGTATAGGGGCCTAACACGGTTGCAGAAACTTGTGTCGGCTGCGGAAACTGAGAAGCTTCCGCAGCTGTCTGAACAAAATTCTAAACCAAACAACAGTCATCAGCGTAGTTAGAAAACCATGTCAAAAGCTCTTTTTTAAACTAAAATACAATGATTTAATCAACTTGGTGGATGAAATGAGTGGAAAAAGAAGGCTGAGAGGGTGTATAGGAAGGTGCAGGTTCGAGGCTCAACAACAAGTCTTGCAAATCTTGTTGGGATGAGGGACAAGCCTCTCTCTCTTTGGGTGACAAGAATCTCCTTACTTAGATTTGGCCTTACAAGTGCAAAGAAGGCTCTTGCAGCTTCAAACTCTTAAACTCCTGGAACTATTGTAAATCTAACTAGCTTGCTCAAGACATAGAGGCAAGCTTTTATAGATAGAGAGGGAAAGAGATAGGATCAACCACATTATTCATGGGATTGGCTTTATCACTTGGAAACTTCCATGAAAGGTGGCAAACCACTTTCCCTTCTATGGAGATTCGAAGCCAAACCATCCTAGCTCAACATAGATTCAGTTGGTGAATGGGTTGAAGAGAACCTTCAGGAGTTTGGTCGTTGAAAAATTTACTCAATTCGGTTGGCACGAGTGCGACTCTGGGACAGAGCGCCAATGGCGCGCCCTTTATAGAGGATTCCCCTCATTGGCACGGGCAGTAAACTGTGAACCTGCGCTAATGTAAAAAGAGTTTTTTTCATGAGGATTTTGCAGGAGATGTCTTCAGGGCAAATAAAGCTCATACTAAGAGGAATATGATGCAAGTGGTTTCAGGTCATGTCACTTCTCACAGGTCCCGGAATGAGTCCTCCAGTATGCGGGTGAGGGATAACAGGGACGGTGACAAACGATGACAAATTGCTGTGTAACAGATGCCCCCTAAAGCATGAGGCCCGAGAGAGAGAGGGGTGAAATGCTTTACAAGAACATGCGTGACTGAAAACACGGCCGCCGGAGAACCTGCGTAAAGAAGTACAACTGATATCTCAAGTACATGATATATGTGTGGTATGGGCGCAGCCATCCGTAACAGAGTACATAATAATCTAGATCCAAGGTATGGACACAGCCATCCGGAGAGGATCAATAAATGGACTCAGGCATGGTCACAGCCATCCAGTAAATGAGTCATGTAATCATAATAATCCACAAATTGTAGCCTGGATCTCAATAGACAAAATCCAGGGTCTTGCGCTCCATCTCGACCCGTACAGAGTACAAGTTCAAGCATGCGAATGTATGAGTTGAAGTCGAACATGCATGAACATCGTCTGATTACCAGTCAATAATGAAAACTGTTAACAGACGCGAGAGGTACCACCAATAATGACAATGGCCCTCAAGGTACTATAGGTACAATCTACGGCGTGTGAATGAATGAGCTGGCGTCGAACACCTGTAGAATCATTCGATCGGAGGCCAATGATGAAAACCTCTCGTCGAACATGAAGAACCTGCCATTGAGGCATGCAGGCTCCAAGGCACCAAAGGGAGTCTCTAGATCAGCTTCCTCGATAGTGAGCTGAAGTTGACAGGAAGTGATCTTGATCAAACGTGGGCCATAATGTTTCCCACATCATTGACACAAGACAGAGGAAAGATGTTGTGGTGATGCAAAATTATGTGAGGTATCAGAGGGAGGTTGTAATTCTGCAGAGGTCAACTTCTCTTGAACATATCGGCAGCACGACAGTGGATTTGGCAGTATTTGACATCAAATGAGCAGAGGTCATGGTGACAAAACAATGAGCAGATGAGAGGTCGAATAGGATAACCCAAACCCATGGAGGCTAGTGTAAAACAAGATGAGATGTCCCCACCCCGACACGAATGCAGACAAGTGCCATGTTCAAGAGCGACATACTGCCGACACGATGACAATTATGGATCCATTTTCCCCACCATTTCTGGCGAGTACCCCAGTTATTTTTAACAAGCTTGATGGGGATAGCATATGCTTGTGAGCGTCATTACGACGGAATCCGATGTCATTAAGTTTTAACGAGCCTGACAAAGGAAAAACTCGGCGTCTTTTCCTATTTAGAGAGTCTGAAAAGACAGCAAAAAGAAAAACTCCAGGGGGGTCCTTTTTCGTAAAGTTGTGTCTCTCGAGCCCGAAAAAGTATTAAACAATGCTCGAAAGAACCGCCCGACCATTATGATCGAGGAGTAATTTTCAATTATAGTGACATTGATCTGAAAAAGTAGAAAAGCGATCAACATCACGTCATTTCGTAACCATTTACGAACCGGAAACGACAAAGGTCCGACGACCTTTTTGTTAGATATCTTTTTTGGGATTCAACTGCGTTAAGTAAGTCATTCAAACGTATGACCATTTCCATGAGAGGTAGTCGTAACTGACTAATTTCTCATGATTTTTGAATAGTTCACTTAGCACTCATTGCATCGGGTGATGCTCACAGGGGTGAAGAAGTGGGATTGAAACTAGTGAAATGTGGAGAACGAATCACATAGCATCAATCATCACTTCCGGGGCTTGCACCCGATAACCAGGACTTCCCAGGAGGTCACCCATCCCAGAACTCCTCTGGCTCAAGCGCGCTTAACTGTGGAGTTTTTCCCCACAATCAAGCCCACTTAGCTTGCTACCCCATTTGCAAAACCTTAGCAAGTATTGTGCCTCATGAACCATTCAAGTAGAGATCCCTTGACTCTTTTCTTTTTGTTTTTACACAGTCGGAAAAGGGTTTAAAGACGACCGCCTCTTATTTACTTTTAACGAGTCAAGAGGGGAAACTCGGCAATCTTTTCACTTTTAATGAGTTAGAAAAGAGCTGAAAGATAACTCCATCATGACTTTTTCGTGTATTTACCGAGTCCGAAAAAGCATAAAACACAACTCACTTCACCATCGAAGTTGCAAAATGGACCTATCATAGCACCAGAAACAAGCGTAAAACCTGTTTTCGACCAAAAGTATGTTAAAATATTCAAAAATCAACTTTTTAAACCTTATTACAAGTCAAAAAGCCTATAAATGCGGTGAAAATGTAAAAACAAAATTACTTTTACATTTTTAACTCGTGCATAGTGGTAGTGGTCCATTTGGAGTGCAAACTTCGAGCAGCGATTACCACCAATCCGGGCAACCATTTGAGATTCCGCCAGTTCCAGGTAAGAGGCACTCTCTTAAGCTTCATTTTCATTCCTGCTTTCATGCATTTTGTCCCTGATTTGGGCCTCTGCAAGGGGGATTTAAAAATTTAGGGTTGCGCCCCATTGGCGCGGGTATCCGGCACGGGTCCGCGCCAATGGGGTGATTTACCCAAAGGGGTCGCACCATTGGCGCGACTGTTTTAGAAACAGTCGCGCCAACCGCGCGACCTAGTTTTTCATTTAAATTTTCCCATCAATTTTGAAATTTGTCCGGTGTATATGCTTACCAGGGTCTCATTAATGATTTATTCATCCTTGTGGGTGCAGGAAACACGCAAAAATGCCGGTGGAATGGAAAGAACGAGAGCACGATGCCATAGATGCCTTAGCCATCACAGATGAGGGATGTATGAATGCGCTGAGAGACTTTGGTCTCAAGAAATTCTTTCTCACCTCCTATCTGCGAGCTCAACCAGAGCTATTACAGTTCATAGTGGATGCTTGGGACATCGATGACCAAGTATTTTGACTACGGGATCAGACCTTAGAGCTGGATGTATCTGATGTGTACTTCATTACTGGGCTGTCACGGAGAGGGGAAATCCCCATTCTGACCGAAAGCAGGCCTTCCGCAGAGAAAATAGGTGAAGTAAAGGCTCGTGTGTGCCCAGAGGCACAATTTGGGAAGAACAGCGCCAAGGTGGATATCGCCACCATCCATGATTTGGTTCTTAAGGTGATACTGTTCACCATCACACGTGCAGCTGGGGTACAGGCGCCCCATGAGGCCAGCAAGAACCATCTGTTACTGGTGACAGAATGTCTTAGGCCCACCATTTTTTACTGGGCTACAGCAGTGACTACAAATATCAAGAGGTAGCTTACAAAGTGTAAGCGCGGGGGGGTGAAACAGTTCGGATATGGTTCAATTGTGGTATCGTTCTTCTTGGAACGATTACCTTTATTCTAGTACTAGGTGTTAGGATATTCCGACACATAGGATATAGTTAAGTTCAACTTGGTCTAGTATAGAGTTAGGTAAAGTGTGTTTCTTTACCGTTGTACATTTTGTAACTTACAATCCGACGGTCACAATATGTAGTGATCCGACGGTTCACTCTCACCTCGGTATTACCGACACTTGATCCGTGGCTTGACACCCGATTGGTCCATGAGTTCTATTTAAAGCGCATGGAGGGTCATTGTTCGGGTAATCCGTGCATGAGAGAAGCTTATGTAAATTTTCATTCTTTGATTAATAAATTGCCTGTAGTACCCACGTTGGGACAGGCCGTGGACTGTTTCCCTCCTTGCACTCTGAGGGTTTTAACCACGTCAAAAATACTGGTGTATTGATTTGAGATCTGGTTGTGAGCGGTGTCCTTTTGGTATTCTTTCTGTGGAACTTACCCTGTAAATTCCAACATGGTATCAGAGCTATTTGAGGGCCGCGTCCGTTGGTGATCCAAATCTGAAGCCGGTAGAACTGCATGCGGCTGTCGTTTCCTAGATCTGTTGTTTCTGACTGCTTTCGGGCCGAGAGGACTGCTCTGTTGCGTTCGGAGTATCTGTTCCAGTGAGGAACCCCTTTCGTTTCACGCGAAAAGGTTTCTGGTAGCCCTAGCTGCGTCATTTTTCAGATCGGGAGGTATACAGTGTTTTTTTTGCAGTTTACTGTTAATTTCTCTCTGCTTATTTCTGTCTCAGTTTATTTCGCCTTTTTTTTTAACCGGATCTATACCTTTCATTTCTGCGTATGCGCTTTGCCCTGCGACTCTGTGCGATCTGGGCAAATCAGAAACAGAAAGGAAGGATTTTTCTCATGCGTATGCTCTTTTCCCTGCACCTTAGTGTGATCTCGGAAAATCAGAAACATTGAGAAAAATATTTAGTTTTTTGGCTAAAGCTAACCTTGAGATTTTTTTTTTAAATTTCTAGTTTTTTGGCTAAAGCTAACTTCGAGCCGCAAGGTTCGTGTTTCTTTGCATATTCGTGTTGGGTTTTGTGTTTTGTGTTTTGTAGGGAAAAAGAGCTTTCTCAAGGCAAGCACGCAAACCGAAGCCCCCCCCCTCTCTCTCTCTCTCTCTCTCTCTCTCAAATTTTTTGTATAGATCAATTGGCTCAAAGCTATTTTTAGAGAGTAGAGGTCTTGGGTTCAAGTCTCCATTTTGTGGGGGCGGATTTTTTCATTCCCGCACATTCGCGCACTTTGCCGGCAACGTCAACAAGTTTTTTTCAAAAAGCCATAACTTCTTCATCCGGAAGCCTTTTTAAGAGCCGTTTTTTTTAAAACCGCCTTTTTTTTCGAGATCTATCCGTTGGTACACTTACTTTCAGCATCTTCAGCTTCAGTTTTTTTTTTAAAAAATGGAAAGTCCATGCCAAGTCATTCTTGACAGCACTAACTACTTCCAATGGGTAGAATACATGGAAGATTTACTTAGAAGAAAAGGTCTCTTCATAATAGCCACAAACCAAGAGAAGAAACCAACAGATGAAAACAAGGCGGAAAAATGGGAAAATAGACAAGATCAAGCACGTGGTTTGATAGGGATGTCTATTTCTCCTGATCTTAGATTCCACATTGCAGGACTTGAGACTCCTCATGAAGCATTAGAAAAACTTGCTAAAGTTTTTGAGATTAAAAATGAAATTAGATCCCATCAACTTGAAAATGAGCTGCTTACTTTGGATCCTAATAATTTTTCTTGCATTGAAGATTTCTTGTCCAAATTCAAGACCCTTGGATATCTCTTGGAAGGTGTTAAAGTTAAGAAAGATGATGGTAACCTTATTTATTCCATCCTTACTAAGTTAGGACCAGCCTACTCTGTATTTGTTTCCACTTTCCATTCTACAAGGGAAGCTTTCATTTGTCAAGGACAAGAATACAAGGCCCCTTCCTTTGACTCCTTTTGTGATTCCTTAATAAGAGAACAAGAAAAACTCTTACACCTTGGTCTTCTTAATCTTGGAAACTCTTCCACGAAAGCGTTAGCCACCCAGCAGCACCCAAATTCAAAGAATCCTAAGAAGTCATATCCTCAAAAGAATGGTCCTAAACCATCTCAGCCTCAAAATGAAAGATCATTTCAGCAAAATGATAAGACCAATAAAAACAAATGGAAGAAGACTGATAGACATTGTAACTTTTGTAATCGAGATGGCCACTTAGAATCTAAATGCTTTAAGAAGATGGAAGCCTTGGAAGCCGCAATGAAGAAACATAACATCCATCTGGAGCCTACTTCAACTTCAACTTCCGGAACGGCACTTTCTGCATGTCATCGTCAATCATCTCAGTCTGGTTATGCATTAAATGTATCTTCTTCTTCTTCTCATTCTCATGAGTGGCTCATTGATTCTGGAGCCTCTTGTCACATGGCCAAAAACCAAGCCATGTTTTCTTCTTTAAATGATTGTAACACCAAAAATATATATATTGGTGATGATAGATCTCTTAATGTTGTAGGGACTGGAACTGTTCATCTAGACAATGGTCAGTTCAATGATGTATTATGTGTTCCAAACTTATCCTGCAACCTTCTATCTGTCTATCAGATAACTCATTCAGGTGAAGGTAAAATTGTTGAATTTTCACCTCATGATGTTGTAATCAAGGATCTAAAAGATCCTAAACAGATTCTAGCTACTGGTCTTGCTGATGATTCCAAAAGGTTGTATAAGTTTCACAACTTTGGGTCATCCCATCTTCCCTCAGTATTTGTTGCTCATAATGATGAAGTGAGCAAACTTTGGCATGAGCGGTTTGGTCACTTAAACTATCGCTCCCTTCAGCATCTATGTAAAGAAAATATGGTGACAGGTCTTCCTATGGTATCTTGCAAAGATGGTGTTTGTTCCGGATGTGTACTCGGAAAACATCATCGGGACAGTTTTGACAAACGTGCCTCTTGGCACGCCTCAGCCCCTTTACAGCTTGTGCACAGTGATTTATGTGGTCCTCTTCCTGTTGCTTCATTCTCTGGCTGCAAGTACTTCTTAACTTTCATTGATGATTTCTCCAGACGCACTTGGGTATACTTCTTAAAACTCAAGAGCGAAGTATTTACAACTTTTTTGGCCTTCAAAGCATTTGTTGAAAAACAATCTGGACATCAAATTCTTAAGCTAAGAACTGATAATGGTGGAGAATATGTTAAAAATGCATTCATCAACTTTTGCACCGAAAATGGAATTCAAATGCAACATACTGTTCCATACACTCCACAACAAAATGGTGTAGCTGAAAGGAAAAATCGCACCTTAAAGGAAATGGCTAATTGTATTCTGCAATCTAAAGGACTCAGTCTTAGTTTTTGGGCCAAAGCAATTAATTGTGCAAATTATATAATCAATCGCACTCCTACTAAGGTTCTAGAGAATATCACTCCAGAAGAAGCTTGGATTTCCATTAAACCAGATGTAAGTCACTTTCGTGTGTTTGGAAGTGAAGCATGGGCCCATATTCCAGATGAAAAGCATAAAGCTTTAGAACCTAAGAGTGAGAAATGTACTTTTGTTGGATATTCTGAAGATGTAAAAGGTTATATACTTATTCCATTTAAGTCCAAAAATGTTATCATTAGAAGAGATGTAAAATTTGATGAAAATAAATCGGCCTCCGAGCCTAGTCCGACGGATGTGCCACCTCTTCCTATCTCTTCTATCTTTAAAAACATTTCTTCTTTTGATGATGAAAGTGAGGATGATAATCCTCCCCCACCTTCTCAGGATCCTCAACTTCCAAGATGGGTCCGTGCTACTCGGGATGCAGCAGGTGATCTTGCCGGTGATCCTACAGATCAGCGACGTACACGTTCTCAGTTTGAAAGAGCCTCTTCTTTACTGGCTCCAGCTCCAGTAAATCACGATCCTGACACTTTTGCAGAAGCTTCAGGCCATCCACATTGGGAAGCAGCTATGAATGAAGAATATCATTCATTGATGACAAATGATACATGGGATCTTGTTCCTCTACCAAAGGGACGCAAACTTGTTAGATGCAAATGGGTTTACAGAACCAAGTATGGACCAGATGGGAAAGTTGATAAACATAAAGCTCGTCTAGTTGCTAAGGGCTTTTCACAGGTTGAAGGCATTGACTACACTGAAACCTTCTCTCCAGTTGCCAAAATGAACTCTATCCGCCTTGTTCTTTCCCTTGCTGCCTCTTTAAAATGGGAAGTCCATCAAATGGATGTTAAATCTGCCTTCTTGCATGGGGACTTGCAGGAAGAAATCTATATGGAACAACCCATTGGCTTCATACAAACAGACTCCAGCCTCGTTTGTCAACTTAAGAAATCCCTTTATGGCCTCAAGCAAGCTCCTCGGGCTTGGTATGCCAAAATGGATAGCTTTCTTTTAGAATCTGGCTTTTCTAGGTGTCATTCTGACAATACTGTCTACACCAAGAAAGTGGGCAACTCTCTTATCATCCTTGTTCTTTATGTTGATGATCTTATTCTTACTGGTAGTGATCCCAACCTTATAAACCATGTGAAGTCCAGCCTTAAAAAGAAATTTGAAATGACAGACTTAGGACACTTACACTATTTTCTCGGTCTTCAAGTCTTGCAATCCCAAGAGGGTATTTTCCTTTCCCAGTCCAAGTATGCTTGTGATATTCTTCGTCATTTTCACATGGAAGACTGTAAGCCAGCCCCTTCTCCCTTTCAGTCTGGAGTCAAACTTTCAGTCTCTTGTACTTCTCCTGAAGTTGATGCTACCTTATACCGTCAACTTGTCGGAAAACTCTTGTATTTAACCCATACTCATCCTGATCTTTCCTTTGTTGTTGGCCTTGTTGCTCGTTTTATGCAAAACCCCCGTGAAAGTCATTGGAAAGCAGCTAAAAGAATACTTCATTATGTTCGAGGTACAGTACAGTTTGGGATTCATTACAGTGCCAAAGCAGCTCCTCTGTTAGTTGGTTTCACTGATTCTGATTGGGCTGGTGACCTTGATGATCGGAAGTCTACTGCCGGTTATGTCTTCACTCTTGGTTCAGGACCTATTACATGGGCTTATAAGAAACAGGCTGCCATTTCTCTTTCGTCAGCAGAAGCAGAGTATCGTGGTGTCGTGGAAGCTAGTAAGGAAGCCTTGTGGCTTCGTCAGATCCTATCAGAGTTTGGCTTTGAGCAGCAGCATCCAACCACACTTTGGTGTGATAATCAAAGTGCCATTTAGCTATGCAAAGATCTAGTCCAGCATCAGCGCAGCAAACACATTGAACTACACATGCACTTCATCAAAAAGCTCATTCATGACCATGTTCTTGAAGTGCAATATTGTCCAACAGATGATCAGGTTGCAGACATCTTCACAAAGGCTCTCACAGAGGCGAAGTTCACTAAACTTCGATATATGCTTGGAGTTCAGGAAGTTGTCACTAAGGGGGGATAGGCTCTAGTGCCTCCTTCCTTCTCCTATTGTGTCATATTTGTAAATCCTTCAATCCTATCCCAAGTTGTTCTTAAGGGGGGATGTTAGGATATTCCGACACATAGGATATAGTTAAGTTCAACTTGGTCTAGTATAGAGTTAGGTTAGAGTTAGGTAAAGTGTGTTTCTTTACCGTTGTACATTTTGTAACTTACAATCCGACGGTCACGATATGTAGTGATCCGACGGTTCACTCTCACCTCGGTATTACCGACACTTGATCCGTGGCTTGACACCCGATTGGTCCATGAGTTCTATTTAAAGCGCATGGAGGGTCATTGTTCGGGTAATCCGTGCATGAGAGAAGCTTATGTAAATTTTCATTCTTTGATTAATAAATTGCCTGTAGTACCCACGTTGGGACAGGCCGTGGACTGTTTCCCTCCTTGCACTCTGAGGGTTTTAACCACGTCAAAAATACTGGTGTATTGATTTGAGATCTGGTTGTGAGCGGTGTCCTTTTGGTATTCTTTCTGTGGAAATTACCCTGTAAATTCCTACACCAGGGAGCTGTAGTAGCGGACCCATTACCACGAGAGCCTAGGATGGCTCGCTGGGCAGCATTGATGCCTAGAGGAGGAGGGGGCCAGCAGATGTCTTCGCGGCCCGAGTTCTCCATATGGCTTCGCCGCCAGTTGATCGTGGTGGAAGACTGGCCATACGCGGGAACCAACTTCATGGGGGACCCAGACCTCCCACTGCCAGAGGGGGAGGAATGGGAAGAGGAGCTAGGTATGATCTTCTCTTGTCTTTTATGTATTTTTTACGTTTTTTTTTTTTGTCAATGCATGTTCTGATGACAGTGATATATATATGCAGATGTGGGCCTAGAGCGTCCAACCGGTTTATCTCCTATAGCGAGGAGGGACCAACCTGCAGCTGACCCTCAGGCAAGAGGCACTGTGGGGGAAGAGCTGGTGCAGAATCTCGAGGGACTTACCCAAGGGATTCCAAGCTATGCTAGATTGGCGGATGTGTCATTCGCATATCAGAGGCACACGGTGGGGGTGCCGTCCCGCATCCATCGTCTGTTAGGACGCTTGGTGCACGCGGTGACGTGCTACCATGAGCACCACCATGAGTAGACTCCTAGGTTTCTTTCATGCATATTTTTTTAGGGACATGTTGTCCGAGGATGTATCAGAACACGTATTATTTTTTGGGTTTTGTAACGCACACGGTGCAAACATTATGACACACATATATATACATATGCCTATGGTTTATATGGATCTTTCACACGTGATGATGTGTTATATGCTATGCGAATAATTGACACAAAATGTAATTTACTGTATAAGTTGCGTAACAAACGACCCATTGTGAAATGTATTTACACACATGTATATTTTATTTTTACACAAGCTTGAAAACACACATGATAATCACATATGCAAACTATGCTTGAAGATGATTTTATTTTTTATGCAAGCTTAAAAGCACTCACACACATGCAAACTATGCTTGAGAATAAAGGAACGGGCATGCCCCCCAGCATGGTGTCTCAATTCGAGGTACATGCCCCCCAAGCTTCAGTCCATTGAAAATGGAGTGAAGGTTGACATTAGTGTTATTGCGCTCGAATTGCACGAGCTCTTGTTTCATTATTTTAGCGAGGTTGACACAGGTAAAAGAACTTTCCTCGGCCAGATCCAGGTTCATTTTTTAAGGAGCTTGAGACAGGAAAGGAACTATGCTCCGACCAGAACTTCATCATAAGGAATAAAAAGTCGGGGCCTCCAAGATTGCCACTCCCGGTGGAAGGGAAACATCTTGGAAGTCAGGGCCCAATGCCCCCAGGACACTATGCACGATGGCGGCATCACTGGATCCAGGCATGGGACAGGTGGCCACGTAGTTGATCTGTGGTGGGGTAGATGCAACTGGTGGATGAAAACTAGGAGGGGGCGACAACGGCACAGGAGGCATCGGGGGACTAATGAATGACATTTGATCGATAGTCACAATTCTTCCATCGTGCGGAAAGCAAACCACACGGAAAAGAGAAGAAACGAGGGCCCCCATGGCATAAACATAGTCGCGACCAAGGAGAAGACTAAAGTCTAAAACACCTTGGGTAACCAAGACGTCTATATAGACGGTTTTGCCCCCCAAAGTAATAGGGAACTTTGGGAGAACTCCTAGAGATGGACAGGCTCCTCCGTCGAAGGCCAACAGATTCTGAGTAACGGGCCCAAGCTGCGGGGAACCTAAAGCTTGCCAAGTAGTGTACGGCATAAGACTGACAGATGCCCCTTCATCCAAAACAGTTCCAGGTACTGCCTTAGCACATCCATGTACTGTGATCTGGAAAGGCATATGGGATGGAAGATGACCGGCGATCAGGCGATTCCAATCAAAGGAAGCGACCAGACTACTTGGTGGGGGAATTGTATGATTGCCCCCATGTGCTAAAGGAACCAAAGGAGAACCTTCGAGAGCAGCTGGGTTAGGAGAGTCATTTCGGGACTCAGGAGAATCTGAAGAGATGAGAAGAACATGGGTGTGATTCTCTTCCGAAACAGAGTGAGCGAGAGGCAGACTCGAATCGATACTCTTTCCGACCAATGGTTGGTCTGGAACAGGTTGGGGACAGTCGGGTTTGGGAAGAGGGGCCTGGACAAGAGAAGAATTTGAAGCAATCTCTTTGTCAACAGGGGGACGATCTGCAGTTGCAGAGAGACGTTGATAACCAACGGGAAGTTGGGGTGAAGGAGCTGTAAGACTTTCCAAGACAACGGAGGCTTTATCCATGAGTGGACAAAGGTGAAGGGGATGATTGCCTTCACAAAGTCTACAGGGGATTCGAATCTTCCCTTTTCCCTTACCATTTCCAACTGATGAGGTAGCATTGCCGTGAGCTTCAGAGGACGATGAGGGGCGGGCCAGATCATGAGACCATACTTCTAAGACCCTAGGAATGCCAGGACAATCGCGAAGAAGATGGTCCTCCTTGCATAATCGACAAGGAAACTTGACCTTCCACGGAGGAGCGGAAGGGGGCCCGACCTCAGGTGTACTCGAGGGAGTAGCTGCGCTTGTAACCTCTCCTTTGGGAGCCTTCTTCTTCTTCGTCTTCTTCTTCTTCTTCTTAGCCACCGGGTTACTCAAATCGAGACTTTCACCAAGTGAAGTAGAAGATGAGGACGTAGAAGTAGGCATAGAAGGGGAGAGGTACACCTTAGAATCAACATGATGTTGTTCAGGTGGAGGGACTGATTGACCAGTAGTTGATACGGTAGGGACCAAAGAGGTTGAGAACAACCAAACAGGCAACCCAACAGTTAACCCTGGGAGGGATAACATTGCCATATAAGGAGCACCAACATTCCCAAAAGGTGTGAAATGACCAGGGTTCCCGTCAGAGGGGATCCCTGGGTTGGTGAACCCCGGAAAAGTTGCCATCAAAAAAGAAACCTACTCAAGCTAACGCAAACGAGATCTAACCAGGTAATGTTTATCGCAGTCAAATGAATTTTACGTTGCAAGGACACAACTTGACCTTTTCATGTTTTAAGAGTCGAGAAAAGGACAAAAAGGTGACTCTAGTCGCCTTCGAATGTTTTATGAGCCCGAAGTGACAAACTACTCAAGTGAGCCTTTTCGTTTAAGGATTCTGAAAAGGATCAAAAGTGACTACTCTGGAGAGACTAGGCAAAGGGTTTACCAAACAAATCCGTAAAACTGCATATACACCTTGGCAGTCATATGAAAACCAAGGACTTCTCGTACGGCAATCAATCTTCCCGAATGTTGTGTTTGGTGCGTTATGGCTTGTAAGGCAGCAGACACAGCTTCCTGTGGATAAAGGATGATAACCTAGTGGGGTCTCCCATATATACGCGACGGTACGTGGGAGCTCAAGTCCGTGCTAGACCACTATCGAGTCACAAAAGGAGGAATCACCCAACCGTAGTGTGAAACAACAGTGACTAGGTTTAACGATGCCGGAGCACGTCTCTAGCCTTGACCTCTACTTAGTGAGCGTTATGTTCCAATGCATTTTTAAGTTCATTCAGTTCATTTTATGGTTGATCTTTGATTAAGTTTCAGTTTCAGGTCCTACTGTATGTAATCTCTCACAATTTCCTAAATGCAAACTACATGCCAAAGAATATCATTTCGTTCGATGAATGCTAACTACAAGAGAGTTAAGGATTTTTCAAACAAAATGACCACAAACAAGCACGAATCACTTTGATGCAGCTAATGACAAATAAACGAAACTTTTCTTTTGTCTTAAAATCACTTAATCAATGAAAAGCTTCTAATTTTAATTAACTAATGTAACGCAACAAAGATTATTCGCTTTCTTTTTCAATGGCAAAGTGCACAAAATGAATTTTGAGAGATAGTAACACCGAGAAAAAAACCACTTTCACTCAATGAGAACACAAACAGATCCCAAAAACACAAAAACAATCCTTCAAACCAAAAAGAAAATACAAAGACCTCTTATGAGCTATGTGATCCAATCTCAAACGAAGCCAAGTGACCCAAGCGATAAAGAAACAAATCACTTGAATAACAAGGAAGAAACTTTGACAACTACTGAGCGGATGCAAAGGAATAACCACAATGTTGACCAGATGATCAAACACAAAACACCTCCAGGAGGCTCGGCGCACAAAGCCACTAGATGCCCTAGGGCCAAGATGTGAAACCGATAGAAAAAATCAAACACCCGAATGATGAAGGTCTAACACCAGTCAAATCAGGATCAAACACACTCCAGTAATCGAAATAAAGACAGCTAGACACAAATCCAAGCTCGGAGGGCTTAAGAACAAGCGAACTTGAAAAGTTGACAAGCTTGGTGCGACTGTCAGGTTGCAACTCGCGCCTTTATAGGATTGGCGCGGGTTGTCTTTGAGCAACTTGCGCCAATAGCGCGACTGTTAGGCTAAAAAGCGCGCTAATCAAGTTAACTTAAATCAAAACAAAAGCAGGTGACCCAGGGCTTGAGAACAGTATCTAGGCAAACCAGGAAGCAAGAAACAGCAAGAAATTTGACCCAGAAAGCTATCTAAGCAATCAAAACAAGAAAAAACCAAAGAGACAAGACAAACTCCAAGTTGTTTAGTTCGTAAACCAAACCGGAGATTGACTGAAGTGGCGTTGATCTACTTCGCTAATGCAAAGCAATAGCGTTTCGAAGGCTACCTGGCCATGCTTCAGGCTCCGTCTAAAGTTTACAAATCAAACAACAAGAACTCCCCAGTGGAGTCGCCAAATTGTTGTGGAGGTAAATCCTCTCTACGGACAGAGACGATCCCTACTAGCCCAGACCGGGTCTAGAAACAATGACACAATGCTATCACGCAAGTTCCTAATTGCAAATACAAAGTGGATGATGAGAACCTACTTGGATTCCAACGCTAGTGTTCGTCGAAGAGAGGTCGCCTTCGTTCCTTTGCCCTGGCCGGTCACGACCCGCACGATCTCCATGATAGGATACCTGCAAAGGCAAAGAAAAACACGAAAACAAGCATAAAATCTAGTAGATGCAATTATATATCAGTCAGAAAAGATATAACTCAACATCAAACATGAGACAATGAGAACCATAATGATAGTCATCTATTATTAATAAATAACAAAGAAGAATACAACCATTGTTCTGACGTCAAATCCTCCTTTGGCTGGGTAGTCAGCTACACAAGTCTTTTTTTTTATTGTTAATGGAAAAACCTGTGAGCAATTTAAGAAACCGACGTTTCGGACTTATCTCAATTTTGAAATTTAAAATAAAATAAATATATAAATATATATAAACAAATAAAAATAAATTAATAAATAAATAAATTAAAAAAAAAAAAAAATATTGAAATTAAATTGAATTAATTAATTTATAAATGTAAATCTTCCAGCCGACAGTACAAGCTAAGAGATATCTTACGATTCCTCTATTAATAGCTTATTTTCTCGACTCTCTCTTCTCATAATTCAGATCTCATTGCCCTGATGATGGACTCACCTAGCTAGTCTGAAACGTCGGTTTCTTAAATTGCTCACAGGTTTTTCCATTAACAATAAAAAAAATTCTACCAGCCTGTATGGATTCTCTCTTTAATACACAAGTCTTGCAAATCTTGTTGGGATGAGGGACAAGCCTCTCTCTCTTTGGGTGACAAGAATCTCCTTACTTAGATTTAGCCTTATGAGTGCAAAGAAGGCTCTTGCAGCTTCAAACTCTTAAACTCCTGGAACTATTGTAACTCTAACTAGCTTGCTCAGGACATAGAGGCAAGCTTTTATAGATAGAGAGGGAAAGAGATAGGATCAACCACATTATTCATGGGATTGGCTTTATCACTTGGAAACTTCCATGAAAGGTGGCAAACCACTTTCCCTTCTATGGAGATTCGAAGCCAAACCATCCTAGCTCAACATAGATTCAGTTGGTGAATGGGTTGAAGAGAACCTTCGGGAGTTTGGTCGTTGAAAACTTTACTCAATTCGGTTGGTGCGAGTGCGACTTTGGGACAGAGCGCCAATGGCGCGCCCTTGGCGCGGGCAGTAAAATGTGAACCCGCGCTAATGTAAAAAAAGTTGTTTTCATGAGGATTTTGCAGGAGATGTCTTCAGGGCAAATAAAGCTCATACTAAGAGGAATATGATGCAAGTGGTTTCAGGTCATGTCACTTCTCACAGTTCCCGGAATGAGTCCTCCAGTATGCGGGTGAGAGATAACAGGGACGGTGACAAACGGTGACAAATTGTTGTGTAACAGGGGGTTTCCTCGAACCCTAGACCTGCTGTGAATAATTCCTAATTGTTCAAGACTGTGCTTCTCACATTTGTATGAGCCTATTTCTTCGATATGAGAACTTACTAGACCTTACTAAAAGCCTTCGGTCAAATCAAAACTATGACTATGGCACTCTATGATCGGTCAACATGATTGGTAAACAGGGTACAGCTGCTATGCATTACCTGCATTTTCATCAGTGAAGAAAGTCAAAGGGAGTTAAATAAGTCGTTGGTCTCTGGTATACCATTTGGTCAAGAAAGTGAATTCTCTCAATTCCATGTATCTCTGCAAGCCAGGAAGCACTTTTCTCTCTACCCGCCTATGGGTGAGGTCCCCTTATGTACTGGTGCCTATGCTGCCTAAGCTTTTGGTGCAGTGGGCTTTTAAACGAGAAGGGATGGACTAAATGAAACGAGATGGTTGGATCATAATCCCCATGGGAGAACCGAGTGGAAAAGCCAGGCTCGATTGGAGAGCAAGTGCAGTAAGGCTAGCTGCAATTATACTAGAAAATACATGTTGTTTGGAGCTGGGGTGGGATGGATACTATCTATCTCTATCTCATCACCACAAGTCACATGCTCACGTGAATCTATCTAATCCCATCTTATAAGTCTAATCTATATCGTCCCGTTAAGAATTTGCGGGCGTAAGACGGGGACATGGGAGACTACTTTAATAAGTTGATTCGAGCATTGTGGCAGACATTGATAAGAGCATGAGAGAGCTACCCTCTTCTGCCCAGACATTAGAGAGAAAGCATTACATAAAAAGGCGAGCGAGCAGCTTAGATAAATAGTAAGGCCTTTACCGAGAGTAGCCATTCTACTGAAATCTATATCTATCCATGTCAAGCAATACCTATTTCCCAATCCGTAACCTGAAATATGTCTGTATCGATGTCGTTCAATCTATCAGGAATGACCCATAATGACGTATATGAGAAAGTGTCATTCAATATCTTAAGAATGACACACATCAAATCTGGTATGACACATATATCAATGCATTCATTCGTTATATGCGTAATTACGCTTTAGCAGATCATGCATATGTCATTATGCAATCGAGATCTCAAACTAATTGGTTCATTTCGACTAGTGATTCCATTCATTCATTATATACATAATTACGTCATTCGATATATGTCATTCTACCTTTGCCGAGCAGTAATATATGTTTGGGGTCATACCTTATAGTCAAGGAGACATGAACTAGTCTTTCTTCTCCCCGTAAAGATGGTTGAGCCCTAAAGCACAATGACATATATAATTCATCACGGAATGACATATATCGAGTCATTCATGCATAATGACATAGAGAAGATCGAAATCTCTCTCCTTTATTTAGGAAGTGCAAGACCCTCTTAACCTTCTCTCAATCTCTGGTGATGTCAGAAATGACATCTATCAGATCAGTCATCAATTTGGTATGACACATATCTCATTCATGCATAATGACATATATAATGAATGAAATGACATATATAATAGTTCCTCTCCTGTTGGTCGAGAGTTCGACAAGCTCACGATGGCAGCCTTAACAGTCGAGCCCTGCCTTCATTTGAATTATTGGGTGCCCCTCTCAAATAAGTAACTAAAAGGCATTGGTCGAGAGTTTGGCAGGTTCACGATGGTGGCCTTAACGGTCGAGCCTACTTGTGCATCCTTAATCGATGAGGATTCAGGATATCAGGTGGCCTACTCCTAGCTCTGTTCCAATAAGTATGAATCATCACTCATTGCACCGTCGTAGTAGGAATCACCGCTCTTCACGCTGAACCTCTTGTATCCCTTGGCCTTTGGAGCGTATCAGCATTCGATATAGCCTTGTACACCACCGCTTCTTCTGCCTTTACCAAAGCTAGTTTGTCCTAAGCCTCTCATTGTCCTTCTCTGATATTGAGGGTCTTTAGGGTTGGTCCAGTTATATTATGGATTTCATTTGATATGACAAAGATAGTAGTTAGTTAAGGGATAACATGATTTTATATTTTCGCACGTCAGAAACTCAATTTTGAACCTGATATGATATCCTTTTATACCTTTACATCTTGATCTTACTACCCGTTCTCTTTCTAGAAATGTCGGATATATTCTCTCAACCTGCTCAATATATCTCAATATTAGTTGCTCCTAGCTATAGCAATTATCTTACCTACTTCCAACCTTGGGTGCATCGTCTGCCCTGATCGTCACTTGTTCTAGGGCTTCATTCCTTTACCACATTGTGGCTCTCCCTCTCTCCCTTACTTATGAGGTGGAAGCCCGCAGCCTTTGCCTTGGCTTATCTTTATTCATCCTTCCTAGTTGGCCTTTCAGCCAGTCTGTCTGCCTTCTCGCTTGTGCCATTCCTCCCTCTCTAGTGTTCCTGGTCGTATTTCTTTCCATTCTATGTCTATTTTCTGTTTTCTTTGCCTGGAGGGGGGCGTGGTTTCACGTCCTACTACCTTTCTCCTTACGGACATACACATCCAGTTTTATTCACGCCTAGTCCCTACCTCAGTTCTCGAATCACCTTGTTACCAAACGAAATTTGCTATGCCCACGAGTCTATATTACACCTGATATATTCACACGCGGCTGGTACCAATACACGGAGCTATCTTATGCCAACAACCTACTTACAGTCACCTCGTCACCCAGTTGTTCCCAATTCAACTCTATACTGCTAATGAATATATACTTGTTCTCTTTTCAACTAGATATGTCATATTCTTATCTAGTATTATAGTTTCTTGTTTGACTTACAGCCCGGGCTATCACCCGAATACCGTACAATCGTTGATGGAGGGAGGGAGGACCTGAGAAAGCTTGATGATTTTTATACTGGCCAGTTGTTCAATTATCTGAACTTAGAGCATTCAATGCACAGGCCTTTTCATACACTTGTTGGAGGTATGAAATGTGGGTAGACACTCTTGCTATTCACCTTTATCCTACCTTCCCTTGTTACCAAACAACCTCTTTACCCACCAGAATACCTAGAACTGTTCTACCTATACACTTGCTTAATTAATCGCTTAGTGGGTGGGTAATGCTGCTTCGCACCTTCTCTTTCGGGCCAGGATGAGCCCAAATACAATTGATTCATTAAGACAGCTAGCCTTGCACTTGCCTTCCCATAGATAAACAAACCTTTTCGCCTTCCAGACAGCATTCACGGACCTGCCATCACACTTGCTGATAGATAGATATGCTGGGTACCCCTATTACCTTGGATTTCAAATCCTCGCCGATACAATTCCGAATTACCTACTGCTTCAGATGGAGAGCAGCCTTTACCTTACTTTTAGGACTTCCTATAACACCCTTCATACCCACCCACCTTAAGACCTATGTGCCCGATATCTATTGCTCCATGAATGGCTTATCAGGTACAGCTATATACTTCTACAGGATGTCATGGCATTAGACTACCTTTACTTCAGTCCAAACCACCTACCCACCCGAACAGCTAGACCTTATGAGCACGGATCGACTTCCTTAATTCATTCTTCTTAGGAGGTACAACTATAGATAGACCTGAGATCTCGGATGAAACTACCGGCTATGCCTTTACTGAATGAATTGTTATCACCTCTTGCTTTAGCTAGCCAGTCAGAACACTATGAGAAGGGACAAGCCAGCCTGACAGAAAGCCTGTTCAGTGAGCAGGAAAATCTTTTCAGTGAGTGCTTGATTGTTCACACCTTCAATGAGACATGTCAGAAATGACATATATAATAGATCTCATTTGACCACTTCTTACTACCTAAGGCAGAACGCTCACTCACCCAAAGAAAAGGGATTCCATTGCATAGTCTATTACCCAAGGTTATCCCGAGGCATAGCAGTCTATCTACACTGGCATAACAGTCTTTCTCCATACAATCAATGACCCAAGGGAAGGCTTTGCATAGTATATTAACCAAGGTTATACACCAAAGGCATGGGATTTCTGATTGATGGAATATTTTCACTGATATTATCCGGAATATATTGACTTAGGCTATCTATCCTTCCTAAATCCATATTTGATAAAGACAAGAGTTGAATGAAATCACACCCGACTATCTATCCCAACTACATTAGTATAGGTACATCATCTATACGGTTACTCGAGCTAGCTATCCCTCCTCTAGTGTCGAGGAAAAATAGCGCTTAAGCTAAAACCCAACTTAGACGCTTATGAAAGTGGGGTTGGCAGACCCCACCTAGAGCCACGATAACCAAACCCATAGAGCTTATATAGCCTTCCATCGAGAGAGATATGATTTTTCTTCATGGACCAAGGACTAAGCTTCCTTAGACCATCCCATTTCCTTCTCATCATGACGGGCCAAGCTTTCATAGGTTTTTCCTCTGGGCGAGGAGACGGACCCATCATGCTGAGGAGATAGAACCCTGTGGAAGTGAGTAGAGTGAGGTAGTAGACCCGTGCGTCACCCCGTCTGGATGGGAACACCGGGCCCTTATTCCGGCTTATGGGACAAAGTCCTGCACCTCCTCTACCCATCGATTGATCCCTCCACCCACCGCTAGCTCTGTTTTAAACCCAGTTCAACTATGGAATTAGTCCACTAGGAGAGTCTCAAACACAGAATATATACCACCCAGGCGAGGAAAGGTGATTTCTTATCGAAGGCGGGTGGGGGAGGTCAAGAAACAACATTCTTTCTCTTTCATTGATCATGTGTTATGCATTACACACCTCATGCAGATCTAACTTTCGACTTAGATTCCTATTTTAGTAAAGATCTCAAGCGGTGAGTTCGCTTGGGCTACGTAGAGATTCAAATTCAAAACCCATTATTAAGGACATTAGTACGCTCACTTATTTCCACCCAGGGATGAGGAACAGGGTTTTAATCTTCATGAAAGAAAGGTGAAACTCCGAAATCCCCATGGAAGTTGCATCTCAAGTTGCAGCTCATTTGGTGCATCTCGTTTGGTATTTGACCATGCATTTAGTCATGCGCTTCATGCAGCTTCTCTATATATTTCTTCAAAGTAATTGAAACCGATTGAGGAGTAGGTAACGCCCTCCTGGCGATTCCTTTTTCCCTAGGGTGGAGAGTGAACACAAACTAAACTAGTTTTTATGATCTGGTAGATGGCTCTGCATTTCAAGGTGGGATGGTTCACTAATTGATTCGTTAATTCCTTTCCCGATGGTCAAGCCTGCTTACGCATCCTCTGATTCCATTCGAATTGATGTTATTCATCAATCAGTTCAATCGGTCATACCCCTCTTTCCATTTTAGATGCATCCTTCCCCCCTTCCCATTCTAGTTTACGCCACCTAGCATCCCATTCTCTAGAAAATCTTTATTGCATTCGATGGGCTTTGTCCAATTGAATCAACGGGCCTTGTCAAATAGTTTGCCATCTCCACACTACAGATTTGTTTTCTTCTATTTTCCACCCACCCAAGCATGAATATAGATTGCCTTTCCTTTATTCCCACTAAGAACAGGCACATAGTCACCATATTCCCCCACCCACCTAGAATGGTCAATTAATCAATTTATTCCCCCACTCGGTGTTATTCTTGACTGGGCCACATTGATGCTTCATTCAAGCTGGGGTACTAGCAAATTGATCTAACGAAGTCACTTCACCTTTTTTATAGTAAACTGATGATCGAATTGGTAGTAACCTTATGATTGCAACGAGAATAACCACATAATTGGTAAAAGGGTTCCTACATACCTAAGAAATATGTATTTCTATCTATAGAAAAGGCAGGCTAGTAGGAAGGTAACACAAGCTAATCTGAATAACTCACTACTTCTATAGCTTAGTTACTCACTTTGGGGTGGGAATATAGAAACTGCGCATGGACTAGGGTCAATCAAAAATGACCTTTCACCCCATTGGACATCAATGAAGAGCTGGATGCACCCGCCCGTCAACTGCTTCTATTCGCTCTGTCTATCCAGGACTTGCTCCTCCAACCAATGAGCCTATTTCTCCTACACACCCAGATTACATACAAAGCTAAGACTAAGCATAACACGTAGCACTTCGTAGAAAGGCCTACCCATTATATGTGAATCAGTGCACACATTTATCCGTCTGCCAACCTACTTACGTTCATTCAGTTGCAGGCGCCTATACAAAGAGGAAGACCAATTTTCATGGGGTGTATGAGAGGGAAAGTTTTTGAGTTGGATTCCTCATGGGTGGAGTGGGGCTAGCCATGAACCGAAGAATACTCATTTTTCTCTCCCCGATAATTTGAGTCAAATGATTCCTAGTGAGGGGGGGAATTGACCATACGCCTACTGCAGAATGGTGGCTTGGTCTACTCAATCTCAAGATGATTTGTCCTGCTACACCCAGGCCCACACAACTAGAACATGCAGCTAACAATGACTGGGAAGGAAAAGAACATGTAGCTAGAGATGGCTGGAAATGGTGGGGGAAATGCATGGGGGAATGGCTGGCTGTCTAGCTGTCTAGTTGGCTTGAAATGCAAATGTGTGAGGGGAAATGCAGCTGGCAATGGAAATGAAATCAATGGTCGGTTGTCTGGCAATGGCTGGCTAACATTTGATCTGGGTGTAGCACAAGGCCAGAAACATCCCTTCTCATCCCAGCTTATCCACCACCATCAGTAGGAGTAGAGGAAGCAGCTAAGGTAGCACTAGTTTGCTTTTTGTTCCAATCAAAGATCCAACACAACACAAGTAGATCCACCACCTTGCCTAGCATATCTTCTTGTCCTAGCAGCTAATTGAGTTGTTTAAGCAAGTGATTTTGTATATTGTTAGGACCCAGCACCATTACCAGGAGTAGATACAACACCAGCAGCAGAGCCAGTCCCCAATGAATAACCAACAGATTCATATGCACATCTATCATGTGTTCCGGGTTTTGGTACATTCACCCTTGTTCCTTTATGCACATTCTAGTATGCCTACCCTTTTGATTCCCATGCCTTACCTACTACCAAGAACAGAGGTAGGAAAGGTAGGAGCTTATCCATATCCATTCATTGTCAATACCATATCCCAGTCCCATATCCATTTATAGTATAGATCCAGAGTGAAGGTAAACCCCCGTACTAGTTTCATATCCTTTAGCAGGAGTAGATGTAGCATATATTGTTGGAGACCCACCAGCGAAAGGTGATCCACTAGCATAAGTTGATCCAACACTAGCATTAGTAGATGCAGTAGCAGAGATAGCAGCAGCTTAAGTCCCAGCTATAGAGGGAGCTTAAGTAGTAGAGGCAAAGGTAGTAGCGGATGCAGATGTTCCAAATCCCCCAGGAGAAGACGCAGTTGACCGGGCACAACCCCTAGCAAAGGCAGATATATCTACAATACCTGAAGGAGCAGTATAAGTAGATCCAGAACCGGCAGCAAAGATAGTAGCGTGAGAAGTTCTAGATCCAGTAACAGATCTAGCTACAGTATTGGCCCCAGTTCTAGCACCAGCAACAGAGGCATAGAAAAGAGTAGAGGCAGCAGCACGAGTGGTTAAAGCAGCAAAGGCATGGGGCAGTTTTGTTTCTTTATTCAGTGTATTCAACACCTTTTTATGACCCAAAACCACTATATTGAGAGCTTGTTCCAGCTGACCTTGATGACCTAGAGTAGGCAGCAAAGGCAATGGTGGGCGCTTTAGTGTGTGGCAGTGGACAGGCATTACTTCGCCCAACACCCTTTTTGGTTCGATAGCTTGTTCCAACTTTTGGTACATCCCGTGTCTATCCATTAGCAGCATACCTTACAGATCCAGTAGCACCATCAGTAGCAAAGGCAAAGACATAGCTTGTTGGGACAGAGGCAAAGCCATAAGCTAGGGCAGAAGCTAGGGAGGCAGTACCAGTTGTTCCAGCATCTAAGCTATCAGTAGCAGAGCTATAAGCACCAGTATAAGCATAGTCTAAGCACCGTCAGCAAAGACAAAGACTAGGAATGCAGAAGTTGCAGTTATAGGTCCAGACTAAGCAGTTGATCCGGGTGATTCGCTTGATTAACCAGAACCAGTAGAACTAGCAACACTAATGGCTCAATAGTAGCAATGGTCTCATTAACCAGTGCTGAGAAATCCAAATAGTATTCCTTACCTTGAAAACACCCTTGGAAAAATCCTTGAATGAGATCCTTTTCAATAGTATACCCTGACCAAACCATGGAAAAAACCCTGACAAATACCCCCCTTGACAAAGCCTTGAGTGCCGCCTTTGAATTGAGGAGTATGTCTTTAACCTTTCCCAGCCAGGTTGGTCAGTTGTGCTTTGGTAGGTCTATTGGGTTAGTTTCCTAGCTATTGGATGGGAGGTCAGCTTCACCAGTGTTTTCCTTATTCAGTGGGTTGGTCAGTGAGGTCAGTGGAGTTCCAGCATGATAGGAAAGCAAGTTCAAGGCAAACAAGCAAGTCAAGTGAAGAGTTTTGTCGTAGTGTCAGCATATAAGGGAAAGCCGCTGGTCCAGAATGAAGAGAGAAAGGAAGGAGGTTGGTTTGGTTCTTAAGCCACTGCCACTGTGGAGGTCTAGGCCAATGAGCTTCATGATGAGGACGAGACGGAAAACAATTCATTCCTTAGGTTCGGAGCTTCTCTTCGCCATTGGAGCGAATCAAGATTTCCATCTTTCTAGGCTGAGCTTTTGGTAGGCGCTCTCCTCGCACCGATGAGTAGGCGTAGTGGTTTATGGGATTAGTCCACGTGTTTCTCTTTCGGAGCATCACAAGCTTGATGCTTTCGTAGTAGCAAAGGTATCAATGGCCTCACCGGCTCACCGGCTCAATGGTCTCAGAGCATCAACAGTTTCACCAGTTGTCAAAGTAGCTTCATGAGCTTCATTGGATTAGGGGAGAGAGTCTTTCTCTAAATGAGGACCAAAGTGATCACTCATTCAGACAAATGACTCTAATCGGTCAAGCTTGTAAAGCAAAGTGGAGCTACAATACGAGTAGTAGGCTAAGACCCATATGCGAGCGATAACAACAATACCAATGAGTATGGAGACTCAGAGGAGTAGCTATTCACTCACGATGCATAGCTCTCTTCACTATATATTCATTCAATGTCTTTGTTCTTCCTAATCATGATTTGGAGGAGAAAGACCAACCAGTAGTCTCTAGCCCTGCCACTAGACCCACCACTTTGGATTTTGATTATCCAAAGATGTTTTCTTAAGCCACTGTTGCTGCTTATCCAGCTGGTGAGGTAGGTTCAGTACTTGAGGAAGCCAAACCAACCCATTTGAACCAATATAAAAAGTAGTCAGAGGCTCGGTTCTCGTCAAGTGAGTCATGAATAGAGGAAGCGGTTAACGAACTAACGAACATTCTCAGCAAGCTGATGGTCATCTAGGTCAGTCATTCTATTGAGTCAAAAAAGGTTTTTTCTTGGCAAGTTTCAAGTTGGTAAGCCTCAGTTAGCTTCTAATGCTTCGGCCACACCAACCTGGTTGAATAACCAGGTTCTTATCAAGTCCCAGATGATAGCGCTAGTGACATTTGTTAAAGAAAGTTCTCGTCAAGCTAGTGAGCTTTGAGTCTTTCGTAGCGGTAAGCATATAAAGTACCGACAACTAGGATTTCAGTCCGTAAGGAACATATGTAGAGCTATCAACCAACTAAGAGTCCCAACACTGGAGCAATACTGGCTGCAAATCCATATAGACTTCCAATCCATTCAAGCGAGGAAAGGTATGCTTCTCGTCTCGAAACCCCTTCTATCCCTAACTCCCTCACATCCCGATGCTTTGGAATGGGTTCTTCCTCTAAGTGCAGTAAGTGCAGTTTGAAGCTTTGAACATCTTTCCCTACTTAAGTTGATGGTGCTTTCATTCCAGATTTAAGCATGTGTATAAGCTCTTGATATAGTACCAGTAGCATACCTTCCATTAGTAGCATGAGCAGTTCTATACCCATAAGCATAAAAGCAAGCAGGATCAAAGGCATCATCACTGGCTTACCCAATGGACTCAGCAACATATCTAGTAGCAATAGAGCACAAAGCAACACATGTTAAAGAACCAACAACAACACTAGTTGTTTACCTTGAACCAGCACCAAGTACAGTCACCTTAGGTTCTTCTGTTTAATCAGTTGAACCACCAGCATCTTCAATAGCATATCCCGCAATTTGAGATCTAGATCGTGATTCAGATGTTTGTGATTGATATCCAGATTCTCACCTTCGTTATCCAGATCCAATACCAGCATCAACTTATCCAACACTACCACCAGTATCAGTATATAGATAAGATCCAAAGCCAGTCCCAGCAAAGCCAAGACCTAGGGCAAAGGTAGCAGTAGGAGCATAGGAAGTTTTCCTTGTTTACCCATCACCAGTTTTAGATCCATTCATTGGAGAACCATAATAGCCTGTTTCATATCTATATGAAAATCGTCTAGTAGCAGAACCTATTTCAGTAGCATCAAAGGCATAGTCATAGGTAGGAGCAATACTATAAGCATCTTTGCTAGTTGAACCAATTGATCCAGTTGATCAAGCTAATGCCAATGAGCTTGTTTACCTGGAACTTGTAAATGATATAGCAAGGGCATAGGTGAGAGCAAAGGTAGTAGTAGAGAGCAGAAAGCCAGCAGCATCTGAGTAAGAAAAGGCACAAAAGGTGGACGCACCACCAATTCCAAAGCTGGTGTTGGGATCATAGACACTGACATAATTCCATGACGCCACTAATCATGGGCTTATACCTTCGCTTTCCTACCCATATAAGTGATGATCCAATAGAAGGATGCGATGCTCACTGCTAGAACCTGAGCATTGTTGACTATATAGAACCTGGACATTGTATGCTATATAAACAAACATGGAGAGGGCTAGGAAGGAAGAAAGACTAGGAAGGAATGGAAACAATGCAGTAAGCAGAGATGTTGATAGATAGTTTAGAATTGTTACAAAGAAAACATATATATATACACTTTAACCAGTCACGTGCCTCTCTATTTATACATAGACGGATTCAGTGCCATTGGTTCTAGCATCAAACCAAGATCCCGTGCTAGCAGTTCGTTACCCGGTTCTAGATCAAGTTGACGGAGTCTAAGCAACTTCTCTGCTACCATATCGCCCAACATCCCTTATAGTTCCAAATCGAGATTGAGAAGCAGATGCGGGTGCAGTTTCTTTTTTACCAATTGATCCATGAGCCAAGAGCTAGGGTTAAGGTAGTAGAGTCAAAGCCCTTTAGGCATCCTTTCCATTTTGATAGACAGAATCAGATCCTGCATAGCCAGTTCCATATTCACTTAGAGATCCTTCTGTTCGAGAGTCAGTTTCAGATCCTAGAGTTTCAAATTCTATAATTGACCTTGCCCCTGGAGGGACAAGCGGCTTCGCACCTTGAATTTCATATTCCACGGGAAGGGACTATTTTGAATAACCTTGTTATGGCTATCTATTATTTAGGTGCCCCCCTTCCTTTAGATGACATAGCATTACTATTTTGACAAGCTTCAGGCCAGACAAACCAGCAGGACTATCCTAAGCTTATCCCTCCCTCTATGCAATCTAATTTGCTTCATTCTCTAGCCTTGATTACTTCCTTTCTTTTGGTTATTCGCTCAAGAAAGAAATTCATGCATCCCTAGTCACTCACTCACCCACTCACTAACTAACTTGCTTCTATTGCTTCTGGTAGGGCCTCCCTCTCCCTATTCAAACTAATCCAATGCTCCAGGGCCTGCTTCTAACAGGACTATATATAAAAAGACTCCATCTTCAAGTTATTTCAAAAGGTCATTTTTAGTTATTGTTGGGGATTGTATAGTAATAAAAAAGAATAAGCTAATAGGATAAAACCAATCACACTAATCCCAAAGAAAGGGCTTTGCTATAACATCATATTTCTTAATCCAATTCTCATAGAGGTCAAAGGTGGAGTCATGTCCCAATGTTTATAACCCAAAGTCACAAATAGAAACTCATAAAACCATAATAACAAGCAACATAGTAATACATCACCATAGGCTAGCAAATAGTTATAGAACATCTAAAGACAAGGGAATGAGCACTAACTAATGGAATTATTTTTTTATAGGATATGAGATCTGTCATGGTTTTCAACATGTCAATGAGGAATAATGCATATGCTACTTAGTGTGGGCCTGGAGGAGGCGTTGGAATGGGAATGGACTCGAGGTCAATATCCAACAAATGGCACCTCTTTTCGATTTCCAACCAAAACTTATATTGACTTGGGCAAATATCCCCTGGAAAGATGGCCTTTCAGTCTGGATCTTCACCAGGAACTGAAGAATCTCAAAATTGATCCCGGACTCGGAACTTTGAATCTACCTTTGTCTCTTTCTCTCCTGCCCCCATCTATATTATTGTTTTCTTCTCTATCACTTAGCTATCTCCCTCTTAAGGTTGAAGAAATCACTGTGCCTGCATCTTTTGCCAGTTCAAGGGGTGCCTAGCACTTCATTTCGATCTCAATCACTAACTGAATAATCTATATATATTAGCATCTGTAGGTGTTTCGCCCTTATGAAGTTCTTACATTTTGAAGTGTGAGTGTTGTTCTGATATTTCATGCTCCTATCAGCACTGTTCAATATTTTTCCGTGTTCCTATATGTATAGATGTTCTGAGATGAACTAGTGTTTCTAGGAGTGATGTTCCAATATCTCAAGTTCCTATTAGTGTAGTTCTGGTATTCACAACTGGAATCTATGTTCCCACATTTGGATATGTTCCTATTGGTTCTTCAACTGAATCATTCACCAGTGATGGGTCTTTCTCTGGCTCTTTATATATAAATAGGCGAAGGATTGAAGTCCTAAAAAGCCCCATATTGTAAGTGGACTTAGCAGGATCACCCCTTTGTTCCTACAGAGCTTAGTAATTAAGAGCTTATTAGGGGGTGTCTGATGCTGGGCGTACCGATAGCTAGACCTAAAGTGTGTAAATGTGAGGTGGTGAAAGTAATGTAGGTGGTCGCCTGAATAATGAGATGCGTATTGGTACTAGTAGTTATCATGTTGTTTGTCATAATGGTAGTCTATCTTGTGCAAGTGGTAGTGTCCCACCTTGTGTGTGTAGGGTTTATGCATAGTTACAGCGATTTCCCCTCCTACCTTTGAGTCAATGTTGTTTCCTGTCAATCTTAGGTGAGTGGTGAGTGATAGAATGACAACAACATTGGGTCCTCGTTTAATGTAACAATAGAGGTATTGGTAGGGTGTTATCCGAATATTTCTTGAGCATACCTGATTGGTCCGGTCAATTAGTTGTATTTCCCTGGTTACCAATGTAACGATTAGCATCCTTTTGTTGTGTGTAACCCGAATCGAAAAGAAGTTGTTCTTTTTTATGAGCCTATTTGATTCATTCCTACTAGCTAGAGTCTAAGAGTGGGTTTCCCCTCAATGTCAGATTGTAATGATCAGAAGGAGACCCAGGAACACAACATACGTGTGTACTAAAGGCTACTATAATAGTAGCTGACTGGCTGGGGCATGGGTAGGGTGTTAAAGGGAGCAAGTCATTCTCCTCGATAATATATGATAGATCGATAATATATGATAGATTGTTGGTAGATTCCCCTTTTTACTTTGCATGAATTCATTATTGAGTTCCCGCTGGACTGACTATGGAGGCACGAAAGCATGTTCCCACCTACTGTTGCTGGTGAAATTCCCAAAATTGTAGATGGACTTATTGGTAGGTCAAATGATTGTGGTCTTGAGGTAGGGAAGTTTGAACCACTGTATGGGAAGAGAGAGATAGGTTATGGGCTGGTTGGATGCTTTCGACATAGAAGAAAAGAAAGGATAGAGTTCCCTCTGAAAGATGCATGATTCTACATGTGGGATCTGTGTTTATAGATTTCATCTATGTTGTATAAGGGCTGAGTAGCATCTATTACTTTCCTTGATGGGGTGGGTAAATGAGTGAGTTGCAACTTGTAACTGAGTGCCCCTCAGCATGTCAAGAATGAATTATAAGACGCTACTGGGTATAGGCAAACCATTAGTAGATGGATTCCTCCGCTCTAAAGCTAATTGATATGGATTGTTGACAGTCGAATCTTACCTTAAATCTTGTGTACATGAAAGGAAGTCTAGAGATAGATGGGTTGGGGCACGACAGTTCCTTCCACATGGTAAAATGATTTCTGGGATTGTGAGGAGGTCTTTGGAGGGTTTATTTCATGTTTAGGACAAACTTCCTGGGTGGGTTTCTTGGTGAATATCCCATGATGGTACTGGGTAGGATGATTGTGGGATGATATAAGGGCATGAGCGATTTGTGCCAATGGTGAAGTGATTTCAACCATACTAATTCCACCATCTGACTAACTATAGCAGCCATTTCGTGATTGGTTGTGAAGCCCAGCTGTTTGTGTAAGGCCGGCCCCCCTTTTTAATCATTTCGGTGTTTGGCCTTGTTGCAATTCAATGGAGGAATTTGTAGTACTTGTTGTTGCAAATGACTATCGTTCAGTTGTTGATCTTAGGATTGAGAGGTTGCTTGGATGATTCCAATTCGTTGGTCTAATTAGAGATCTATCTGAATATGGCAACAGAAATCTGAGTATTCATTATGGTAATGACATTTTATATAAGAGTGATTGAATGAGGAAATATATAGAGAGCTCACCTTCGTCAGAGGGTGAGGGATGAGAATCAGTTGGGGTTTCCCCCAATTGTGATTCAGAAAAGGGCTCTTCTTGACTCATTTTTGTAGGGGTCTCTTATATTAGACACTGGGCACTACCAGGGCTTTCCCCGCTTGGGTGACTACCAATTCATTCAAATCCTGTTTCTTTGATGGCCAACCTTCAAAGTTTGGGTTAGGCTATAGTTCCCGGACTAAGTGCTTCTCACGCGGTCTTTTCTTAATGAAACTGATCTGTTAGAAGTATCCTTGATCTCAGTTTTCTTTGATTGAGCACAAATCGAGAGAGAGATCAAGAGATCAACCAGGTATGGAAGATGGAGATGAGGATAGTTTTCTTACCAGATCCAGATCCATCCCAGATGATGAATCTATTTCAAGCAAGCAAGAACTTGAAGGTTAGACTATAAATCCTTCGGAATCTAGTAGAGATCAGTGAGCAAGCACTAAGTGGTACACATTTCAAAATGGGGACGAATAAAAAGGAGTAGTAGTAGTAGGGTAGGAGGGAGGAAATGCTAGGTCATTATGGTACTAATCCCTCACAAGGGAATAACAACATTCAACAACAACACCCTAATGCTTTATAACCTATGGTGCTGCAAAACCCCTTCCTTTAGCAAAGGGTAGTAACTAACCAATAGGAGGGGAGGCACCAGCCTATCCCCTACCAACCTTCAGACTCTTACCGACCTTCTAACCCTTCCCAACCAAGAGATCCATCCTATAGAATATCTACATGAACTTGTCACACATACACCTTCAACTCAAAACTGGACTTATGGCTACACTAAGCCGAATCCAGCAGAGCACAATGACACTAAACCCTCAACTATTCCCTTGCAGATTCTACATCCTAGTAGTGACCATACACCATGTGTACCAAAAGTGCCTCTATGTCACATTACTCATAACCCACATGTGAGGGCTCCTCATAGCTATGGTATTGTGGATGACTTGGCTCAATCACCCACTGCCATGTCATCATTAGAGGTCCTCGAAACCTGTCCTTCCCAGAAGAAGGCTTTACTATGAGCTCTGGGTGCCATCAACCCATCTAACTTGCGTTTAATGACCTTTGAATTGGACAAATCTGAGCCAAGGATATCATCATATATTGCATTTCAAATACCCATCACGATGACAAAAATCATCATCCATCGATGTATCATTGACGAAGGTGCATTCGCTTGCATCATGTACACCATGGTTTAGAGGAAGTCATCTAGTTCGTGTGGTGTGAGTTGTCCTGGGATATCTACAAGGGTCTGGGAGTGGTATGACAGCTCGTTGATAGAGGTCAAAAGACCCCTCAAGGTCTCATGGATCTGGAAGCTAAAGTTGTGTTGTTCTTTGCTTGCCTCTTAGTGCCCGTGTACACTGGGAGCACCATAATGAAAGATGTGATCATCCTGGTAGTGTCCGGTCTAGAGGATGGTTGAAGTGATTGAGATCTGAGTCCGAGGGAATCCTTCATGAACAAGGCCCAGTCATGAATTTGTCATTTTCACCCAATTAGGAGGGGGCAAAGGTTTGAACATCTTTCCCTCTCTTTAATAGTTGAGCGATGGCCGCCTTTTAGTCGAGCGTTCGTTACTTCTCCCATAGGTCGAGAGTTAGACAGGCTCACCCTCACCCATATGATGGATGAGCGATTAATCCCTCTCCCATAGGTCGAGAGTTCGACAGGCTCACCCTCACCCATATGATGGACGAGCGATAAATCCCTCTCCCATAGGTTGAGAGTTTGATAGGCTCACCCTCACCTTGTTGGGGGCATCCTACTCATTTTTCCCCTGCTATATATAAATAAGGGGAGGCAGAGGTTTTGAAAGGTTTCCCTCACCATTCCCTGTTGTCGCTCACTACACTTCGTCACTAGATAAATAGAAAGGGAGGGATCTTCTCATATCATGTTTAGACTCATGGGCCATTCCATTTAGGTCCTGTCCTACCCAATCCATGCCATGACCTATATATACGAGACCCTGTCCTCCCTAGCACACCAAAGGACTGGAGATTCAGTCACCAAGAAAGAAGTCCCACCAACTCCCAGCAGCATCGCTCCATCTGGCTACACAGAATCGGATGTTTCAGGAACCAAAGAGAGAAAAAAGTTGTAGTGGCTCTTACTAGCACTCACTATTGGCATGTACCACTTCTCTGCAGTTGTCTCCCCTACCTTAACTAGCCTACCTATCCTTTCCCCCTATTAAGATCTCTATGGCAGATTTGGAGTGGCCCTGAGGATTTATAATCTATCTCTATCTGTGACCCTCTGGAAGAGATGAACGGGGGTGATGGGCTGAACACCAGGACTTATGGTGGGGAAGTCACGCATGAAGGACTACAGTGAACTCCCTCCTTGATAAAGCATTCGCCGCTTTTTTCCAATTCCACTCTTTCAACCAACTGTAGACTCCCAGATGTACGTAGGGAGCACTGTATCAATACACCATGGTAATACAAAGGAAGGGCTGCTCCTTGAAAAAATACACAATGAAGATCTAATCTAAGATCCAAAATAGAACTATTGAAAAAGAAAGTGTTGGTGGAAAAACGAAAGTGATACACGTAATGTTGAGGGCGCCTCTCTATCTCCATTTCCATCTCCCTATCTTAAGAGAGACATCGAGAAATGTGTGTGTACAACGGGATCGGATGCATCTCTTCTAAAGTGATCGCATGGATGGATGTAATGAGAATAGATAGGGCTAGGATCTATTACGTATGTCATGCAGTTGACATAAGGTTCTTTCCTAATAGAGAGATTTCCAGTCGAGGGAGAGCACTATTAGGTCAAGGGCCCTCTTAAGATATTCGGGGGTTGAGGGAGCGACAGTGTTGCATTTATGGGGTATGGACAAGATTCATTCTCTATGGATGATAGCTATCCTGATAGTATAGGGTGAAGTTGATCATGAGACCACTACGTCTCCCTCTGGGGACCTACTTTCTCGCCACTGCATGTTGATTGATCATGAGACCACTGAGTTCACCTATTCCTTGCCCCCGAAGGGAAAAGCGGCTTCACACTTTGGATTTTTTCTTATCTCTTGCCTATATTATGGAGTCCTTACTTTGGCCAGGCATGAGATAGAGATAGGAGAGTCCCCAAAATAGAGAATTCAAATATGCATGGAATTTCCATACTTACCTCCTATAAGGCCCCTATCTCTAGCCCCTCAAAGAGTGGGCTTCTTTCTATGGTGTTGTGTGGGGCTATATTATATATATAGTTATATAAAACTAGTCATTGCCTTATATATTGGGGGGAAGAGGGGGGCTCAGCTCAGCTTAGTAAGGTGATCCCTTCTTATTTTCTTGGCCTTGGCTTGGCCCCACCCATTCTGCGCAGAGGCATTTCAATATTTCTCTTACTGTGTCCTCTCCTTATCATATCCTTCTAGCGCAAACACTAAGGAAGGAAATCATTAGAGGTGAACGGGGTTATTAATACAAATAGCTCCAGAAAAGTCCAGGGAGGTCTGGCCCCAGGGAAGTCTTTTCATGGCCCTAATTCTGGCTTTCGGATTGTGAAGCAGGAAAGTGTTCCCTCTGCGGACAGATGCAACCCCTCTAGCCCTAGAGTGGGTCTAGTCACAAACAAGGAAAAATCAACAACAATTCTCCTTAAATAATTCAAGTTAGAGGCCTACCTCAACCGGTGGTCGATGAAGTTCCATTTCGCTGCTCCAGCTTCCGCTTCCTTCTCCTAATGAGTAATCAACCTGAAAAAAAGCAAGGAAATACAACAAAGCACATAATTGGATACAACAAAGAACTATTTACCCATAAAGTCAAGAAATCATGAGCTATTTAGTACATTGCGTACGAGACATAGGAAAACATCATTGATTGCATTAAATATAAAATAGAGTAAGCTTACAACCCAGGTCTTAACGTCACAAGCTTTCTTAGGAGGGTCCAGCCAGCATGTTCCTCAAGCATTCCCCCTTGAAGATTGATATCCCAATACAAGTCTCTCTCACTCACAAGTTTCACACAAGATCAAAGGCACTTCACAACCTTCCTCAAGCTCTCAAACAATCCCACACTTGTCACACCAGCTACCTATCAAGCTCACAATACTATCAGCAACACTCCAAAGACTAAGAATTCCAAACTAGCAGCACATAACAATGGTGAGAGTTTAAATAGGAGAAGGAGTCTCCATGAATGGTGTGAGGATGAGCTTATCTCCAAGGAAGGTAGCACAAATGACGGAACAACCATGCTAGAGAAAGGAGGGTGACATAAACAAGGCCAACAACCAGGTCTAGAGTCATCTAGAAGGCCGGCTGTTGGAACAAATTCGCCCAATCTAGATCATCGCGGGCACATAACTGGTCTTCCGCACTGACATCGCTATTACATAACAGAGCTAGTCATGTCATCGTGGGAAAATACAAGCAACGGTTGCACTGTCACTTGAAATTAGACCATCGCGGGAATCACGTGTACTTCCACGATGGCAGCGCGTATTGACTGTTTTGGAGCACCCATCAGCGCATTTATCTGGCAAATAGACACGATGAGGCAGAAACTTTGGCAAAGTGTGTCATTTGGCAACATCAGAGAGCATGAGCATGAATGATTTTAGACTCATGACATAATAGGAACATTAGGGTGAAGACAGTGACAAATTACTGTGTAACAGATGCCCCCTAAAGTATGAAGCCCGAGAGAGTGGGAGGGGTGAAATGCTTTATGAAACTGACTGAACTGGAACACCATACAGAAGAACCTGCACGAAAGTACAACTGATATCTCTGATAATGAATTACATGTAGTCTAGGCATGGGCTCATCCATTCAAAAGACATACGAAATAGGTCTGTGGTATGGACGCAGCCACCCAGCTAATGAGACCATGATGATAATAAAGGTATGGTTGCAGCCATCCATCAATGAGTCATGTAATCATAAAACCAATCCATGCAGCCCGAACATGTGTAATCTGAGTTCAGGGTCTTGAATCCATCCTATCATAGTACAAATCCTAACATGCAAATAGATGTGCTGAGGTCAAGCATGATAGAAAATCGCTTGATTACCGGTCAATGATGAAAACCGTTAACAAGCGCGAGAGAAACCACCAATAATGTCAATGTCTCTCAAGGTATTGTCCAGCACAATCCACGAAGTGTGAAAAAGGAGCTGAAGTCGAATACTCGTGGAATCACCTAATCGATGACCAATGATGAAAGTCAACCGTCAGTTGCGAAGAACTCTCCACTGAGGCATGCAAGCTCTAAGGTACCAAAAGGGATCTCTAGGTCAATCTCCTGGATAATGAGGTGATGTCGACAGGAGACAACCCGTCGCAGGAGGGCCATAATGTTTCCCCTATCAACGACATGAGATAAGGAACAAGTGGTAGATGGTGGAGAAAAGTACTAGAGGAGAAGGCGAGGGTGTATACTGCAGAGGGATTATACTCTTGAACATATCGGCAAAACGACTCCGGAAGGGGGTGTGGCAGCATTCAAGCATCGATGGATCAGAGGCACGAAGGAGACAACATGAATTGATTGGAAAGAGGCTAGAATGATATCCCAAACCCGCGGAAGGCCAAATGACGATGTATGGATGTCCCAACCTGACAAAAAGCAAAAGTGTCGATGTTCAAGAGTGACCAGCTGCCATAGACAATCAATGATAAACCTGTTGTTGAGTCCAACCTAGTAATAGTTTAATGAGCCATAGGAAGGAGAAGCTCGAGTCTCGTCATGGTGACGAGTCCAATGTCGTCAAGGTTTAATGAGTCCGACATAGATGAAACTCGGAGTCTTTTTCATGTTTAGAGAGTTTGAAAAAGACACAGAAAAGAATAACTCCAGGGGGGTCCTTTTTCGTAGAGTTGTGTCTCTCGAGCCTGAAAAAGTATAAAAAAATACTTGAAAGAATCGACCGACCATTATGATCGAGGAATACTTTTCGTAAGTAGTAACTTCGACCCAAAAAAGTAAAAAAGCGATCAGAAGCACGTCGTTTCGTAACCAATAACGAGCCTGAAACGACAAAAACTCGGCAATCTTTTTGTGTTTAAACGGTCGAAAAAAAAGCTTAAAGGCAACCGCCTCTTGTTTCTTTTAACGATTCAAGAGGAAAACTCGGCCATCTTTTCATCTTTAAAGTTAGAAAAGATTTGAAAGCAGACCTCCATTTTTATTCTCTTTAACAAGTCAAAAAGGGAAAAATACTTGACAATCTTTTCATATTTTACGAGTCAGAAAAGAGCTTAAAGGAGACTTGTCCTGGAGGAATGAGTGGCATAAAGGGTGGCAACTGGTTCCGGCAATGGTGGAACTGCTCAAAACATGTAACGGTCAAGAGGCTGGCTAATAAAACCACTGATCACTGCAGTTCCTCAGGAAAGGATAAACAATCAAGTGAAAGCATATGATCAGCCAAAGAGATGGTGGCGATGGAATGAAACAACCAAGGCTCATCTAGCATAATTTAGTGGATAAAAATGGCAATCATGAGGTGTAAATTAGGTATGCGTTCATTTTTACACAAGCTTGAACCATGGAGAACTCTACTTGGATTCGGTTTCATGTTTACACAAGCTTGAAACGAAAAACTATGCTTTTTATAAGTTCGCATGCCCCCAGCATAATGACGCAAATCGAGGTACATGCCCCCCAAGCTTCATTGCATTCAACGAGGTGGATGGAATGAAGGTTCATGTTCGAGATCTTAGAAAGACGTGACTTGGATTTTATGAGATCTTAATCAAAGACTCGATTTGGAAAGGGAGTTGTTTCATTTTTTAATGAGGTTGACACAGTAAAAGAACTATCCTCATAACCCTTGTTTCATTTTTTAACGAGGTTGACATAAGATTAAAAAACTATCCTCGGGCACCTTGTTTCATTTTTTTAACGAGGTTGAGACAGGAACAAACAATCCTCATAACTCTTGTTCATGGGCCACATGAGACATGGCTCCCAAGAGTGTTGGCATTATGATTCAAGTGTTTTCCTTGATGGCAACTCACTCAGAGGTTGGTATAGGTGCTCAGAGGTTGGTACAAGTAATCAGAGGACAGATCTTAGTACAGCATGCCAAGAAATTTCATATACGCAGGTTCTCTATATATCAAGTCGCGTGTACATGCTGGTTGGCTTCAGTAAAAGCACGTGTATGTGGAAAACTTCTCTTTGGTCCACGGTGGTTATTCCTTGGAAGTTGTGCCTATGATTTTGGACCTTGATGTCTCGACGAACGTGTTGATCCCTAATTTTGAAGATGATGGTATTGGATTTCTATGGTTTTGGCTCTTGGTATTGAACAAGGCCTAAGGCTATATAAGGAGAAGGAAATCATTAGGCAAGTGCATCTGAAAAAGTCTTGAATATCTGATGAAGTATTAGATCCAGTATGCAGGTTATTGGTTGATGAGGTATTGCTTGATCTGAGCTAAGGAGAGATCTCACCGGTTGATGGAGAACTAGATCTAAGGAGAGATCGGGATCAAATGGTTTGAAATGAACTATCTTTATATGGTTGGTTATGCGTATTTCTAGATCTGCATACTGACGCAATGTTATGTTCTGGGTATAACTGAAATCTGGTACAGCTACAAGTTATGAAAAATTATTTTTAGATCTGTACGCAGGTTGTCTTTGGTAAAACCGCGTGTATACGCGGGTTGCCTTCATTATAGTAGCGTATATCTTTTGGAACTTGATTTTTGGGTTGCAGCTGGATCTGACTGTTATTGCAGAGTTCTGTAGTCTGCTCTGTGTTCTGGTGACTGGATTTGACAGGGTTTCAGTGGTTCAGTAATTCAAAGATTGATGATACTAGTATTGGTTGTTTCATGATTTGTGAATGAATCATGGTCTTCAGATTGTAATGTTGTGCTTCAGGAGTATCCAGTCTGAAAATTGATGAAAAGTGGTACCTGAAGGAAAGAATATTGTAGGCCAGCACCTACGTACCAGTATCTTAGCTAGTACAAGAGCAAAGGGGGTTGGAGCTCCCTTCCAAAGAAGTTTGGAGAACGAGAGAAGGTTGAAGCCTTCTGCAGGTTGTAGCCTGCGTACTGGTATAAGGTTGCACCAGTACAAAATATTGTAAACTAAAGTTCTTATTAAAGAAAGATAGAGACGACTTGCAGCAGGTGGTTTTCACCCACATTGGGTTTCCACCTTATATCATGGTGTTCATGTGTGTGGCTTTTGTGTGACGATCTGTTCTGCTATACTGCATCTGTTTACTCTTAATATGATGAATAATGTCCTGATGCATTTAACTGGAGATAAACTAACTGAATTATAAGATTTATGGTTATACACTGGTTTCTTTAGACACAGTAGCGTGTACACGCTGGTTCACTTAACTGAAGTAGCGTATATGTTTCTGAGCATTGAAAAAGTATTATTGATCTGATAATATTGATTCACCCCCCCCCCCCCCCCCCTCTCAGTATTATTTCCAACAATTGGTATCAGAGCAGGTCCTTCAGAGAAGCTTGATCGCTTGAAGGTAGATCGTTCATCATGAGAAACTACGAGAGAGAAGCATCAATCAGGCCACCGGTTTTTGATGGGACAAACTTCAATTATTGGAAGGTAAGAGTTACTGCCTATCTTCAATCTCTTGGTACAGAAGTCTGGGACATCGTAGAGACAGGCTACACTTTTCCTTCAGCTACTCCTACAGATGCAGCCGAGAAAAATAAATATGAAACAAATGCGAAAGCAGTCAATACTCTATTGGGATGTATATCTCAATTAGAATTCATGAAGTTAATGCACTATAAATCTGCAAAAGAAATATGGGACAAAATTGTCACGAGCTATGAAGGAGACGAACAGGTAAAGCGTGCTAAACTTCAAACTCTCAGGATTAAGTATGAGACTCTCAGAATGTATGATGATGAAAGTGTGGCTAACTATTTCCTTAGGGTTGATGAGATTGTTAATTGCATGAAAAACTTGGGTGAAGAAATAAAAGAGGCAATTGTGGTTGAAAAGGTTCTAAGATCTTTGTCCCCCAAGTTTGAATCTAAAGTGTCTGCCATAGAAGAAAAGGAAAATTTGCAAATTCTTACTATGTCTCAGCTTCACGGGATTCTAACCGCTTATGAAATGAGAAAGGGAGGTCCATCAGACAGAAGAGAAGTTGCCTTCAAGGCTTCAGGCAAAGGAGAGTATTATGAAGCAAGTCACGTGCCAGAAGACGAAGAAGAGGAATCAAATTTTGTCAGAAATCTTCAAAGGGGTTCTGGAAGGTTCAGAGGTAAGTTACCTTTTAAATTCTTTACTTGTGGAAGAGTAGGTCATTATGCTGCCAGATGTCCTCACAAAAACAAGAATGACAAGGGAAAGGAACCTGTTAAATGGAACAAGAAACAAAATGAAAAGAAGAAAAGCTATTACACTCATGAAGATAGTGATGGTCTTTCAAATAGTGATGAAGATGAACAAGGTAATAGATATAAATTGTTAATGGATTTTGAAGATGATGACTATGTGGATGCTATAGATGTAGAAGGCTTTTATGAAGAGATGAAAGATCTCAAAGTTTGCTTAGAATAGAAGAGTGCTATTATTGATTCTCTACAATGTCAACTAGCTGAAAAGGAAAAACATCTTGAAAAATTGGAATGTGAGATTGTCTGTATTAGAAAGGAGATTGAGAAAACAAAAGCGATTAATCTTAAATTTGTTAAAGGATCTGAAACCTTGGATGAGATTATCAATGTGCAACAATCTCCTCTGATCAAGACAGGCCTTGGATATAATGGAGAAACATCTCAAGCCTCTACCTCTAAAAGCTATCTTGATGCAGCAAGGAGAAGCGAGCAAAGGCCAAATAAAAGTCATCAGGTGAATCAGGGACAGTTTACCTCAAGAACAAATAAAGACCATCAAGAAATTTGGGGACAAACTGCCTTAAGGACAAACAAAAGCTACAATCAACCCCAGGTAAAATCTTTCCAATTTGCTCCAAGAATGAATGTGAATAGAAGCTACAATCGGTTGGATGATAGATCTGATTATCGTAGAAGTTTCTTTAATGGCCAATGCTTTTCTTGCCATAACTTCGGTCACAAAGCAGCTCAATGTGTTGCCTACAAGACAATCATGACTAGAGAAGCTCAAAAGCAAGGCAGAATGACTGGAACCATGAAAAGGACTTATAACAACTTTTCGGTTCTTGAAAATGAAGTTGAATGCTCTATTTGTAATAAATTTGGTCATGAAGACTCTGAATGCAGGAGCAGGTTCCGGAAGACAACTCAGAAGGAACAAACCTCAAATGTCAGAACATGGATAATAAAGGAACCGCAACCAGAAAGATGTGGGATAGCCTTTTATGCAGAAGGTCAAGAAAGTCTATGGTACATTGACAACGAATGTTCGAAGCATATGACAGGGGACAAAGAAAAGCTTGAGTCATATACCGCATTAGAAAAGGGGAAGAAAGTTTCTTTTGGAAACGATATCTCTGCAGCTATAAAAGGAAAAGGTGTTGCTCCATTGAAAGAGAAGGTCAAAGCTGGAAATGTTTTCTATGTTGATGGATTGAAGCATAATCTTCTGAGTGTCAGTCAGATGTGCGATCAAGGAACAGAAGTAATATTTAGATCAAACGGATGTTGTGTTCGTGATCTTGATACAGGTAAAACAGTGATCAAAGGAAGAAGGACTCCAAATAATCTATACATATTTGAAGAAGGACCACAACAATGCTATTTGAGCAAGGATGATGAACATTGGCTATGGCATCGAAGATTGGGGCATCTAAGCTTTTCACAAATAAGGAAAGCATGCAAATATCAGGCTGTTCGTGGTCTTCCAGATATCAAAATTCCAGACAACACTATATGCAAATCTTGTCAGTTTGGAAAGCAAACGAGAACTAACTTTCCAGAGAAGGAAGGATCAGTCAGCATACCTCTTGAGCTAGTCCATACAGATGTATGTGGTCCATTTAGGAAAAGGACACATCGAGGAGAAGAATATTTGATATTATTCATTGACGATTTCTCCAGGTTTGTCTGGTTAGGGCTTATGAAGCACAAGGATGAAGCATTCGAAAAATTCAAATCCTTCAAAGCCTTGGTTGAAAATGAATCAGGACACAAAATTAAGTGCCTCAGATCTGACAGAGGTGGGGAGTTTACCTCAAACGAATTTTTCGATTTCTGTGAAGAACATGGGATAAGAAGAGAATTCTCTACAACTAGAACTCCTCAGCAAAATGGGGTTGTGGAAAGAATGAACAGAACAATACAACAAATGGCTCGTGCTATGCTTGATGAATCAGGTACTCCTGCAACCTTCTGGGGTGAGGCTGCACATGCTGCGGTTATTATTCTTAACAAAACAAATGTCCGAGTAAACAGCACTCAAACACCTCATGAGCTCTGGAGTGGTGAGACTCCTTCGGTGAAGCATTTCAAAATCTTTGGGAGCAAGTGTTATATTAAGAATACTGATGAGCAACTTGGAAAACTTGAACCAAGAGTAGATGAAGGCATTCTTCTTAGTTATTCTCCACATAGCAAAGCATACAAGTGCTACAGCAAAAGACTTGGCAGAATTGTTGACAGCATTGATGTAGTGGTTGATGAGAAGGGATATATTCCTAGGCAAGTTCATCATGAAGACATTGAAGAATATGAAGGCTACCCTCAAAGGTAGAATGATGAAGAAGAAGAATCTCAAGAAGAAGAAGAACCTCAAGAAGAACCAGAGGAGCAGACAAGAATAGAAGAGAAGACTCCATCCAGATATGTTCAAAAGAATCATCCAGAATCTCAGATTGTGGGGCAGAAAGAAGCAGGAATACAAACAAGAAGAAGAATTGCAGAAGCTTCAAGCTATTTGGCATTACTCTCTTCTACTGAACCACAAAATGTGAAAGAGGCATGAAAAGATGAATGTTGGGTCAAAGCAATGGATGAAGAACTTGAGCAGATCGAAAAGAACAATACTTGGGAATTGGTTCCTAGACCAAAAGATAAAAATGTCATAGGGACTAAATGGGTCTTCAAAAATAAATTGAATGAAAATGGAGAAGTAATTAGAAACAAGGCCAGACTTGTTTGTAAAGGGTATGCGCAGCAAGAAGGAATAGATTTTGAAGAGACCTTTACTCCTGTTGCAAGACTTGAGGCCATCCGAATGTTCCTTGCTCTCTCAAGCTTTCAAAACTTCAAGGTATTTCAAATGGACGTGAAATCAGCATTTCTAAATGGAGACTTAGAAGAAGAAGTATATATTGAACAGCCAGATGGTTTCATTCTTGGGAATGATCCAAACCTGGTATGCAGATTGAAAAAGGCTCTCTATGGTCTCAAACAAGCTCCAAGGGCTTGGTACTATCGGTTGGACAAATACCTTCACCAACAAGGCTTTTCAAAAGGATCAGCAGATAGCAACCTCTATATAAAAGTTGAAAATAACAAATTGCTAATACTTGTTGTTTATGTAGATGATATTATCTTTGGCGGCAATGAAGAGACTATGAGTCAAAACTTTGCCTTGGTTATGCAGAAAGAATTCGAAATGTCATTACTTGGAGAATTGACATACTTCCTTGGATTGCAAATCCAACAAAATGAAGGAGGCATCTTCTTGTCTCAAACCAAGTACCTCAAGCAGATCTTGAAGAAGTATGGCATGGAAGAGTCAAAGCCAGTATGTACACCCATGGTTACAGGATGCAGCCTCAGTGCAAATGATGAATCAGCAGCAGTTCATCAACCAACTTATAGATCCATGATTGGGAGTTTGCTTTATTTGACAGGTACCCGACCAGATATTATGCATGCAGTAGGAATTGTTGGAAGATATCAAGCCAACCCAAAGGAAACTCATCTTCAGGCAGTCAAAAGAATCTTCAAGTATCTTCAAGGGACCCAAAACTATGGCTTATGGTATCCTAGAGATACAGATCTCACTCTTCATGCTTACACAGATGCAGATTGGGCCGGAAGTGTGGATGATAGGAAAAGCACAAGTGGTGGTGCTTTCTTCATGGGTTCCAGATTAGTATCTTGGTTCAGCAAGAAACAGAGTTCGATTGCCTTATCTACAGCTGAAGCAGAATATGTGGCTGCGGCATCTTGTTGCACACAACTTCTTTGGATGATGCAGACCTTGCAGGATTTTCAAATCACTTGCACTCCACCAGTCTCTATCCTATGTGATAATACAAGTGCAATCAGCATTTCAAAGAATCCAGTCATGCACTCAAAGACCAAGCACATACCAATCAAGTACCATTTTCTTCGGGAACAAGTGCTTGAGCAGAAGATCAAACTGGAGTATGTTCCTTCTAAGGAACAAGTTGCTGATATTCTCACAAAACCACTGCCCAGGGAAACTTTTGAATATCTCAAACAAAAGTTGGGAGTATTTGATGCTTCATCCTGCTGTTGAAGCTTATCTGTTCTACAGAAAAGTTGGTATACGCAAGTTACGTAAGGGATATACGCGTATATACGCCGAATTATGCTGGGAAAGTCGCGTATATGGTGTACGCGTGTTGCAGAAAGCATATCCGCGTGCATACGTCGTTTTCTGTAGAGGAAGTCGCGTATATGGAGTTCTGAACAGCAAGGGCAGACTCCGGTCGGAGAAGGTCCGAGATGGGTATGCCAGAATTCTTCAGGCACAGGTTCAGGGGGAGCAGATTAAAGTCTCATAAAGCATTGTTGGCATTTAGATGCTTTTGGTTCTCGTACACAACTGTTTTTGGTTTTAGGAGAAGGAGCTCAGAAGAAAATCTTGGTTGCTGACCTAAAAGATGTGTATCAGATGCTGCTTGTGACTTTCATAAGTCTTGGTCTAGATTTGTTGTCTCTATGTCATGTATCTCTTCTGTGATATCTCTTTTATGGTGTCAAGGTCATGTAACGGCCTATGTTGGTTTCCCCACTATGCCTGGGATGAATGATGTAATATAATTGGTTGTTTCTGATGTATCCCCTCTTGGTTGGGAGTATGGATGTATGTATTGAGTCTTTTGGTAATAGGAAGGTCCCTTATGGTGTATAAGTCTTGGTTCCTTTGAAGAACATCTTTTGCATATCTTGCCTACAGTCAGAGGAAGCATGTTTCAGCACAGCCAAACAAAGATATCAGCATGTACTCAGGGGGAGCACAGCCCTTTGCCCTTGATGTCAAAGGGGGAGAGTGACTTGGTGTGGTGGTTGCCATCAAGTCCAAAGGGGGAGATTGTTGGCATTATGATTCAAGTGTTGTCCTTGATGGCAACTCACTCAGAGGTTGGTACAGGTGCTCAGAGGTTGGTACAAGTAATCAGAGGACAGATCTTAGTACAGCATGCCAAGAAAGTTCATATACGCAGGTTCTCTATATATCAAGTCGTGTGTACACGCTGGTTGGCTTCAGTAAAAGCACGTGTATGTGGAAAACTTCTCTTTGGTCCACGGCGGTTATTCCTTGGAAGTTGTGCCTATGATTTTGGACCTTGATGTCTCGACGAACGTGTTGATCCCTAGTTTTGAAGATGATGGTATTGGATTTCTATGGTTTTGGCTCTTGGTATTGAACAAGGCCTAAGGCTATATAAGGAGAAGGAAATCATTAGGCAAGTGCATCTGAAAAAGTCTTGAATATCTGATGAAGTATTAGATCCAGTATGCAGGTTATTGGTTGATGAGGTATTGCTTGATCTGAGCTAAGGAGAGATCTCACCGGTTGATGGAGAACTAGATCTAAGGAGAGATCGGTATCAAATGGTTTGAAATGAACTATCTTTATATGGTTGGTTATGCGTATTTCTAGATCTGCATACTGACGCAATGTTATGTTCTGGGTATAACTGAAATCTGGTACAGCTGCAAGTTATGAAAATTTATTTTTAGATTTGTACGCAGGTTGTCTTTGGTAAAACCGCGTGTATACGCGGGTTGCCTTCATTATACTAGCGTATATCTTTTGGAACTTGATTTTTGGGTTGCAGCTGGATCTGACTGTTATTGCAGAGTTCTGTAGTCTGCTTTGTGTTCTGGTGACTGGGTTTGACAGGGTTTCAGTGGTTCAGTAATTCAAAGATTGATGATACTAGTATTGGTTGTTTCATGATTTGTGAATGAATCATGGTCTTCATATTGTAATGTTGTGCTTCAGGAGTATCCAGTCTGAAAATTGATGAAAAGTGGTACCTGAAGGAAAGAAGATTGTAGGCCAGCACCTACGTACCAGTATCTTAGCTAGTACAAGAGCAAAGGGGGTTGGAGCTCCCTTCCAAGGAAGTTTGGAGAACGAGAGAAGGTTGAAGCCTTCTGCAGGTTGTAGCCTGCGTACTGGTATAAGGCTACACCAGTACAAAATATTGTAAACTGAAGTTCTTATTAAAGAAAGATAGAGACGACTTGCAGCAGGTGGTTTTCACCCACATTGGGTTTCCACCTTATATCATGGTGTTCATGTGTGTGGCTTTTGTGTGACGATTTGTTCTGCTATACTGCATCTGTTTACTCTTAATATGATGAATAATGTCCTGATGCATTTAACTGGAGATAAACTAACTGAATTATAAGATTTATGGTTATACGCTGGTTTCTTTAGACACAGTAGCGTGTACACGCTGGTTCACTTAACTGAAGTAGCGTATATGTTTCTGAGCATTGAAAAAGTATTATTGATCTGATAATACTGATTCACCCCCCCCCCTCTCAGTATTATTTCCAACAAAGAGGTCTTCGAGGGATGGAAGAAATGCACTCATGATGTACAAGACCATCTGCATGATCATCAGTAGAGGCGGAGATGGAACGGGTAGCCACATAATTGACCTGTGGCAAGGAGGGTACTGCTGGCGAGCAAGAACCAATAGGGGGTGACGGCTGTGCAGGAGGCACCGGGGGACTAACGAACAATAATTGATCTATAGTCACTATTCTTCCTTCGTGTGGAAAACAAACCACGCGGAAGAGTGAAGAGACAAGGGGCCCCATGGCATAAACATAGTCATGGCCAAGAGAAGAATCTAAGTCAATCTCTTTGTCAATGGAGGGAGGGTCTAAAGAGAGCCATTGATAACCAACGGGAAATTGGGGTGAAGAAGTTGTAAGACTTTCCAAAACGACAGAAGCTTTATCCATGAGTGGACAAAGGTGAAGGGGGTGGATGCCTTCACATAGTCTACAGGGGAATCGAATCTTCCTTTCCTTCTTACTGTTGCCAATTGCTAGGAGAGCATCGCCTTGAACTTCAGAGGATGATGAGGGGTGAACCGGATCATGATACCATACTTCTAGGATCCTAGGAATGCCAGGACAATCACGAAGAATATGGTCACCCTTGCACAATTTACAAGGAAACTTAACTTTCTGCAGAGTAGAAGAAGGTGGTTTGTCCGGGGGGGGGAGTCAGAGCAGTAATTGCACAGGTGGCCTTGGATTTTTCGAACTTCTTCTTCTTCTTCTTCTTCTTCTTCTTCTTCTTCTTCTTCTTCTTCTTCTTCTTCTTCTTCTTCTTCTTCTTCTGCTTAGTCTCCTGGTTACTAGGTGTGAGACTTTCACCAGGTGAAGGAGGAGAGGAGGAGGAAGAAACAGGGGAAGAAGGTGCAGGCTCAACCTTGGATCCACCATGTCTTGGTTCGGATGAAGGAGACGGGGGAACAGGAGTCATGACACTCGGGACCACCGAGGTTGAAAACAACCATATGGGCAAACCGATGGTTAACCCAGGCAAAGGCAAAGTTGCCATATACGGAGCACCGACATTTCCAAAAGGAGGAAAAGGACGAGGAGTTCCATCTAGGGGAAAACCTTGGCCAGTAGACTCGGGGAATGTTTCCATTGAGAACAAGAAAGAACCCTACTCAAGCTAATGCAAACAATATCTAACTGGGTAAATGTGAATCACGGCCGAATAAATTTTTAGAAACAGGAACAAAACTTGACCTTTTCATTTTTAAAGAGTCGAGAAAAGGACAAAAGATGACTCTAGTCGCCTTCGAATATTTAATGAGCCTGAAGTGACAAGTGCTCAGATGGACCTTTTCTTTTAGGGAGTCCGAAAAGGAACGAAAGTGACTACTCTGGAGAACTAGGCAAAAAGGTTTACCAAACAAATCCGTAAAACTGCATATACACCTTGGCAGTCATATGAAAACCAAGGACTTTCCGTACGGCAGTCAATCTTCCCGAATGCTGTGTTCGGTGCGTTACGGCTTGTAAGGCAGCAGACACGGCTTCCTATGGATAAAGGATGATAACCTAGTGGGGTCTCCCCATATACTTGACGGTACGTGGGAGCACAAATCCGTACTAGACCACTATTGAGTCACGCAAGGAGGAATCACCCAACCTTGAGTGAAACAAAAGTGACTAGGTTTAACAACGCCGGAGCACATCTCTAGCCTAGACCTCTAAATGTGTGCATTATGTTCCAATGGGTTGTTAGATTTAGTCAGTTCATTTTAACGTTGATCTTGGATTATGTTTCAGTTTTCAGGCCTTACCATATGTATAGTTCAAAGCTTAGGATGCAGTTAAAATGAATGAAGTATCCTTTTTCTTCGATGAACACCTACCTATGGGAGGGTAGAGAGATCATTCCCAAACCAAGAAAACCAAGGCAACACATAGTCACTCAATGCAAGCAGACATCAATTCCTAAAATGCATGGATACTACTTATGAGAGATCTAAACATTCGCTTTTCAATATGCAACTTTAAATGCAAATTTTCTTTCACTTTCGCATGCTAAATGAAATGCAATTTTTGATTTTGATGCCTTTAATCTAAAGAAACCAGTAAGCAACAAACAAATGTGGAAAACTGGTTGACCCCAAACAATTGTAATCTATATTCAGGTAGTGAAGAGAAATCGAAACAATGCCAAGATTGGTTCAACAACGATCACTAGATAATCAACCAAAAGTAAGCAAAGGGGAAGGCTTAATCAAACCAACAGCAAGCAGCAAACGAATCTTTGCAAACAAGCAACCAAGCAAAGCTGATCCAGCAAACTTGGAACAATAAAACTAGGTCACAAAGCAAAAAGGCGAGATTCACTCAACAAAACTCACAAGAGAGTGCTTCAACCTCTAGACAGCGAAAAACAAGTCATCAACCAAGTGAGAACAGCAGGGGATAGCAAGACTGACAGATTCAGGAGGCAAAATTGAAGAAATTCAATTCTACAGCAATCAGCGTAGGTAATACACAGCAACAAAGTGTTGATAAAGAACGACACGCAGCAACAATGTGATGTTAGTGCGGAAGTACACGCCTTTTCCGTGATGGTCCGATTTATAGAACCGTCATGAGTGTTAGGTGTAATAACGCGATGGACAGGAAATTACAAAAAGGGTGGAACGATGACAACGTGACTGTTCAATTAAAAAGCGTGATGATGTTCAAAAACAGCCACAGTCGAGCCAAAAACTCCCAAATCAAAACAGTCAATCTTTATACAAATAAAGCATCTCCCAGACCAAGCTAGAAAACCCAGAAACAGACAACTAATCCCCAAAATTTTGAAAAGAGACCGAAAAAAAAAACTCAAGGCAAGAGTGAACAAGAAAAGGACAAAGGCCAGCTCCCCAGCAGAGTCGCCAATTTGTGAAGCAGGAAAGTGTTCCCTCTGCGGACAGAGGCAACCCCTCTAGCCCTAGAGTGGGTCTAGTCACAAACAAGGAAAAATCAACAACAATTCTCCTTAAATAGTTCAAGTTAGAGGCCTACCTCAACCGGTGGTCGATGAAGTTCCGTTGCGCTGCTCCAGCTTCTGCTTCCTTCTCCTAATGAGTAATCAACCTGAAACAAAGCAAGGAAATACAACAAAGCACATAACCAGATACAACAAAGAACTATTTACCCATAAAGTCAAGAAATCATGAGCTATCTAGTAAATTGCATACGAGACATAGGAAAACATCATTGATTGCATTAAATATAAAATAGAGTAAGCTTACAATCCAGGTCTTGACATCACAAGCTTTCTCAGGAGGGTCCAGCCAGTATGTTCCTCAAGCATTCACCCTTGAAGATGGATCTCTCAATACAAGTCTCTCTCACTCACAAGTTTCTCACAAGATCAAAGGCACTTAACAACCTTCCTCAAGCTCTCAAACAATCCCACACTTGTCACACCAGCTACCTATCAAGCTCACAATACTATCAGCAACACTCCAAAGACTAAGAATTCCAAACTAGCAACACATAGCAATGGTGAGAGTTTAAATAGGAGAAGGAGTCTCCATGAATGGTGGGAGGATGAGCTTATCTCCAAGGAACGTAGCACAAATGACGGAACAACCACACCAGAGAAAGGAGGGCGACATAAACAAGGCCAACAACCAGGTCTGGAGTCATCTGGAAGGCCGACTGTTGGAACAAATTTGCCCAATCTGGATCATCGCAGGCACATAACTGGTCTTCCACGCTGAAATCACTATTACATAATAGAGCTAGTCATGTCATCGTGGGAAAATACAAGCAACAGTTGCGCTGTCACTTGAAATTCGACCATCGCGGGAATCATGTGTACTTCCGCGATGGCAGCGTGTATTGACTATTTTGGAGCACCCATCAGCGCATTTATTTGGAAAACAGACATGATGAGGCAGAAACTTTGGCAAAGTGGGTCATTTGGCAACATCAGAGAGCATGAGCATGAATGATTTTGGACTCATGACACAATAGGAACACTGGGGTGAAGACAATGACAAATTATTGTGTAACATGGATAATGTGGAGCCGACCCTTGACTGACGCTGGAAGGAGATAGCATTTCTACACCCGCTCGACCTGCCCGCATATAACTTGGGAATTCACTCAACCTGCTCTCCCTTTCTCGACGATCTTATTGTATGCAAACTAACTCTTATTCGGTTATGACTAACTATCTCATATATAATAAATAGACCAATTCATGTGGGATGTCGCTCACTGTATCTTACTTTACTAGGTCGAGGGATAAGGCATTGACTCACTCTACGTCAGGAGGGAGAAGCGCTTGTTCTTGTTGTTATCCCTCTCTGTGCGCGAGGAGGCGCAATCAATCGATATAAGTTATTAGGTGTGTAATATGCTAGATTTTACGTAATCATCACCTTATGTAACTTTCGGTAGCGTTAAACAAGGTTATCCCCTCTCCCTCCCACGGGAGAGGCAGGCGCTTTGTTCAGTAAATTTGTTGAAAAGAGTAAGTGGATGGGAGGTGTCCAATATGTCCTTCGGTCGGTGCAAAGAGAGAGAGTCTGTTAGGAGACAATAGGTTAAGGTGGCAGATTGATTCTTCATTTGGTTCAAGGTTGCATTCTAGTGCACCCGATGCTATTGTAGTGAAAAGAAAAAAGTAGTATTCTGGTGGTTTTGCTATTCCTTGTTGGGGATGAGTGCCCTGGTGCGGTGGAAGGGCAGAGTCTTTTTTCTGTTCGAACATAGGATGGCGAATAGGCAGGGAGAGTGGGTGAGGATGGGGGGGGGCGGGGAGAGTTTGGGTGAGGGTAGCGGATTTCTCAGTTTAAGTTAAGGTGGGCGGGGTCAAGGTGGTCATGTATAGGAGTGAGTGGTTGAAGGTGATTCTTCGGATGAAGGTGGATAGCTGGGTCATTATGTCTGTGTGGGTGGGGATTCACATTTATATACGATTTCAAGATATGAGCTATTCACCCAACAAGGGGGGAGGGACTAATATAAAGTCGGCGACATATTGTTGTGACTCCATGAATGAATGGGCTTCTACCTAATGTATGTGGGCTTCTAGTTGGGGTTCATGTGGGCTTCTACCTGGGATTGAGGGTCTTACTGGTTCATGCTTCTAGTGAGTAGGCGTCTCCCTCGAGTAGATTATTAGGTTCAAGGGTGTATTAACTGGTGTGGGCTTATACTATGGGGGGGCTGGGTTGGTCATGGAATTTCATTGATTGTGGACAAATCCTCTAGTCCTGTTTATAGGGGTTGTTGAATTTGGTCTCATTCCAACTAGTGTCTAAAAGGTATCCCTATCGGTAAGGCAAGCTCGGTACCAACAAGAGAAAAGGCCCTCAACCTAACCTATCGAGCACTCTCGATGGTGGCCCTATCTACTGTATCGATCGGTAAGACTCGACCGATAGGGAACATGCTCCACTAGTCCGTTATTTTGACTTTCTTCCAAACCCCAATGCACTCGTTGTACATAAGGTAGAGGGCCTTTAGGCACCGGAGTCGGTGAGGGGGAGGGAGTGAGCGATGACCAACTCACCTCGACTGACATAAGGAACAACATCAGTCAGATCTATCAAGAGACATTCATTAATGCCTTCACTATATATAATATACGTCATTACCGGCCTTCCAAACTAGATAATCTTGACAGCCAAAGCCAAGCATATTTTCGAAATAGAAAAACTTTCTTCCAGAATTCAAGAATAAGGACAGACTTGCGGGCCCGCTGCATTGAGATTGACTCAATCCCTAGCCCTTTCATTATTCATTTGCATTCTTAGTTTGTTTGAGAAGTCGAAGTCCTAACTCTTTCCCTCCCTCCCAAGAGATTGACTCCCTGTGCTGGCCGAACTTGATTGGCCGACTTGGTATACCAGATCACTATCACTTCAAGTGACCGAGTCTATCACTCACTCGGGCAACGCTTATTGATCGCTTTGCTTTCTTTAATTCACGGATGAAACAATTATATTCTAAAATAAGAACGAACCACTTGACTCCAGAATAAGAGATAAAGTCAATGTAATGTTCGGTCCCGCACGCGGTTAGGAAATATTTTCAAGCCGAAGACATAGGTTTGATTCCCGTATGGGATATGTGGTGAAACAGAGATCTTAGAATGATGACAATGCCATCTGGGAATGCGGTACTTTGTCAAGCCAGGCCACTGTCACAGAAATCAAAATAGAAAGAGGAATCTATGTGAATAGCATATGTTATAAAATCCTTGCCCCCCGGAAGGACAAGCAGCTTCGCACCTTGGGACAGTCACTTATTCGTGCTCGTTCTCCAACTCCTTGCCCGATGCGGACAAGTGGGTAAACCTCCTTGACCCCCCTATTTTTGGTCCTCATCCCGATCGGTTATGGAATTGATTCTTTCGTCAATGATTTGATCAAATCATTTCTAAAATAAGAAGAATGAGATGAAACAGATAGAAAACACCTCGAGTAAACAATGCCCCACCCCTTTCGTGCTCTTCTATTGAAGCGGACCTTGAATAGGAAGCATGACCAAAGAATGGATTCCAATGCTAGTCTCTTTCTAGCTACCAAAAATTGGTTGGTATTGGGAGAGGCAGGATTCGAACCTACGTAGAAAACCTCCAACAGATTTACAATCTGTCGCTTTAAACCACTCGGTCACTCTCCCCTTCCCACCCCCCCTAAATATGTTCCTGAAGAAGAATTAATAAGGTTTTATAATATTGAATTTAAGCAACTAATTGTTATTAACTTGGGAATTGCAAAAGTTCATATTAGATTTCTTTGGTCGAGCGACTTCGTTCCTCTCCTGCTATTCGAGTCACTTAACATACCTCTCCCTTATGGTCTTTAGGCCTTACGGCACCTTCCGGTCAATCCTTCGACAATGGATATATTATATATGTCATTATGGTCTTTTGATAGTAGGGTGGGCTATTTCAATTAGTGTCAAGGTCGAGGAGGTCGAGGTCAGAGAGTAGTGCGACGGTCAACTACGATGGAATTTAGAAGGGGATTTGAGCTTTTCTCCTAATACAACTGCGATGGAAGGAGGGTGGGTCAATGTCAGTAAGTAAGTATTTGTATGTCATACAGGTGTACAAGATATGCCCAATTAGTTTCTTATGGGATATTTGGTGAACAAAATTCACTTATTCAACGTGAAGTTAAGATCCTATAGTTTCATATAATATGATTGGCCTAAAGCGGGCTAGTTACTTGCTGGCTTTGGCTACTAGTCTAGTTGTTGGATGTGGTGATGTTGTTGGCTGTGTTGTTGGCTCTGTAGGTGGGTAGTAATGTCTACTCTGATAACTTACCTACTAGGATGGGTAAATTCACTCTATAACGTTGGCAAATGGGGAGGGTAAATTCTCACCTTAAAAGGCGGCCTATCGAGCCAAAGAATAGACTGGATCAACTGGTTCCACTCAGGCCAAGGATTTCTAAGGACGGGGAGCCTACCAAACTGGGAAATTCAAGATCACAAAGATGGCATTTCCCATCTAAAAATACCAGCAATAAAGACCAGATGTACCCCGCCTTGAGATATGGGAAATTACCTACAGAAAGGTGGCGTATGGGGTGGTAAATCTCAATCTATGAGCCTAGCATTTTGCGGTGGGAAATGAAGTAATGAGAAAGTGGCGTTTACCATCCAACCATACCAACTAGCAAGGTTGGATATTTGATGCTCCCCCCAACTCCTAGGCAAGCAAGGAAGGAAGGCCCCCACCTCTTCCCGAAAGATGTTGGTCGTCAATCAATCAATCATTGGTGTGTGACATTGTTGACAGGTGCTCCCCCCGTGCCATGCATACCGTGCGGTGTGTAGATGTGTCCCGTTCTGTGTCTTGATGGGGATAACATATGTGGTGTTATGTGTCCAGGTAGGGTTATCTCCATGCATTAAGATGGTCTGTTAGGTGGGTTTGTCGAGTGAAGCGTTATGCCATGGTCTTCATCAAAAGTAAGGCAGTAGTAAAGATCGAAGTAGGAAGGCAGCAAGGAAGGGGTGAAGGATGGAAACTTCTCATTTCTGGGTAACTAGTTCTATTAAGAAAGCTACTTCTGGTAGTCGAAAGCTAGCAGACATGGGCCAAACATCCAGATATCCGATAAAGCATTATTCCCTCACCCACGGTGCAACTAATCAACTCAACTACCGAGGTGAAATTAGAAACTATCTAGCTACCAGCTTCATTCAACTGGTGGGAAAAGAACAACTATTGGGGGTGCAAGTGAGCTCTCTATCCATCCAACTATATCCATCCATTAGAAACAACAATCCAATGAAGGACTACCAAGGCTGGGTAACTAGTTGAACTCCTTCCCGATGGTTTCTTTCACTCTGGAGCTTTCTTTCTTCTGTGGGTGGCTAAGATCGAACAACTAATGGATATGGACTAGCAGTAATGAACTAGTATCCCTGCCTCCAGGCTGGCCTAACTGTAGTCCATCCTTCACTCCATCAGTGGCACGAAGGGATCAATAGCCGAGAGAGCCCTATCCAAAACTTCCCAGCCTTCACCTCGATCGAGCTCTCGATCAACCAGTAATGATTGGAGAGAAGAGCATCAGGTTATACTCCTTACTGACAGTGGGTGAACTATAGCTATTGAACCAATAGCATAAGAAATAGTCTTCAGATTGGCTTCTACCATCCATTCACCCATGTTCAGGCTGAGTGAAAGCTTCCATATAGCATTTGTTTAGCTAGTTGAGGATGGTAACACCTTCCGGAACTGCACCCCTACCAGCTTATTATTTTGTTGTTAAACCCTACCCTAACTAGGAGGCACTATCTAACTCAATCGGAATTCAACTACATTTGATTGGATGGCTAGCTGGATGGATGCAAAGAAAGAAAGTTAGGACCATACCTCTCCCCTGGTACCCCGCCCGATCTATATTGACTCTTGTTCGATAAATAAGGAAGATGACTAGCCATGTCCTAAATCAAGATAGAAAAGCCATGCCCCACCCAATCAGCGAGTTGTTTCGGTCAATCCCAAAACCTTTGCAAAACATGCATTTTCTAAATCAAAGTTTCATTTCTACATGTTCTTATAGGTATGATCCATCTAGGTTCAATAACTCGAATTTTGCTTTATTCAAATATCTGATTTCATGTAGTGAAGGTGACTCAATCCATCCAATCAGGCAGGTGGCAGCATAGCTTCTATCTTTTTGGTTGGTAGGTACGGCTCTTGCAGGAATAGCTGGAATGGGGTGGTCGGATTCGATGGTTGGTGCGGTTGGGTTGTTAGGCAGGGTAGATTGCATATCAGGGAAAGGGGAAATCCTCCTATTTTTGTGAGGGAGGGAGGTCACCTAGCTTAGAGGGTTGTTAGCAAGTGAGGTGACAAGATAAGGTGCTTATAGGGTCCTGTCAAAATCTTTTAGATTGCCACTTTTTCCCCCTTTAAATGCACCTTTTTGACCTGATATGATATCTTTTGATTTGAATAAGAATCGCTTTTGAGAATGTTTCACATTTGTTTCTGGGGTGCACACTTGCTAGCTGGGATTTAGGGAACACATGGGAGATGGTTTGAATCAACCTTCAGGATTTTCCTTTCAATGTTTTCCGAACACGTGAAGCAAGCTCTCATTTTGAGAATGAATACCCAGAAGAAGTTTGCCTGAATAGACCTGCCCTCCAACTCCCAGACAGAGTAAGATTGTTCGATCCACCCTAACTTGATGGTTTATGGCATGGTAGCAAGGGGCTATGGTTTACGAATGGATTCTACAATAGTTAATGAAGAGGTCAGGGCTACGGTGGGTAAAACTCGGTTATAAGGCCATTGATGCCTATTGTAGCACCACTTGAAACCTTATAAGGGGTTGGTCCCAACCAATGGCTCGAAAGTAGAATTCAATAGCTTACGTTTCGCGAGGTTCAAAGAGAGGGAGCTTGGAACTAGGTTATCAAGATAAATGCACTGAGAAGAGAATAAGGGAACGGATAAGAAACAACATGTATCTATCCCAGGCTAGCTAGAGTAAAAAGATATGGTTAGCTTATTGTTATACGTAAATACTCTAAAAAATTAAAGGCGCACTATAAAATGAATCCCAGAATAGAAGCTTAGGAGCCTTGTGATAATAGCGACTCCTAGAAGCCACTTTGTGACCGAGCGGGGATGGAAGATGGAAGGAATCAACTTAGGGGGTATGTGTTGCCCAGCATTATAGGAACCTTACAGTACTTCTTGCGTTAGAGTACTAATTTCCCTTAGAGACATGCTTATTTCACCTTACCTCTTACTTTGACCTTTACTGCTTCGTTGTTTCCTTTAGACTCACCCCTTGAGTGTGATTGCCCTTAGAGGACTGCTTGTCTTCGAGTCCTGCTTCACCTTCCGAAGACCTTTATTTCCTTACTTACTGCTTCTCTCTGACTTTGACCTTGACTCCTTCGACCTGTCGAATGAACCAACACTACAGGGTAGGTAGATGTGGACGGATTTCATCTTTGGGAGATCCCAAGTTAGCGCAAGGATGAGGGATTGAAATGAACGGATGAGGTCTTTGGGAGATGCCAAGCCCACCTACTACCCTACCTAAACTTCTTTTTTGGAAAGTAAATCAACTTATCTAAAATGATTTGGGGGGAAGGAACCTAACCATATTTGGGGGGAAAGTCACACAACTAGAAGACTTAGTCCCCGCCTTCCGAACCCACAACTACCTTATTTATTCCTCGCCAAATGAAACACCTAACCAGATTCGAGGGCCAGCCAAACACCTCACCCATCAATTTAGGAACCGCCCAATGAATCATCAAATAAAAGAAGAGTTAGGACTCGCCTTAGTATCTCGATTCATCAGCCTACCTTAGCACCACAACACGCCCTACCCAATTATAAACCCCAACTAGACTGCTTTTACCTCCATACACCTTTGTACGGACCTTACCAATGACTTTGATTTTGCTTTATATATGTCATTTCTACTTGAACTTATAGCTTAGTCTTCCGAACACCTTGGTCATGCACAGACTTCATATAGCAGGCAGGGATCATACATACAACACATACGGTGCTAAAGCGTAATGACTGCTATAATTCATTACGTAATGACATATATAATTCCTGAATGCATAATGACATATATAATAGCAACATTATCTACTAAAGCATAATGACTCAATTTGAAATGCATAATGACATATATAATATATGCTCGAAATATCCCTCATTCAGAAACCAATAACGTAATGACATATATAATAGATCTAATTCATGACAAATTGCATAATGACATATGCCCATATATGCATTGTCAAAGGAGAATTCAGTGTCTTGTCTAGCTCTGCTTTCAACCTGAGATGACAACCGAATCACCACCATGTTATTACGTATATAAAGAATGATCGGCACTTACGTCTTTAAAAGAATGACAGGGCCCGTTTAATTGTCAATCGAATATCGTCCCAATTCCCATCAAATGATAAGAAAGCATAATGACATATATAATTCGATATCTCTCTTTGTATACGAGATTCTTCTATTTATGAAATAAAGTCAATTCATTTTCCTTATTGGGTGGGTGGTTGTCTAATCTAAAGGCTGCTATATATTCATTCTATCCGTGCCTCTCTCTATTCCTTCCGTGTGAGTACGTGTTCCTTCCTATTGTGAGGCCATGTAACTAATCAGTCTGTGTGGGTGCCTTCTTTGTGAATACATGTATCTATACCTTGAGAGTACGTGTGGGCTATCGTGATACTAGTACATGTGGGCTATTATAATGCCTTGATGTTCTCCTACTATGAGTCCATGTTCATATTGTAATGTCGTGATGTTCATACATGTTCGGATTATAAGGATGTTGTGTCATTGCATTAATCCGTCCGTGTAATGCCTTCCCTTCCCCCTTCCATGTGTGTGAGTAAGTGTATCTATTCCTTCATTTGGTGAGTATGTGTATCTCTACGTAAAGCTAATAAAGGTAAGTGACTACATGTGATCTTGCTTGCCTGTTCAACCAGTCAATATATGAAGTTCCTAAATAAGTAATAGGGTGCTTATTGTGTTTCGGTAAGTGATATCCTAATCGGCATGTAAAACAATAATCCCATAAGTAAGAGAAGTGAAAAACAAAGTTCAATCTCTCAATGGCCCATTCCCAAACACTAACCCAGTCAAGAATATCAATCAATTCTGGAATGCTCATGAAATAATGAAAGTAATCCCAGCACTGTTCCATCTTGCCCACAACGCCAAGGCAAGTCATTCATAAATTCCCCAACGCCAATGCCAGTATTGGATTTCATCCCATCCCCAATGCCAAGGCCCAGGAAGGAATCAATCCTACAATGCTAACCCAGTAAGTAAGCCAATTGAATTCAACAACGCCCATTCAATAAGTCATATCCCTCCCCCAAAGCCGAGTACTGAATAAATTCCCCAACGGCAAAGCAAGTAGTAAATGAAACAAGGCCAAGTAAGTCGTTCTGACCAGCGAGTCAATTCAAATGCCAGACAAGACCAGTAAATCGTAACTAAAAGTGTCCCGTTGAGAATCGCTTCCTTGTTGCTTGGGTTGCGGATTGAGTCTACCTGATGCATCATATAAAATAGATAGCTTCGTGGGTTGCGAATGGCTACCTGGCCCATCAATCTAGAATGCCTTTCTGTTCCCCCCAGTGAAAGGTATACTTGGCTTGCTGGGTGGGGAGCTTGTTAGCTAGGGCCGAAGCTGGTGGGATAGATGGATTGGATGGATTGGATGGATCAGATGTGTGGGGGAGGTGGTCCACTAGACTAGAGATATTATGTTACACCCATTTTCCCAGCAATGAATGAATGCACTGTTCACCAATAGCCCCATGTGACCTTTAAGTTAGTGTTCTTCGTGCCCAGTTATATGTGCCCCATAAGCCCAATAGGCCATTTTTGACAATCAGTACGTGCCCAGGAAGAAGTACCTTAAGAGTAGTTCCGAGAGCCAAGACACCATCAGTCACAGTTTGACATTCCCACCAGTTGGTTGACACAGGGAAGTGTCAATGCCGGTAGGAAATCCCAGGAGTGCCGATCCCAAAAGTTGATCCCAAGTGTTGATGCAGTCGATATCCAAGTGTCGAGTATTGAAATCCCATCATCGAATCACCACTTTTCATTGAGTAGTGGCATCTAAACCTATCTGGAATAGCTATTGGCTATGCTCAGCTATAATATAGAAATGTTGTAAAGGGGTATAGTTTGTTAAGAAGAAAATCGACTTTCTTGCCCCAATGATTCGGTGAACCGATCGATTGATTCTTATTGTTTGTTTGCGAACTGATGGATTACTTATCTATCTGTGAACCAATAGCCCATCCTCACCCGTCATTGCCAGTCTGCCGATAGCCAAGACCCCAAAATAGTGTGTGAGCTGCCGCTAGCCAAACATGGGAGAGAGCATAGTTGTAGATCAGTGTTGATAGACAATAGTCGATACAGGTTGTTGATGCACTTGATGCTTAGAGCTTTCTTTATACTTCAAGTTCTATCACGTCCCAAGACGTGGGCTAATATAGTGCCCCAGTGCAAGGTATAATCTAAACCCCCCATGTTGGTATCTACACTCGACCCTACCTCCTCACTTACCAGTACGGATCACAAGGTTACTACATCAACTTGGATTGAAGGGATGATTCGACAATTCTTACTTACAAGGCACCTGTCGAGGAGGATCATGCGCCAGACACACACAGTAGAGTGCTAGTCCCTAGTAGTGCCCACAAGGAAGGAACATAGCTGATGCCAGATAATGATTGATTGATCGATACTTAATGTCTTATGAGTTGGCTAGTTGTTCAACTTCTCGATCTCCTACACATGCTTCACGTTGGCGGCTGGCTCATCATTCCTTATATATGTCATATTACACATATATAAAACAAATCCCCCTCTATCTATTCGTCGGATGCTTCATTCATCCATTTTGGTAAAAGAATGAAAAGAGTTTCCCTCCCATAAAGAGAGGAAAGATAATGAAACCGGTTGGACATAGAGGGACGAAAGAGAATCTAAGTTTTGGGTTTCACCTGTCTTGGGATCTTTTGCTGGATATTGATATGCTTTTTGTTTCTGAAATGGGCTATGGCCCTAAAGATGGAACTGGATATGCACCTGTAATAGATGCTACCATCTTTGCTTCTCATACAGAAGAAGAAAGAATAATATGGGGGGCACACGAATGACTATCTACCACTTAGTGGGGTGTCCCAGGTTCCTGCGCGTACAAGATTTCCTAGCTCCACAAGAGAAAGTATAAAGAGTCTATGAGGCGAAGTGGCATGACTACAGTGGAACTTCTAACGCACGGCGTTCCTGTTCTTTATAGACTCTATTTTCTACGCTATGCTCGATATGTTGTATGGTGATATATGGCTATGTATAGTTATGGGCTATATGGCTTATGGTGTTTATGTGAGGCTGCTAGTATGGCTATGTATTACGAATGATCCTCCAATGGTGAATCGTATATAATGAGCTATTCTAAATCACTCTTGGTGTGATGGTATCGCTAGCTGTGATTCATTAACAGTGTCGCTCATAGTGCCATACTGTATCGTACCATGTTGGGGTTGACATAGTCACTGTTCACCGCATGCACATAGTAGAACACTACACATAGTCTTTCACTACACATAGTTGATTCGCCTGGATAATGGCCTTCTTGGGTTTTCCCCAGGTCAAGGGGGTAAGGGTCCCCCATTCTAGTGTTGGGGTTGGATTCCCTAGGGTGTGTAATGCCGATTGAACTATTGCCCCTCCCCTTCTTGAAAGGCACTACCTGACCTGCGTGAATGGCTCAACCTAGCCCCTCCCTCTCTGAATGTCTCATCTATTTGGCCTCTGCTCTCCCTGAGGTGTATTTCTAGGCTTTTATTGAAATATTTGTGTAGCAGCCACTGTCTGTTGTATATGTTCCTCAAATAGTGAATCTCGACGTATGTAAGCTTTGTCATTGCATCCGGTTGAGGTAGGAAAATAGCATGGTTCCATAGCATAAAGCTTAGTTAAGCCAACGGAGTCCCATTGTCCCGTTCAGTCAGTCTGTGGGCGCTATCAGTTCACACCCCTAGGTTTTCTTATTAGCGTAATTAAGCAAGATCTATTTCAAAAGTAGCAAGCAACTCCACTAATGGGCTTTCATTTCACTTGTGTTCTTTCAGTTTTCTTTGTGCTGTAGGTGGCCCTATCTGTGTATGTGCTTCTTCCTTCAGTTGATCAACCTCCTTCCGTCTGTTGGAGAACCTCCCCCAACCAAACATATAGCAAGCAAGCTCAAGAAGCCCATCCACAATAATCAATCTAGCAAGCGCCGAGGGTCCTACTCAACCTCAAAGTAAGTATTGTCATCCTGCCTGTCATAGTGCAATGTGGTGAAATTACAATCTTCATTTCAATCATGAAAAAATCACTTTATGTGCCTTAGAATGAGCGAGCAATGATGATTCCTCCGACCCCATAAAAAGGAGGTTTAGCTCAATAAATACAACGAACTATTTACCCACCCACCCCAATCCCCGAACATAATCGCTTGTCCGCATCGGACAAGGTGCGAAGCTACTTGCTCGACCAAAGCCCCGTAAGGAATCGATAAGTACTTTGGCAAGGTTTTGTTCAATCTATTCCAAGCAAACATAGTTCCTGCGCCTAACCTCTCCCTCTTGGTTGAGCAACTATGTTCCTCTCCCTAGATTGAGAGCTTGCTTCCTTGATGCTTATTGGGTGGTGGGCTTATGGTCGAGCAACTCAAGTTCCTCTCCTATTAGTTGAGTCACTTAACGTCCCTCTCCTCTCCTGTTCATCGAGAAATTTTCAATAACTGGTGGGTCATGGATGTGGGTTATCAATAACTGGTTGGTCATGGATGCTGGGTCGTCGAGCAATTATAGGCTAATTAAGTTATGACTTCCCACCCATATATTCCATATCCCATATCTCTAGATACAGAGATGCGAGATCAAAGCCAAATAGTTCTCACTGCTCCCTCTGGAAGAGAAGTGATTTTGCCTCTACGTATACAAAGCATGGCCCAGGTCAGTCTTATAGTAGCCTCTGAGTTTACGACGGCTAGCTTTGGAGTTATGTCTTTCGAGGTATCAGGTTCATTATAATGGATGTTGGGGCTTTCTATTAAGGTGATCCAAGTTGTGGGACCCTCTTATCGAACCAATCTATTCTTTTGCTTGCTCAGATTTAGATATACCGAGCCCCCCTCGATTGGCCAGCCAATGCAACAATCTGTCTTCGTAATCATAATAGGTCGATCCTCCATTTCATTCATTTTAGCAACTCATCCTACTCCCTTCTCAAGAGATTCCCATGCATGACAGAGGAAGGAACCAACCCGGGGGCTTTGTGGAGGACCAAGATGGTTATCCCTGTGAACCCAATTGATAGCTTACGAGTTTACATCCATCCCTGGTCGTGTACAGTTCCCTTTATCTTCCTCTCCACCCTTACTTGTAGCCATCACCTAAATTCGCACAAGTGTATCTGCATCCCAGGCTTTACCAGGTGTAGAGCTATAACTAGGGTCTCTCACACCACCAATTATTCCACATTATTAAGTCAATCCGGGATCGTTTTGTTCTTGCAAGGAGTAACTCAATCCGAGGCTATTCTGTCCAAGTAGTGCTCGGTAGTATAGCATTCTAATAACTTGAAGGGAAACAAACACTAAGCTGTAACTAAACCAATTCAGGAAATGAAATCACACAAGGCAAATGATCAGTCAAGGGTACGGAACCAATAACCCTTCCCTTTAGAAACTGGTAAAGAAAGAAAACCAAAGCATGGGCTTATAGGTCAGAGAGCTAGGCAGCGTTTTGCTGGGCTCACGACAGCCTTAGGCCTGCTATCACGCAAAAGCAATAAAGGCAGATTGGCGAAAGTAAAACTGGAACAGCAATTCTTAAAATGGAACAGCAGTAAAGAAATGGAACAGCAGTAATGAAATGGAACAGCAAACTATCGTAAACAGGAAACGTCAATCATATAAAATGGAACAGCAAACCCAAATGGAACAGCAACCCAAATGGAACAGCAAATCCAAATGGAACAGCAAATCCAAATGGAACAGCAACTCCAAATGGAACAGCAAATCCAAATGGAACAGCAAACCCCGAAGTATGTACACGGTCTATACTACTGCAGCGATCCGAGAGTAATGTGTGATGTGACTGTGTTTCTGAACAAGATAATATTATCTTCAAGCCTCACAAATACTTATTTCATATGAATCCAATAATGATAACATTCATACCAATAACTTGCTGTAGAAATGGATGCAATTCTAATAGATTCAGTTTGTGTAATACAGAGACGTGAATTAAAGAACTTATTCAGATTCAAATATTAATTAAGAAACATAGTCTATCAGAGCAAAGAGATATCGGATTACTGTAATGAAAGAAATATGCAAACCACACAAATCACCGTATGATACAACAGCGAGTGACCGTCGGAGCTGGGCCCTTGGCTACGATGGTACACTGCTTAGAGTTACTTCAGATGTAGAAACGAAGTGAACACCAAATCCTTTATATTGATTGCATTAACAAAAGTGTACAAAATCAGATCTTACAAAAGCTCAGTGATCAAAATCGTTCTGAGTTTTTTAATTATAATAACATTCGTCCCCCCCCACGCTCGGTGGCGTGGTACCTTTATATAACAGAAATGACGGAGATGTCTAGATACAAAAGATAAACTTAAAGCAGCGATCCCTCAGGATCGAAGATCCTGAGGGATTCGCTATTCGTTCGGGTCTCCTCTTTCCTTCTTGCGTTCTCCGTCACGATATCCTGCGTCCTTTTCCTGGATTATTCGGCTCCAATTTTGCTTGATCTTGTCCGCATCCGGTTCCCTGTCGACGGGGCAGCAGTTACTTGCCTTGCGCTTCTCGTTTTTACTCGATAATACCCTATTTCCGCGTCCTTCTGCATAGAAAACATCGATTATTAGTAATTGAGCTTCATTTGCCCATTTTCACACAATTTACCAAAACCCTTATGTTTTTAGGCTCAATATGCAGAAAAGATTAGAAATAGTATTGAAAAACCACTAGATTACTTATCAAAAAGCATACCTTCCAGGTGCTCCACACACCCCCCTGCTTACCCTGTTTCATGTCCTCATGAAAACATTGTAATTGACATGCAGGGCTGTGAGAGAGTAGGCCGGAGAAGGGATCTCTCGAAGAGGCCGACAACCATGATTAGCAACTAGATGGTCAAAGAACTGGTCTAACTAATCTGCAGGCATCTCATATAGAGCCTGATATCCAGGTGCAGGATGCCAAACAATTGGGCTGCGAAACCGATACCCCAACCAAAATGGGCCTGCTCGCAGAATCCGTTCCCCATAGAGACTCAATCGACTGGCGGCCAATTCAAAATTCTCAAAGTTAAAGGGTTCCCTGAGCTGGATGTTTGGGTTAGAGGTTCGGTATCGAAACTTTGCAGCATGGAAGGCCTGGTCTTTAATAGTCAGGAAATACTCCAGACCATTTCGGATCAAGTCTTCATGCATGGGACCTAATATCTTCATGACACCTGGGATCCTCATCATACTCCTATGCTCTCTCCATAATGCTGCTGGGTCCCTAGGTTCAACTCGTACCCAAAGGTCTAAACTATTTTCTTGCCTCTGAAAGATGTTGTAAGCTTTAAACCATTTTAACTGATTCACCCCAAATGAGATAAAGGCTTGAAATTGTATATCGCCAACGAAAGGGCCAGGATTCAAATCAGTTTCCTGGTCTAAGACAAGGTTGTGCAAGTAGAATTCACATAACAATCTTTGAACTTTAACTCCATAGTGCTTGCAGCAATCTATAAAATCATTAACAGTGTTGATATGGATGGGTGCTCCTGCCCTAACAGCTTTTATTTTTAATCTCAAATAACGTTCAAGCAAAAACAAAGCATAATTTTTAGCAGGGGCTCTACAAGTCAAAACATCAGTATACAAGGAACACAAGGTGTCCATCTGCTTAACAACACTATCTAGTCGACGAGTTACCTTAGCAACCTTTTCCTGCTCCTTCTGTCATCCTTCAAAGGCTTGGCTTTCAGACTGACTGATGTTTCGAAGTTGCTGTTGGAGCTCCTCATATCTTTCCTTGGGGACCGTCTGTTCTCGCAACTGCTCGGCCTCCTGCTGAGCTTCCTTCATCATTTTATGCAAGGTCCTGGTTTTCGGGTCTTTCTTCCAGGCAGCCGTAGAAGCTGGAAGTTTAACCTGGACCTTCCTATTGCGTTGTTTCGAATTTAGGACCCGAATTACACCCGAGGGGGGTGTTTCCGTTTGAACCTCTTTGCTATCTGTCTCCTTTTTTATGCGAACAAAGGGTTGGTGTGGTCTTCCTACCACCGGAGCCTCTTGTTGTTCCATTGGAATGTCCATTCGTTCCTCCGAGCCAGATGGAACAGCAGTTTCCATTGGAATAGCGGACTGTTCCTCAACAGTAGGTCTCCTGATGGGGTTTCGTCCTTCAAAACGAACCCTAACCCTCGAGGTTCTTGCTGCCGTGGTCCTTTTCTTTTGCCTTGTAGTTTTTTGTATTCTCAGACTGGCTTTCAACATTCTGATTTGTTGCCGAAGTCTGGCTATCGTGCCCAGCATCCTTTGGTGCTTCTTCTTCAATTTTGCAATTTCCCTAGCCTCGGCAGAGGGTTTGGCCTTTAATTTTACTCCTTCTTCCTCTCCCGGAACATCTTCCGGTGCCCTGGGGACAGATTGTCCCGAATTGATGTCTTCTGCTTCATTACCGGGCAGGTTTTCTTCCCCTGCTTCTTCTGCATGCCCTTCTTCAGGTAACTCTTCTTCTGCGGGACCATCAGGGATGCCTCCTGGACTGGAGGCTTGGCCGTATTCTCCCATGTTGGCCAGAACTGCTGCCAATTCCTCTTCTCCTGGATGGTCATGCAACGGGCTACCCATAGATTGTTCATTTTCTTCCTCAATTCCTTCTCCTGGCTAGTTAGTTCCAGCCTCTAATTTCTCAGCATTTCCTTCGGGTAATTCACCTTCCTCTTCCGAAGGTTCGTCCTCGATTTCGATTGGTTGGGTCGCAGTTTTCTGAATCTTTTCCAACCTTCCCCTTATTCGAACCAATCGAGCTGACTTCCTGGGTCTTTCAGGCAGGTTGGGAGTGCCAACAGGTTCTCTAGGTTCCTCTGGTCATTCCGGCGTATCGGAGGATCGCTTCCGTTTCGACACAGCATGTTTTTCTACCGCCGACTTCTTACGTTTCTCTGATTGTTCCGGCGTGCTAGAGGACTGCTTTCATTTTGAAACAGCCTGCTTTTCTGCTACTGGCTCCTTGTGTTTTTCTGAACGTTCCAGTGTGTTGGAGGTTCGAGGTAAAGCCAGTCCCATTTTGACTGTTTCAACCAATTCCTCCCAAGTGTCTTGTTGTTGGGCAAGACTGTGGCTTATTATTAGCCGAATCAGTCCGTGGTGGCTAACAATTGTCTCTGTGTGCTGAGCTTTCTTCAAACTTTGGGCCGCATCATGTAATAATGAATTTAAAAAGGCAGGGAGATTTACAGAGCATTTTCCCTTCAAAACAGCTAGAAGTTTTAAGTGACGAGCCCTTACCACATCTTTCCTCCCCTCGCAGGTGATATAGCTCTGCACTATTTTCGCCAGCTCGGTCCAGGGTTCCCCCAGTGTCGTCGGCAGAACTCCTTTCCCTTTGACTGTCAGACTTTGGCCTTCGCTTTGGAAAATTTCCATTGCTTTCTGCAGTCTTTCCTTCTTCAGCTCCCATCTGGGTCCAACAGCTGGTAATCCTGAGGTTTCTCCAATGATGTCCTCCGTGACTTCTATCCGCTTTCCTCCGACTATAGAGTGGTTTTCCTGCAGATTTTGCAGGAATTCCAATGCTACAGCCTCGTTCGATTCTTGCAGGCGGTTGAAGTAATTCAACCATCCTGAATTTTCCAGAATTTCGCGGGCAGCATCAGACGCGATCAGCTTGTGCGGTTCACTTCGGATTGTTTTCCCGCCCATAGCTTACTCTCAGAAATGAACTCAGGAATGGAACAGCAACTGTCCACAGTATTTACCGAACAGAGAGGATACTCGAGGCTATTTTAGGAAGGATTTTCGCAGAGCATGCATCAAAGAGAAAGATCGTGGGTGGCAGTCCGTAGAATGAGATCATCATACCGTTAAATCGTGTTGTTATTTTGCCCGAATGATGTGCAGCCACGTAACCATTGGAGTAATAAGGTCACCTCCCCCCCCGGGATCTGATAGGCTGCCCCCAGCCGTCAAAGAGAGGAGCAGCAGCCAGTCGGGAGTCAAATCATAAAGTACAACAGGTGGAAATTATGCCATGTTGTAAAAAGACAGTGAAGTACCGAAATCGAGGCAGAAAAATGGATCGCTTTTAAGATAAGCCAGTGTGATATAATGAGGAACCGAGGGTTGGACGTCTGTCAACCGTACGAAGTCTCCAGTAGTCATTGTCAATTCCGTTGCCATGATTGGTGATAATACTCATGCGATAATTATATCAGGGTGTGACATATGATACATGCAAAGGAAATAAAAGACAAACAGACTTAATATCATACATGTTGGTGTAAATATTACGACTCCAATGCCATTAACAGAGCTCTATTGCCAACAGGTGTTCATAACCTTGGCAAAGTTGTTTATCTCACCCTCCGGAACCATTATCCTTTGTGTATGTACTGAAGAGTGCTTCGTCAAAATGCAAGCCATTATGCTGGCTTGGTGACCAGATAACCATAATGCCATTCACAAGGTAGGCACGAAACGTGGTCAAGCCGGCTCGTGATGAGACCTCTTGTTCCAAGGTTTACTTGTTATTTTTCCTTTGGACCATATCCCTGGTGTGGTGGCCATAATGGGAATGCCACTTCGCTTCCATCCTTATGATCATGGTAGGATGGCTCTGAATGAGACCCCCTATCCTGCATTTGACGATTTCATATCTTTATTTTTATTTTTTCTTTTGTTCTTCTTTTGCAGCACACTTCTTTTTCTTTTTTCAATTACACATAAGGGTGGCTCCACACTCCTTAAGAGCGGGGAATGGTGGAAGAAGTCTTACAATCCCAACAGACAGATATAAATGTTTGCTCATATTCCTCAATGGTGATCAAGGAAGTTTTTAGGGAAATCGACATGATAAAAATTGCCAAACCATGGTTCGGGAACAAGATAATGACAGTAAAGACGAAAGTTAGTGTCGCTCCTCTTATCTTCTTATATCTGCTGACTGTTAAAACAATAGCGATTTATGATATGCAAGTTTCGGTATAACATGCTTTTATGTACATTGCATAATGTCATTGCTATATCTAAAGGATTTAGGAGAGCATAATCGCAAGACGTCCAAATAGATGGTGTCTTCTCTATACTGAGCATGTGGATGATTCGTCTTGCGGAAAATAGCGGAATTAACGACATTCTGCATCTTGAAAAAAAGGAATATGCGAGTGCTGTTCCTTTTTGCAAAGGAACAGCAAAGCACAAAGAGTGATGTTCCTTTTCGCAAAGGAACAGCAAAAATCCACACGGGCTGTTCCTTTTTGCAAAGGAACAGCAAAAGTCCACACAGGTTGTTCCTTTTCGCAAAGGAACAGCAAAAATCCACATGGGCTGTTCCTTTTTGCAAAGGAACAGCAAAAATCCACACGGGCTGTTCCTTTTCGCAAAGGAACAGCAAAGCCCAAAAAGTGTTGTTCCTTTTCGTAAAGGAACAGCAAAAACCAAAAAGTGTTGTTCCTTTTCGCAAAGGAACAGCAGAACAAAAAGTGTTGTTCCTTTTCGCAAAGGAACAGCAGAACCAAAAGTGCTGTTCCTTTTCACAAAGGAACAGCAAAAATTCCAAAACGCCAAAGTGTTGTTCCTTTTTGCAAAGGAACAGCAAAAATTCCAAAACACAAACGTGTTGTTCCTTTTCGCAAAGGAACGGCAAAATAAAAAGTGTTGTTCCTTTTCGCAAAGGAACAGCAAAGCAAAAAGTGTTGTTCCTTTTCGCAAAGGAACAGCAAAAACAACAAGTGTTGTTCCTTTTTACAAAGGAACAGCAAAACACCAAAAGTGTTGTTCCTTTTAAAAAGGAACAGCAAAATCAAACGGGTGTTGTTCCTTTTTAAAAAGGAACAGCAAAATCAAACCAGTGCTGTGCGAAATAAGGTAACCAAAATACTGCAAACAAAAGATGAAAAGAACATATGTACAGGATGTTATGTACAAATTACGAAAAACAAATTGCTTAAGTTATGGGTGAGGAAGATTTCACTTCCTCTCCTAGGATCTCCAAATCAGTATCTTGCTGAAGCTGTTGACAAAAGGATTCCCGAGTAAGGGGTCTTCGATAGAGACGAACTCGGTGGCCATTTACTTTGAACGTATGTCCAGAACCGTCAATCGTGGTCAGAGTGAGGGTCCCATTGTCGTGCACCTTCTGGATCTCATATGGTCCTAGCCAGCGAGTCTGGAGTTTCCCCGGGAAGTCCTGGAACCGAGAATCGTATAACAGAGCCCAGTCTCCTTCATGGAAGACTTTATTCTTTATAAGTGCATCGTGCCACTTAGCTCGCTGCTGTTGGATTAATGCTGTGTTTTGTAATGCAGAGAGCCTAACCTCATCCAATTCGTTGATTTGTCGTAGCCGATTGATCTGTGCCTCATTCAGATCTAGGCCGACCTTTTGTGCAGTTCGTAGTGTTTGGATCTCAAATTCGATAGGAAAAAATGGTTGTTTCCCAAACACCAATTGATAAGGTGAATAGCCTGTCGTACTTCTCCATGTGGTTCTATAAGCCCACAGAGCTTCAGGTAGCCGAGCAGCCCAATCACGCCTGTGTGATGCGATGGTCTTTGTTAAGATTGACTCAATTATCTTGTTACTGTTTTCTACTTGTCCATTTGCCTGCGGATGGTAGGGGGTAGTAATCTTATGTTGGATATGATAATTGTTAAGTGTTGCTGCTAGTTTGTTTCCAACAAATTGTGGTCCACCATCTGTAATCACTTCTCTTGGAAGTCCGTAACGTACAAACAAATGGAACAAAAATTGTATTACCAAATCTTCTGTAGCCCTAGCTAATGATTCAGCCTCAACCCATTTAGTAACATAGTCTGTTGCTACCAAGATGTATGTCCTTTGGTTTGAGGGTGGATTAATGGGTCCGACGAAATCGAGAGCCCATCGTTCAAATGGCTCAATAACCAGTTGTGGTCTCAGAGGCATTTCATCAGCTTGACCAGGTTTTCCTGCTCGCTGGCAGCTATCACAGGCCTGCACAAATTTTTTCGCGTCCTTAAAGATTGTGGGCCAATAGTACCCTGCCTGTAGTATCTTATGTGTTGTTCTCTTGTCGGCAAAGTTCCCCCCGCATGGTCCACTGTGACAAGCCTTTAAGATGTCTAGGATCTCATCCTCTCGAATACACCTTCTGATTTGCATGTCTGCCCCTGTATGGAATAAATGGTCTCCAATCCACGAAAATCGTGTGATTTTTTGAACAATTTGTTTTCGTTCCTGAGGGGTTAGGTGTTTGGGTAACTTACCCACTGCAAGGTAATTGGCGACGTCATCATACCAGGGCGAACGGCAATGGCAAACAGATGTTCATCAGGGAATTGATCTTCCACGGCTGTTGCTTCGCTTGATTTGGGTATTCTTGAGAGGAAGTCGGCTACAGGGTTCTCCTTGCCGGGTCGATCCTTAATTGTGATGTCAAACTCCTGCAACAGGATCAACCATCGAGTTACTCTAGCATTCGTGACAGGTTTGTTTGCTAGATATTTAATAGCAGAGTGATCTGTATATAACACAACAGGGTAACCTGTAATATAATGCCTAAATTTATTAACAGCATGGATTATGGCCAAAAATTCCTTTTCAGTAACAATATAATTGAGTTCGGCAGAGGATAAATTCTTGCTAATATAGTAAATAGCGTATGGCTTCTTATCCTCTTCTTGTCCTAGGACTGCACCGATTGCTGTATCCGAGGCGTCCGATGAGATCTGGAATGGCAGATTCCAGTTTGGTCCTCGAAGGACTAGAGCAATTGACAGCAACTTTTTCAATTCTCTAAAAGCCTGGTCGCATTTATCTGTCCACAAAAAATCGACATTACCTGTCAGAGCATACAGAGGTGCTGCAATTCATGAATAATGTTCTATAAAACGTCTGTAATATCCGAAAAATCCAAGGAAACTACGTACCTCTGTTTGAGTAGTGGGGGTAGAGATGAGCAAAAGAACCTGAATTTTAGCAGGGTCTACCTGGATGCCAGCTGCTGAAATGTAGTGCCCTAGGATGATTCCTTCCGTCATCATCATGTAGCACTTCTCGTGGCTCAGGCAGAGTCTGGTAGCAATGCAGCGTTGTAAAACTTTTTCCAGGGTATCCAGAGCTGGATCAAATTCATCCCCATACGGTGTGAAGTCGTCCATATACACCTCAAGTCCATCGTTTATTAGATCTGCAAAAATACTAAGAATAGCCCTTTGAAATGTAGCAGGGGCGTTACATAGGCCGAAGGGTAATACACGATAGGCAAACGTTCCCCAAGGGCACGTAAAGGTAGTTTTATCCTGGTCTTCAGGGGCAATTTGGATTTGGTTATATCCACTGAAGCCATCCAAAAAGGAGAAAAATTTCTTCCCTGCTAACGTGTCCAATACTTGATCTATAAATGGGAGGGGAAAGTGATCCTTTTGTGTAGCCTTGTTTAACTCCCTGTAATCGACGCAGATCCTCCATTTTCCGTTTTTCTTTGGTACCACCACAAGGGGAGAGACCCATTTACTGTCAGAGATAGGGTAAATAAAGTTAACATCTAAGAGCTTCTGAAGTTCATCTTTCACTATCTCTTTTAGGTGCGGGTTGAGTCTCCTTTGTGGCTGACGGACAGGTCTTGCGTCTTTCTCTATATAAATGTGATGGGTGCATAATTGAGGATCAATCCCCTTCATGTCGGGGTAATCCCACGCAAATGCATCTTTGTATTTTTGTAACAGATTAACAAGTTTTATCTCTTGATCTGGTGTAAGATTGGCGTTAATATTCAGAGTTTTACCAGGTTCAATTTCCACTACTTTAGTATTAGCAACAGCAGTTACTGGTATTGTCTGATCATGCGGATCTTTTAAGGGATCTTCTTCTAGCTCGTTGTCAAATGCTGCCTCTATCATAAGACACTGCATATGTTTTCTAGCTTCAGTTTGACTAATAAAATTGTTAATGGCGTCGTCTTCTGTTTGATCCTTGAAGTCTAACGCCTTCTGTATGGTTAATGGAGATCTGATGTTGTTAGCGAGATATGATACAGGATAAGGGTTAGTTTTAATCATTGGCAGGCTTGGCTGAGCTGGAGGGTACAGAATTAAATTTTTGACATCGAGTCCTTTAGCTATAGTCATGTTTCCCTGCCGGCAGCCAATGTAGGCATCGGCAGTAGCAAGCCAGGGTCTGCCTAGGATTAACGGATGTCCATCTAGTCAGGTTTTAGGATTAATTACCAGGAAATATGTGGGATACTCCCATGAATCTACGGAAACCATGACATCATTCAGAGTACCTTCTGGTTGAACCACAGATCGATCTGCCAATTCTAACAGAGTAGAGGTAGGTTCTACTGACGTACTGCCAAGCTTTTGGCAGGTGGAGGTTGTCAAAATGTTGATTGCAGCTCCCAGGTCGACTAGAGCGTTAGTCAGGGTTTGGCCATAGATTTGAACGGTTACAATTGGGTTCCCGGGATCTTCATATTTGATAGGTGTTTCCTTTCCTGATAATAGGTCGGATAAAGTACCAACTACTTGGACTCTAGGGTTAGTATTTGTATTCCTCCTTGATTTTTTGATGCATAATTCCTTTATGGTTTTCGCATATATAGGAATATCTTGTATAGCTTGGAGGAATGGAATCTTTATATACAAATTTTGTAATTCTCCCAAAATGTCAAAGTCTGGAGGTTGTATAGGTCGAGATATGACTAATCGTTCTGGGAAAGGAGGAGAGGATGTGCTTGCTTGTTTATTGTTTTGCTCTTTGTTTTCATCCTTCCGTTGTGGGGGTTGTTCTACAGGTAACTGATTTTCAATATGAACCATTTTGTCTCCCTCTGTTTCTACTATTCGTCCCGATATTAACTGAAGATCGTTGCACTCCCTTAGGTCAGACTCAATCTCTAATGTGTCTATGATTTGAATGGATTGGACTGGCCTATTATTAGGATTGGGGTTGGGTTGGGCTGGGAGTTGCGGTCTCAGATTAGACTGGGAATTTTGTGGTAAGGCTGGCAGAGTTGGTTGAGGGAGTGGGATTGATCCTACTGGCTGATATGTCGGTCTTGGCCAGCTTGTCTGCCAGGATGAGCCTTGCGAAGTGGAAGGGGTCCACTGTGGAGGATAGGAACTATTCTGCCAATATGGTGGAGGATAAGGGCAGTTTGGCCAACCAAATTGGGACATCCAAGGATTCGGAGTAGGAAACATTTGAGGTGACCAATTTGAAAACGGGGGTTGGGACTGATTTTGCCACATGTTCTGTTGCTGAGTGTTGAACTGCGGGGGTTGAAAAGAAGAGGAGGGGTCTGAAAACATACCTGGTTGCCTAGGCTGCCATTGACGACGCTGGTTAACAAAATATGCTGGTTCTGACTCCTCTTCTGCTTCTTTGTATACTGCCTTCAAACCAGGAAGTGAAGGGCAGCTTTCGGTCAGGTGGTCCTTGGTGCAGATAGCACATATTTGGACTGTATCCAGCGGGCATTCTTTGTGGCTGTGCTTCTTCCTGCATCGTGGGCAAAAGATGGCTAGATTCTGCTCTGCCTCGGCTTGCTTCTGTTTGGCCTGCACAATGTCAAGTTGTGTAGTTAGTGTTCCCAGGATATCAGTTTTAAAATTTTCTAGCAAATTTCCAAGTTCCACCCGTGTTACTCCCTCTGTTAATGTTCTGTTATCTCTGGGGAAGCGATCATATTCCGCTGGTTTTATCCTCGTGCTGCCTCTTGAGCTCCTGATACACAGATCAATGATATCAGCAAAATTTTCCTGATAAATGTCTCCTTTCCCCATGATGTTTAACGTTTCGATCCATTGCTCTCTCATACCTCTAATTAATGCAGTTTTCAACACGTTGTCAGGCAGAGGTAGTGATGCATAAGGAGATCTTTGCAAGTTATATTGGAAACGTTCCACATATTCTTCTAAGGTTTCGTTTGGTCTGGCTGACATTTGAAAGATTTCATCTTTTAGTTCCCTTGACCTACAGTAATCTTGGTATTTCTTTAAAAAGGCTTCTTTTATTTGGTCCCAATTGTTAATAACCCCACCACCTAAGCCCATAAACCATCTCAACGCAGCCCCTTTTAATGTAGAGGGGAACAGTTTCAGTTTCTGGGGATCGGTGGTGTAGTCGTATCCTCTACATAATACATCAAATTCGAACAAGAATGCGTCCGGATCTTCTGATGTGAGGCCATGAAATGTGGGAATATGCTAGAGAGGGATGGCTTTCATGGGTACATTTGTTGCAGAATCTACTATCGGATATTGCAATGTGAAGGTCTGGGTGTTTGGCTGATTTTGCGCCATGGGATCAAATATATGCCAGTAATCTTCAGGAATTTCCAAGAGAGTGTTCCTTGGTTGAGGAGGGGTAGTCTTAACAGGGATTGTCTTGACACCACTCCCTTGATCAGGGATGATAATGGCCCCAACTGTCTGCGGTGAATGAATTCCTTCAACAAGGATTTTCGCAGCGCTTCCCTTGTCCGGGCTATTCAAAGGCTGGTTTAATTCAATAGGAGATCTAGGTTCCTCAGTTTCCCCTGTTTCTCCTTCTCCTTCACAAAGGTTACTTTGGGTCCCTTCGTGCAATGGTCCAGGAGTCAAATTTTCAATTTCTTGAAAATCCTGCTCCTCTGTTCGACTATGCACCTCAGCAAAAGCTTCGGATGGTGATCCCAAGGCCTGAAGGGAACTAGTAGGCTGTTTAGAATTAGCTTTCTTATATCCTACTGATGGATGAGAGTCGGCTTTCTTGTAGATTTCGTCTATAAAGGTCGTTCGTCCAAGGGTCACCGGCCCCTTGGCTTTGGATGGAGGCTTTTGATCTCTTTCTAACTTTTTCTGCTTAGTCATGCACTCCAATTAAACTGTTAAATCCTATTTAACTGGCAATTCTACTAAGAGAGCGGACGGTGGAGCAGGGCTTTTACATGCTCCGTACGCAGGTTCTTACCTTCCGTTTTTAAAATCCAACTCCCTCCTAGCAGATTTGTGCACTACTCTATAAAGGACAAATGGCTATTACTCCTTCCCCAGCAACGGCGCCAAAATGTAGAGCTATAACTAGGGTCTCTCACACCACCAATTATTCCACATTATTAAGTCAATCCGGGATCGTTTTGTTCTTGCAAGGAGTAACTCAATCCGAGGATGTTCTGTCCAAGTAGTGCTCGGTAGTATAGCGTTCTAATAACTTGAAGGGAAACAAACACTAAGCTGTAACTAAACCAATTCAGGAAATGAAATCACACAAGGCAAATGATCAGTCAAGGGTACGGAACCAATAACCCTTCCCTTTAGAAACTGATAAAGAAAGAAAACCAAAGCATGGGCTTATAGGTCAGGGAGCTAGGCAGCGTCTTGCTGGGCTCACGACAGCCTTAGGCCTGCTATCACGCAAAAGCAATAAAGGCAGATTGGCGAAAGTAAAACTAGAACAACAATTCTTAAAATGGAACAGCAAAAAAGAAATGGAACAGCAGTAATGAAATGGAACAGCAAACTATCGTAAACAGGAAACGTCAATCATATAAAATGGAACAGCAAACCCAAATGGAACAGCAACCCAAATGGAACAACAAATCCAAATGGAACAGCAACTCCAAATGGAACAGCAAATCCAAATGGAACAGCAAACCCCGAAGTATGTACACGGTCTATACTACTGCAGCGATCCGAGAGTAATGTGTGATGTGATTGTGTTTCTGAACAAGATAATATTATCTTCAAGCCTCACAAATACTTATTTCATATGAATCCAATAATGATAACATTCATACCAATAACTTGTTGTAGAAATGGATGCAATTCTAATAGATTCAGTTTGTGTAATACAGAGACATGAATTAAAGAGCTTGTTCAGATTCAAATATTAATTAAGAAACATAGTCTATCAGAGTAAAGAGATATCGGATTACTGTAATGAAAGAAATATGCAAACCACACAAATCACCGTATGATACAACAGCGAGTGACCGTCGGAGCTGGGCCCTTGGCTACGATGGTACACTGCTTAGAGTTACTTCAGATGTAGAAACGAAGTGAACACCAAATCCTTTATATTGATTGCATTAACAAAAGTGTACAAAATAAGATCTTACAAAAGCTCAGTGATCAAAATCGTTCTGAGTTTTTTAATTATAATAACAGTCGTCCCCCCCCACGCTCAGTGGCGTGGTACCTTTATATAACAGAAATGACGGAGATGTCTAGATACAAAAGATAAACTTAAAGCAGCGATCCCTCAGGATCAAAGATCCTGAGGGATTCGTTATTCGTTCGGGTCTCCTCTTTCCTTCTTGCGTTCTCCGTCACGATATCCTGCGTCCTTTTCCTGGATTATTCGGCTCCAATTTTTCTTGATCTTGTCCGCATCTGGTTCCCTGTCGACAGGGTAGCAGTTTCTTTCCTTGCGCTTCTCGTTTTTACTCGATAATCCCCTATTTCCGCGTCCTTCTGCATAGAAAACATCGATTATTAGTAATTGAGCTTCGTTTGCCCATTTTCACACAATTTACCAAAACCCTTATGTTTTTAGGCTCAATATGCAGAAAAGATTAGAAATAGTATTGAAAAACCACTAGATTACTTATCAAAAAGCATACCTTCCAGGTGCTCCACACCAGGAATGACTTCTCACGACCAAGCACAATCTCTACACCTAGGAGCACCCTTTCCTGCATATCCATACAATACTTGAGTAGGTGGGTTGAGGTTTGACATGCAAGGTACCCATCGGAGTGGATTACCCCACGATCCCAAGAAATAGATAGATGTATGTCATCTGATGAGTTCGACTGGAAATGCTATGCCTACACACAAGACTACCCTTCTTCCCAAGAGCTTTGTGGGGACTACTCAATTTGACGACGACGGACGATTCGCCCATAGGGGGTTTACTGCACAAGGCTCTTGTAGAGGGTGGGTATCCCAGCGAATATAATATGTTCAGTTCCGCACAACATAGGGATTAGCACGCTCTCAGGAAGAACATGAAATAGTGAAAGATCTGGCATGCGAGACACGGCTATCATGAGAAATTAGCGAATTAGAAATGCTATAACATACGCTTTCCCATAACTTTCCGTACTAGACCAACCTACTGATATGCAAATAGGGATTAAAAATGTGGTCAATGCCACAGAGAATGGGGGTATACCATCTACACCCATGTATAAATTGATGTTTTCATAAGGAAGCCATCGAACGGTTCCCACAAATTGGGATTCGGCCATAGGAGAATCAAATTGAATCCGAGGAACAGGGGGGTACGAGAAAGTGGGAATTCTTGACTTTGGAATGGAAAGAGGAATAATGCTCCCCAGCACGAGACACAGAATAGGACCACTTAGATCGGAATAGCATTCACAAAAGGGTAGTAACATACAAATTGAACATTGAAGTGATTAGTTGGCAATAGAGAAAGATGAGGCGCCTAGTTTAAATAAGAGTCTATCAGTGTAGTGCAAGTCAACTGAACACCTTTGATAAGGGGAAGAAGAGGGAAGGCTTTTCTAGGAACTCATACCCACCCTGTCCCTTATCAATATGTCCTCCCTCCTTCTCCATCTCACTTTCCCAAAGCTGTTATGGGCATATGTCATTATGCATTCATGAATTATAGCAGTAATTACGGCATGACTCGATATATGTCATTTCGCTTTAGCAAACAATGCATATATTATATATGTCATTATGCATGAATGAATGAGATATGTGTCATACCAGATTCGATCGATAGAGAGTGAATGCATATATGGGCATATGTCATTATGCATTCATTCATTATATACGGAATTACACTTGAGCACTTAGCATGATTAGACAGGAAAGGAATTTGGTTTGAAAGGCAGGGTTCATATAATATATGCTCGGTGTTGATCTGCTGCCGTTGCAGGTGGTTCAACTGAAGAAACTGTTGCTTCAATTTTCAATGCTCCCGGAACAAATATATATGTACCAAAAGTAGAAACAGGAAGTAATGCTAGGAAAGAAGCTACTACTCTAGTTGCCTCTGACTCTATTACTACAATATCTGGCACTCGATCTAGTTAGGATGCTTACTCTGCTGCTATGGCCTATGTCTCCATATCCTTTGCTTCTACTGATACTGATGGTTCTATGAATCATCAATTGGATCTGCCATAGCTACATGATATGGATGTGTGATTAAGTATGAAGAGTATCTAAGCTCACTATATGGAATGTATACACCTATGCTTATTCAATATGATGAAACAGACAATACTCGTGAAACATACAACTTTATCTTTTACCACTGTTTACTATCACTCATATCTCTTGGCATTATGAAGTAGTCACATCGATAAGGGTGTTTTATTTATTAGGCAAATAGAGTCATGATAAAGGAACCAACTTGTACATAGTTAACAATTGTAACCAACGTGTATGGATTACCCGTATTCAAGCATTACCTGTATTATGGAATCATAGTGACAAGATTGAACAGTAATGGTTACATAACTACATAGGTACTTGTATTAGCTTGTATACATGTTTTGATATCACCTGTAATGAATACGGTTTACTCATAGTCACTAAGCATCTTGTCTGTTACATTATTCAAACCATTAGACTCGTAGTGATTGCACAACTTATACTAGTGATTAGTACAAGCTATAAAAACCATTACACTTTGAATGCAGTTGAGTCTATACAAGCCATTACTTATAACTATGAATATGTGGTACCTATATGATTTGTTTGGCATTTACACTATGTTTATGAGCATTTTGTATCCGTATTTATTACTAGTAGTAGTAGTAGTTCCAAGGTTGTTTTAAACTAGTAGTATTACACTTATATTGATGACAGAGATAAGATAAGCCCATTCCTTATATAAGTATTGTTAAGTTGACTCTATTCGTATCGCTCAACTTACTCATACGTTAACTACAGGTACTGAATAAGAGCAATTAGGGCATATGTCATTATGCATGAATGAGATATGTCATGAATGAGATATGTCATTATGAATTCATTTTTTATATACGTAATTACGCTTGAGCACTTAGCATGATTAGATCTGACCTGACATGATACAAATGACATATATAATAGATCTCAATTTATTACTACGGGGATAGGAAATTAGAACAAAATGGATACAACTAATTCTAATTGTTCGACCACAGGAGGAGCAATCGTCGGTACCATCCATCATAGCAATGGTACCATCATAGCCTCCCATCATATTGAATTAATAACTCCTTCCTAATGTATGTCATGCATGTGTTTGTTGAACCTCCTGAGGAGGCTTGCGCCCACCTTCTTCTACTGAATTGATTGGTGTTACCAGATAGCAAAAGCAAAGTTGAACTGCATTGGCTGGGTTGACCATCGAAAGCTATGGGAGGAGGTCAGGGTCGGCACTTACTATAGAGATATTCTTTCTTATCTCACTCACTTTCTTTCTGAAGCCTTGTTTCTTGCTTATCCTTGGCCCCGATAATCTAAGGATATAAGGAAGGGGGAAAAAGAGATAAAAAAGAGATCGAAGGAATATTGATTTGACTCATCACTCGTGATCAACAGAAATGACTGAACTCCTCCCTACGGTTTCCCATGCCTTGCTTTTCTCCTAGTCACTTCGAGTCATAGCAATGGGGAGGGAAAAGAATAAGATTTTCCATCTATATAGCTCTCTCTAGATATATAAATCTATTGAGCGAGCGAACCAAAACCCTCTCCTGGACAGTCGAGCATGCTTACACACCCTCACCATATGATTAGTGAGTGACTTCATCCCTTTCTTTGGGCATTATTGATTGAATCATTGGTGGTTCCATTGAGGTAACACCTTAGGGTTGCTTGTTAGCTCATATATAATGAATGGATAATATAATATATAAGGTATTTTTCTTAACTACCCATTATGCAATGAATGGATCTTTCCTCAAGCGTTAGAGAGATAAGCATGGGAAATTCGTCTGTCTTTACCACCCAAATTGACTAATCTGTCTTTCCAAGTCAGCCCAGAGAAAGTAGCTATTCTTGCCTCTCTTGTTAGTTGAGTGGCCTTCCTTGATGATTATTGGGTGGTGGGCTTATGGTTGAGCGTGAAAACCCTACCAGATTGGCTCTTTCTTTCCCACCCTTTCAAGCCCGCCCTCCTCTAGTTAATGAGACTGATTCAGACTGGGAAGAAGCCTACCTACAAGCAATCTAACCTGCCAAGCCGCCATCGAACCAATCTAAACAGCCAAGCCCTAGCCAAAGAACTCTACCACTGCTACTGCGACTACCTATCCAACCAATGTACAGATCTACTAAGGTTCTCAGTCTTTGATCTACTATAGAAGCTGCTAATTAACAGATCTACTCTCCAATACCACTCCTCTAGTTACTAATTCACGGATCTACTAGAGTCTTTCTTCATATAGAAAGCACTTTTCAAAGTTGTTTGACCATTCATTCATTCATTGACTCATATATAATGGGTAACAACTGCTGTATTTGTGAGGTATCCTTTGTAACGACTCCCTTCTTTTTGAGGCCAGAACTAGTCACTACTGCTTGATTTCTGAAGCTTAAGGCCAGAAGTCAACTAGATATAAGCGTGATACTAGGGAGAAGCGGTCAACTAGGGATCCGTGAATAATGAAACTAGAGAGCTTCGCAGAGCACCTAATGGTCCGGGCTTCACAGAAAACCTCATAATAAAAAAGATCTCCGTCCAGCTAACGCTCTTCTATTATATCTATCCATTCAGCTAGTGCTCCTCTATTATAAAGGCAAGTAATGAGGCAAGCGACCTCACAATTCAATGCCTCGCAATTCAATGACGGTATGTCTTTTCTGGGCACAAATAGGCCTTTTCTGGGCACGAAATGAACACGCACTTGGTTGAATACACGACTGAATACATGCACTTGGCTGAATACAAGCACTTAGTCGAATACATGCACTTAGGCAAATGCAGGCTATAAAGTGACCTAGTTTCAAAGTAACCAGTTGAGGGGAATAACAAATTGAGGGTAATAAATCTAGCTCGGGCTTCTAGGGGCAAGGTAGGATCCTGTGACCTTAAGACATGCCTGCCTTATTGAGGGCCCTTCCCTTCCTTACAGCTCTTCTTACTGGTCTCCTTCTTACCCCTTACTGCTACAGCCATAGATGCTTACCGTACTGCTACAGCTATAGATGCTTACCGCACTGCTATGCGCCATTGCCCTTGCTACGGGGGATCTGCTACTTCCACTCCTTTCTCTGCTTTATTTAAAGTCAATCTAATGAAAATGATAGAGATAGAGTATGCCGTAGTTCCGTAGCAGTTCAAAAGCGGGTCACTTCAGTAGCAGCCGTTGATCCAGATCCAGCTTTAGATTCTGTCTCGATTCAATTGTCGGCGCTAATCGAGTCATTCCCTTAATAAGATCACATATTCCCTTCGGTAACTGTGTCGGCGCTGTAAGGTAATAGATTCTTCATTCGAGGTTCAGCCTTAAATGAAAGAAAAGGCAACCACCTTATTAGGCCCTCTTGCTAACGCTTCCTTAAGTCAATGGCTAAGGCTTCAAGGAGGGAGGCATAACTGTAGCTAACGCTTCGCTCACCCTAAGAAAAGAGGCAAGATCAGTCACTCCAGATAGTCAAGGATCAGGATAAGTAAAAAAAGAGTATTCGGAGACTTTACTAAGGTAAATGTCATTCTCTCGGAGACTATTCGGCAACTTTACGAAGGGAATTCTCATTTGTGTTCGTAGACTATTCGGCAACTTTACGAAGGGAATCTCACACCCAGCAAAGATACGTGCTAAAGAGAAATAAAGATACATGCCTTGGGAGAAGTATTATATTATATGTGCCACAAAGATACATGCCTCGGGAGAAGTATTATATTATATGTGCCACAAAGATACATGCCTTTAGAGACTATGTCTGGGGAAGTTCTTGAACCGGCTGTTAGTGTTTGGTGGGGAAGGATTGCCTCCCACGATAGCCGGGTCGGATAGCGAGGACGGGTCCAGCGACGAGGGGCCTGCCTAACGCTCCAATCTCCTCCCTCAGTGAATTGAAAGTGTTCGTGTTCTACAGATAAGAAACAGATTGGTACAGGAAGGTTAGCCAGCGTGAATGCTTGCCTAAGAATAATACAGCTTGGCCAATAACCACTAACGTCTCTCAACCAACGAACAGAATGTCTCTCAACGAATGGTGGCATATGTAATGTCTGGCAGCACGACTCTTCCTACTATATTATATAGTGTAGGCAACAAAAGAAGTTCCCCGACCTTACCCCATAGATTGCCTTCCTTCGTGCATACTTTTAGAGGCACATATAGACATATAGAGGTACTTTTATATGTCCTTTTAGCACACGAATCTATGTGACTGCTATTTATTTGAAGGTCCCGGAGGGGCTTGCGCTTCCTAGTGCAAGGGAATAACTTGAAGAAGAAAGAAGGAGAAAGAAGTGCCTTACTGCCCACCCACTCCTTACCGCTACTTACCGCACCTAACCACACGCTTCCTTACGGCTAACCCCCCCGCTAAGCACTTCGTTCTGTCCCCACTTCGTTCTGTTCCGCCCACGGCCCACAGAGGAGTAGATAAAGGGTGAGGTCTCGCTAACGCTTCAGACTGGGCTCCTATTGGAGAGTAAGACTGGGTGTTCCTTATCTGTACGAATACGAAGTCTTGCCTTACTTTACAAACTCTTAGCTAAGGCTTTCCTTACCAGTCAAAGCTCAAGGATATTGATTTCTTAAGGATGCTTAAGCAGGCTCGACTGATAAGGAGAGGACCAGTAGGGGCTCAACCATAAGGATTCCTCTGGTAGGGTGAGGGTGAGCCAGTTGAACTCTCAACCTCTGGGAGAGGTAATGAACATTTGACTGTTAAGGCTGCCATTGCTCGATTGTTAAGGATAGGGAGAGGAACTTGAGTTGCTCGACCACCAGGAGAGGACCAACAGGGGCTCGACTATTAGGGAGAGGAAGAATGGCTTGCCTTACAATAGGTTCTTTATTGCTCACCCATCAAGGGTGAGGAGGGCAAGGAAGGACCATGAGTCTTCATAGACTTTCCTATCTCTTTTCAAATATCCACTTGTTATGTAAAGTAAGATCTCTTTTCTGATATGAATGCATTTTCCCGCGTTTGTTTGTATATCCTCCCCTCCCTGGGTTCATCTGTGGATCTTGTCTCACTGAGTTCATGTTTTGCCCTTGGGGTCTAAGTAAACGGGTTGTGTTGGCTCACTTGAGTAATTGAGTTCGCTTGGCTCACTCAGTGCTTAGTATCTAGAATCTCCTACTTGTGTCCTGCACCACCAGGATTCCCTTTGCATGTGAACCAGCATGATCGAATTACACATCCCCGTAATTTGTAGCTTGTGCCAAAGTAATCTCTCCCTTGTGGAACACCCAGGATGCTGCACCTTTGTTCCCTATACGCCTGTGCCACCCCCTTATGTTGAATACCTTGTGGAAATGTGTTAATGAGGTAAGGGAACTCCCCACCATGTAACACCCAACTACACCCCTAATGTAATGTAAAAGCCCCTGACGGAATGTCTCTGATTGAGGGAAGCACCTATACCTTGATCTGTCTGATGTCTTGATGGGGTAGAACTATTCCATGATGGCTATGGCTCTGAGTATTTCCTCAGTGTGAAGATGGAATCACCTTAAATGCATTAAATCATCCAGTTCCCTAATGGACACATACAAGTTATGGAATCCAGATGGAGAATATGCCTACAAACCTGTTCCAACACTTTCGTGCCTCTTTCAAATACGTGTTTAGAAAAGCTTTTGTATATCGATTGGAACCAACCCCAATTGCTTATTCATCTAAGTTTGATGGGTCAACCCATGCCTATTTACATGATTCAGACCCCACCGGAATCTTCTGTAGAATATGCATAGGAAATGGACTTGTCTTCATAAACTATTGCTGCTTATAGCTATTATTTCACAACCCTACTTTTGGCTCTTCTTTAGAACTAGAACTTGTTAATGAACATGCTCGAGAAAGAAAGGAAAGAAGGAAGGGCTCATAGGGTTATCTGGACAGAGAGAAATCCGGGGTGAGGGGGCTAGGCATCCACGTCACTCCCCATAACCATTTACATTGAAACATAGAGCTTGACATTTAGGGAACTTGAAATCCTTTATAATGGACACGGTCACAACCTGTTAAGTAATAGGCCCATCCTTTCAGGGTGGTACGTGCCAAGACTAGGACCAGAAATCTTATTGAGACACCTTGATATTTTAGATGGAAGATCCCCTAGATCATTTCTTTAAGCTGAAGGCATAGGATATTGCACATGTCTATGAAGAAGGTAGCTTAGTGGCCTTTTTATTAGGATTCCTACCTAGGTGGCTCTGGCAGGTGGAAGGGCACCTGAGACAGTTAAGGAAAGAACCACTTGCTTGCTTAACCATTGCCGAAACATTGCTCGCTTAACCATGGGAAATCTATTGCTCGATGAACTAATTGTCTAGTCATGAGAAGACTAAAAAGAAAAAGAATAAGAACCGAAGCTCTAGAACCAATAGCTAGTTGGTAGAATCAATGGGAATGAACCCATCCAAATAGTCTAGTTATAATCTGTCAACCGGGACTCGTGTTAGTCGAGTTGGGCTAGTTATCATACTTACCTCGTGCTAGTTATTGGGCTAGGAAGCATTCTCGCTAGCTAGGTTGGTCAACCTCAGACTGCCCTTGCTAGATGGTTGTCGGGCTGATAAGTAGTATCCTGTACCTCGTGATAGTTCTTGGGCTAAGAGGCATCCTTACCTCATGATAGTTCTTGGGCTAGTCTACCTCATCTCATACTTCTATTGATGGGCTGATAAGTCCTCCCTCCGGTTGGTGTCAGTCTTTGCAGCCTTCCTCCAGTGATCAAATATGCTCTTACAAAGTGGTCTTAGAGTGTCAAGGTCAAATTTTGTCATTTCAGTAAGTCTTCAAGCAAAATTTGGTCACTAGGCATTAGATCTAGGGTTTGCTTTTATTCCTGTCAAAGTTGTCCAAATGTCGGTCCATGTCACTGTTCAGCTGAGTGTACCATCATTTAGAGGGTTGTCATTATCATGTCAAGTTCCACTGGGTCATTTTACACCTTGTTCATGCTTCAGTTGCGCCTAGGTGAGGTCATTCCCCTCTCCTAGGGTTTTGAAGGAAATTTCTCTTGGACAGTCAAATCATTGGAAAAAATTGTATCCTAATGTTCATACACCTTCCCCTATCCTTAAAATACCTTATCAAACACTTCCCATCACTGAGATCCCCCAAATTCCTTATTTTCACACAAACCCTAGTTTCTTGCTACAACTTGGCAATTTTCTAGGTTGGACCTGTGTTTTGCCTTTTTGGACCCCTTCCCCTCACTCAATATTTGAAATTCCACTTTCCCCTGCTTCTTAACATCCCTCCTTACTTCCAATAATTTTCCAAAGAATTTAGAAGCCGCTTATCCCCTTCATTTCGCTTCATTTCGACAAATCTCTTGTTCCACACATCGGGATAGGTTTTACTCCAATAATGTTTTTGAGCAATAAAAGATGAATTTTGGAAAACTTAGAGACACTTTTGTCCAAAATAAGCCAAATAATAAAAACCTCCTTCACTTGTTACACAGGTGTCATGGTTTTAGAGAAATGTCAAAACTACAATTGCCTCGGGAGAATTGATGCACCTCTGAAGTGACCTTGGGAAACTCAAGTTTTCTCCTGGCTAGGTTGGCCAAATTACTTTCTTGATGAGTGAAATGACAACTAGACACCAATATATTTCCAATGAGCTATCATGAGCTCAATTTGGAGTTGAGAAAGGCATTCAAAAGTTGACTGTAACAGCACTCTGCCTTGAGGCAATCTCATTTGGAACATTTTGACCAGTATTGTGAGATTTGATTTTTGATAGAGAAAATGAACTAAAAATTGACAAATTTTGGTTGGGTTGGAAAGTAGACTCAAATCCCTTTCCAAAAAGCTATCCTGAACCCAATTTGGACATCGGGGAGGCCTCCAAATGTCACCTGGAAAAAGGCGCGGCACACAGGGGAGGCGCGACGCACTGGGAGAAAATTTCCAATGTAAATTTACACTGGTGCAGCGCACTGGGAAGGCGCGACGCATAGAGTTGCCAAGGTTGATTTTTTTTTTTTTAATTTTCTCCAAGATTGCCCCAAAATGAATGGATTTCCATTGGTACAAGTAGGTTGAACTTCTCTCATGGTTTTTCATCCAAGATTGATGGTTGTTGATGGTGTTTGATGAATGGTGAAGTGTGTTAAAGAAAACAAACCCTATCTCTTGAAAATTTGACAAGGAGATTGCTCCTAGGTTTTTTTGTTGCAACTAAGTATCCCCTCACCTCATCACTCCCTAATCCCATACTCTCCTTACTTCCCTTATTCCCCAAGTTAACATACCCCCAAAATTCACTAAGCCCATGCTCCCAATTCCCAAATCACTTATTCCTAAGTTGTATTATCCCAATTCCTAAACCCTACCATTCCCTATCACTCTCCTTCTCTCATTTAACTTGTAAAATCCTCAAATCCCAATACCTAAACATAGTCAAGTGATTTTCCTCACCTTCACTTGATTGAACCACATTTTTCCCACACTCCACTATACCCACTGTCCTTATTCATCACAGTCCCTTCCTACTTGGCACATATTTGGCATTGAAACAAAGGGTACCAAATTCTCTTTTCCAACAAGTTGCTAAACATACACGTTGCATGGACATTATGGAGACAGACACTGAAACATCATATGAACAAGACAGTCATTTCCACCACTGAACTGCATGCACCAAGAAGGCATCAAAAAGGAAAAAGAGGAAAAAAGAGCATGATCAACTCCGGATATTGGCCGAGGCAATCCTTGGCCCACCATAACACTTAATGAAGAAGCTCCAGCACAAATTTCAATCAATTTGGGGCATTTTTGGTATTTTTGGAAATTTTTGTGCAAAAAACAGGGTTTTTCTCCCTGTGCGTCGCGCCATGTGGCACACGCTTACAATAGGAGGCTCCAAATGAAAAAAAAATTATAGTTTTGGATTTTACATGGAAAATAATGGCTGTTGGTGCATGGCCAAGAATTTTGGGAAAGTTTTGAGTCCTCAAGAGGTCAAAAACACCCAAAAAATGACCTCTCTGCCCTATTTTGACACACATGAAGCAGTCTTGGGAGATTGCAGTTTTTGAGGGGAAAATGGGCACCAAATTCAGAAATTCCACTTGTGTTGGAGAGTAGACAGGCAGGGCTTTCGAACAAGTACACTTGGGCTCAATTCTGAGGTGCCTCAAAACCAGCTCCAAAGTAGTGCAACGCATACATTTTTTGGAGCGGCGCACAGACACTCAAAGGCCAAAATCACTTCTGCTTCGCGGAATTTCGATTCGCAATTTTCTCCAAGTGGGCCCACTCATTTGAAATAATTTTTTCCTGGCATTAAAGGCAAATATTAAAAGGAATTTTTTTCTTCTATCTAAGTGGCCAAATGGAGGCGAACAGCCACCCACAAAATCTATGCTCATATTTGTTTTTTTCTAATTAGTCTTCATAGAAAATTAAATGTAACTGCTGATGGTTGGCTCTTCATTGCCTTGGTTGATCGATCTTCTCATGGCAAAGCTTATTTATTGTATTGAGAGTCATTTTCTAAAGGGTTGGAGTTTCTGGGAGCAGTGTGGAGGAAAAAACCCAACACTTCATTGTACAGTTTTGGCCAGGAGATTAATAAAATGATGCAGCTCTGATTCAGAGATCCCTGTGGTATGGGTTTAGCAAATGTGTTTCTTATCTATTTCATATGTACCTTGTTATGTTTACCGTTTCCTTCATAATCACTTTTGATTGAATGCTTTTAAGTATGAGAGGTAGAATCCAATTATTTTCTCTACCTTGTGAAAGTGTTCAGGTTCTGTGTGTTTTTCTTCTATCTGAAAAGGATTCAATACACATGCCCTTTTCAGCCTCTTAACAGTCTTTCCACTCCATAATAGTTCAAATTTGATTGCTAAACTTTCTGCCTATCTTGCCTCACGAAATATTTTGTATCATCGATTTAATTTCCCAGCTCATGCGATCATTTGGTCCCACACAGCCTAGAAAATTCAGTCATTCAAAAATCGCCTTTTTCCATATCTATTTACTAGCCTAAAATCAGTATTTAGTTTTAGTCATCTTAGACCATATTGTTTATTCCTCACTGAGCGTGACCCGGAGACAGCCCTCTCCTATTCTAGTAGGGCTAGCTACCAGACTGAGCGTGGTTTGTGGTTACCCTGAATTTTTCCTTCTTTCAACCTAAGGCAGTTTTAGGCTCTAACACCTCCTTTACGAGAAGAGTTTGGCTTATAAGTTTATTCCATTACAATAGTCCCCTGGGCCATCATACCCACCTCGCTAGCTAGTTCTTGCGCTTGTTCCTCTATGCTAGCTAGGTGAAACAAACAAAGAGAGGGATTGACTGTGACCAAACCATGAGAGGGATACAGATGTAAATGGTGGTGGGAATAACTAGAATGGAGTGAGGGGAATGGAATGGGTCTTTTAGTAAGGCAGGAAATATAGAAATGGTAGGCCCGGGTGGCTAATGTGATGCTGAGGAAGTTCACCAGAATCATATGCCCAAAGAAAGTGATGGTTGGGGCCTAACAACAAAGTGAAGTCACCTTCCTTTCTGTGTTTACCTAAACAAAGTGAACAAAGGGACCAAAGGAATTTAACTTGATGGTTTATAGTCTTCTTCTTTCCATGCCTTCTTAGGATCTATATCTTCTTGTGAGGGCTCACTTTCATCTTTCCTTTTCTTATAACCCTCTTCATTTTCTTTTTCATTTCCTTCCTCGGGTGGGGGATGAGAATGTCCTACTAAGGAGGTGACTCGTTGTTTATCTCCCTCACTTGGAGAATCAGTGGAATGAACTTCTTTTCGCGGGTTTTCCCTTTTTGTTATTCTACCTTCCCCTGAGCCTTTGTTAACCATTTCTTGTGTATGGTAATATACAAATATTCTACCATTGGGACCTTTGTTACTTCAGCAACTGAATAAGTGGTCTATTGGGCTATCATAGGACCCACATAGTTAGAGGGTATATCAGTGAGGCTTACTGAAGGATTCTTCATGTCTATACCTATGCCCAAACCCTTAAGTTTCTTTCAAACATTTGGAACTTTCCATGACCCTTGCTCGTGATTACCAATTCCTCCGACTACTAAATATCCTATCATTTTCATTATTGCATACCCATTTCCAAAGATGGCCTTCTTTTAAGACTTAGAAACATCCAAATACTTTGTTTTACCTACCTTATCTACTAATGAAGCAGTGTCCTTAGTCAATGACAGATCCTTTATGGTAGTACACAAACTCTACACATCTACTTATTCTATATATTGGGGCAAGACATAACTATCCTTGTCATTCTTGTAACACTTTTCATAAGAATGCTTAAGCAGGTTCGACTGTGTTGTGCCCTACAACAACCCCCCATTTCATAACATTTTTATCACAAACAATTTACATATGAAATGGGTCCCTTTTAAAATTTTAATTGGCATTAATGAATTTGTTCAAAAAAGGTATGATAATCAAATGAATTTGTCAATAAAAGCCCTGTTGAACAAATAATAAGCAATTTTTGGTTAAGTCCGAAAAAGCAATCGCAAGATCGTTTGCCACCTTGGTTCTTTCCGATGCGATATCGCTATCGGCCATCGGCGATAGCCAATGCACACACAGAAAAAGCACATGCCTTTTCCCCGATGCGACACGATATCGGTGATCAACTATCGGCGCTACTTCTTATGAAAAGTGTTTTAAAGCTTCGACCCAATGCGATATCGCTATCGGCGGTCGGAAGAATCCCATACATTTTCATAAGACGTTCAGATATTTTCCCGATGCGATGTGATATCGCTATCGGTAGTCGGTAAATCAATTAATATACATTTAGGGATTATGTTCGCACGCTAAATATGATGCAATGTCGCAATCGGCATTCACTAAGATCTTTCCCAAATGATAATGTCACTCACACTCCCTATGCGATGCGATGACTCTTAATGATGACCTGAATTCCTAAAAGGTGATTATTTCAAAGCTTTAAAGTTATATTTAAATCCGATTTGACAAAAGCACAAATTTCAAAATGCCGTTAAGTAAAGGGATAAGGTAATGCATGCGTATTTAAAGCTTTGCCCCTTCGAATTAACGAACAATTACGATTAGACCTTTGAAAAAATATGTTGCACGCTTTAAGGGGTCATTCGGTTTAATAACTTAAGTAATGGTCATTTATGGAGCTGCAGGCTGTAAAATCACCATCATTGCATCTGCGGTGCCTTCTCAAATCATTAGATCCGCAGCCACTTTTAGAAATAATCTCACCACGCTTCAAATAATATATCTATCCCGTTATGGATCGTCATTGTTATTTCCTTGTTACGATTTCTCTTGCATTTGTGTAGAATTCAACCGAGAGAAGTCTGAATATGATGGGAAAGAAATTCAAGAAGGTGGCAGGTTCTACTACGACACCTATCTCAGGCCAAGCTACTATGTTTTCAAAGAAAGGCTTAATCTCAGACACTACATGCACTGGTCTTCCTAGCACTACATGGCAAGGTACATACAATTTGCTAGAGGCAGAGCAACCAGAAAAGACAGTAACTGAGGCTAGTGTAGATGAATTAAGAAAGTCCGAGGCAACTCTCAAAGATTTGGCCGACTCCTTTCTGCACAGAATAGCGGCCAGAGAACAAGTCCTGCCTTATACTGATGTGGTACGCTGGGCAATTGAAGAAATTACCCTCACTGATAGAACCTTTCATACTAAGGATGGAAGGATTTTTCGGCTCCTTCAAGCCTGATGACTTGAGACGGATGTATCATTTGCCCGAACCTGAGGTAGTCTATAACAGAGCCTTTGTGGAGAAGTTCGCGAAGGAGAATGAATCACCATCCGAACCTCTCCGAGATTGGAGGCAGAATCCAGCTAAACACAAGCATGATATGTCGGGTAAGTACTCCAATGCTTCTTTGGCTTCACCTTATTGCTGTGCTGGGATTATGATGTGTAGATTGTGGGGATTACATGACTCTGCAAATATCCATATTGATATGGTTCCCTTAATGGAAGCGGCCGTCAATAGTACAATCATGGATTGGGCCACTATCCTGTCTGATAAATTGGTCATAGCTATTCGTGAGTTTAGGGCCAAAACCAGAGTCACCGAGAGGAAAATCCCACCCTTCTATTACTCTGCCTACATTATGGATACCCTTTGTTTTAATTCTGAATTTCCTGTCCTTGGTTGGAGATGGACAACCCATGACCCAACACCCATTCACTTGTACCATCGAAAATTATGGAAACCTTCTCATAAAGACCATTTGTATCAAATCTGCAATGGTTTCATGGTGCCCGTTCACTACTCTATTTTTGACAGACCTATCCCTAGAATTTCTTATGAAGCTTCTTTTGACCTACCAGCCGTAGCCCATTGGTTCGGCGAAGAGCATTTTACTTATATTAGAGTTTTTGGAAGCAAATCTAGGCCACATGTCCTCCCCCTGTACGTCCCAGATAAATTGTTAGCCCGGGAAATCTCCTACCAGATTATGTCTGAGGGTGTCACACAAACTCTCAAAGAGGAGAAAAAGAGAGGATGGCCCTCTTTTCCTTTAAGAATTGGAGTTTATACGCTGCTAAATTACAAGCATGCAGAAAAGGAAGCAGCAAAACTCCAAATGATATCCCTGGCTTCTATTCCAAATAGACTCTATGATCCAAAAAAGACTGCTTTCATTGCCTTGGAACAGGCCAAACTGTCAAAGGTTGTTCATCAAGAAGACCAGTTTGACGACCTGTTCATGAGTGCCGATTCAATAAGCCAAGTCAGACAACTTGCTGCACTGAGATATGAAGATGAGGAGTTAACTGAATTTAATAAACTTAGAAAGCAAAGGTTGCAAACTTTGCCTCTAGATTTATTATCCACAGCCCCAACATCCTCCTCAAGCGAGCCTGGTCAGCAGCAAATACACATATCTCCTGTTACAACTAAAGAATATGATAGACAACGGGAGGAAAGGCAAAACAAGCTGCAAGCAGAGAGGCATAGAAGGGAGCAGATAGAAAGGCAGCAAAAGGCACAAAAGGATCAAGAGCAAAGTAAACAAAAGGAGTTAGAAGAACAGAGGAAAAGAGAAGAAGAAGAGAAAGCAAAGAAAGAACTGGAATATAGGCAGAAAAGGGAATTGGAGGAACAGCAGCAAAGAGCACAAGAGGAGCAACAGCGGAAGGCATTCGAGGAACAGCAGAGGATTGAACGGGAGAAAGAACAGAGTAAAGCTCACACAGAACAAAGTGAGCAAATCTCTACTGATCCCGAATTGATTAAAGAATGGAACCAATTCGATTCCATTATAAGTGGTAAGGAAGCCTCCAAAGACTCAGACGCCTCTAAAACAAATAATGCTCCCAATACTACTTCTTCTCCGGTTCCAGAAGGAACCAGCGGCCCACCCATGGTACAGAATGTTGAGGTAATCACTCAAGACCCATCCGATCAAATTGATCTTCAGGTGGAGGAAATTCCTCCCCTAGACATTTTCTACAGCCCAAAGCATAGAGCCGTTGTAAGGCGCTCTAGGAAAAGACGAAGGCTTGATCAACCTTCTATTTCACCTGAGCAAACAGTCACGGGAAATGTGGTCTGGAAGGGAGAATTAGATCCCTCTGAAGATCTGACAAAGCTATCGCAATTTGCGGGAGCTTATTCAGCGGCAACTATTGACAAAGCATCCGAAGTAAGTCTTCTTTTGAAGACTAAAGAGCATGAGATATACGCATTGCAAGCAGAAGTGATAGAGGCAAGAAATAAGGTAGCGCAAGTAGAGGAACAGTTGCTGGTTCAGCAGCGAGAAAATAATTCGTTAACCCAGCAGCTGCTAATCGAAAAACAGAGGATAGACCAAAGTGGCATTCAGAAAGCACAAGAATTGTCAGAGGCATTATCTCAGTTAAAGGCATCGAATGAGCTGATGATGAAAGTTAAAGATGAGCAAATAATTCAGCTATCAGCACAGCTTGAAGGTATCAAGAGCGCCCAGAGTATCGATGATTTCAGAACAGAGGCAACTCGAATAAACAGCGCATTGATATCTCAAATCTGGCTCTTGTGCCAACAACTTGTTGAAGCTGAATCACTTTTTGAAACATCTACAGCAGTGTGTGAAAAAATCGAGAAAGCCAGGAGTAAGTTGGATCAGGCTGAAGATGATATAACAGAATATATTGAATGGCAAGACACTCCAGAAGGGAAAGCAGCAAACTTGTCCCGAATCCATGTGACAAACAAGGACATACTTTTCATGGAATGGAACACGCAGGTGATGAAAGCAGAAAGGGCAGCCTCAAGATGCAAAATGATTGCCAGTAACATGATCAATCTAGTCAATGATACATTGTATCTGGCAAACATGATTTCCCAACGCACACCTGGAAACATAACAACCGCAAACATGCTGGAGCACAGGAATTACCATGATCTAGAGAAACAAGGGCGGTTAATTGCTGGAGTAAATACCTTGACCGCCGACGCATACTGGCTTTTTCCGATTAAACCACATTCTCAAAGGTCGGCTCTTAACTGTCTAACAGATGCTCTCCGATACCTGATTGCCGACATCCAAGATGCCACATATGATGCACAGCTGACTTCATGCCTCAATACTCCACCAGAAGTAGAGCCAATGCTGGCGATATGTCAGCGAAGGAGTAAAGGCAAAGAGACCTCTGAATGAAGCATCGTCGCCGACTGCCGAATCACCAAAATGCAAGATGATGTTTGTTAATGCCGATTTAATAGTTTTTCAGTTGTAGATATTTAGATATTTAGATTAGCATAGTATTTATAGATCCTTTCATTGTTTTGGAAAGGGTCGTAAAATTTTGTAAAAGACTTAAAGGCTGAAGTTTGCACTATTGTGCTTCAGTCGATATTCTTTTTGAAACTCGACCACTGGTTCTTAATTTTACTTGGAAGGTTGTTTTAAGTAAATTGTGCACTATTGTCGTTTGCTTGGAATGCTTTCTGGTTTGAAGGAAGGACCGCGACATAGCGATTAATATAGTGGATTGATCAAACAGCTTGCATGGTACTATTATCTGTATCTGTTCTCTTTTCTATTATATGAATTGCTGTGTTATTATTTTTGCTATTGTTGGATACATGTATGCAATATAACAGCAAGTCTGCATTTCATATCACTATTGAATGTTTTGTGATTTGTTATCTCTCTTACTCATGCGTGTAACAATGATATAAATGACTGAGTGCAGTAATTCGCTATTATCGCTCTGCATAACTACTTATGCAGAGCAATCTTAAATGATTTAAACATTTATGCTTATTGTTAGTGTCATCTATATGCCTGCCATTAAGCATAGATTATCAAACGCTGCATTCTATGAATCGATAAATCCCGGGATTAGCTTATAGTTATTATATTTCTCTTGTAGTTTAGTTATTTATTTATTATCACCTTATATCGTAAATCATTCATCCATCCCGTTTACTTATAATCTTTGGGAAACTGGTCCCATTATCCCCAGTCGGAGCCACTATTCCAAACGGAAAAGGAGCTGCACTAAGTTCCGGACCGGGTGGTTTCCCCGATGTTGTTGCAACGAATTTCGGGGCATCAACATTTTTGGCGCTAGAAGGAGGGCCATCGACAGTGAATGGCAAGTAGGTCCAAATCTACAAACCATTCTAAGAGTAATTCTCCCTCCAAATCCTCTTCCCCTTCTCAATCACATGCTGGTTCTCCGGCACACGATCGAGAAAAAGAGGAATCAATCACCACTGCTCATACCCATCATATTTCAAAACATTTAAGTCTTGAATCCCCTGAAGTTCAGTCTCTAATCCATAAACTTCAGAGCTTCTCGATTTCGCCTCAGAAATCTGAAGTATCACAAAGCAGTGTGACCTCGCAGTTAAACCTATCCCATCCACTTACCAGACTTCAGAGCGAAAAACTCGGTATTGAACCTACTGAGTTCCCTTTACCGAAAAGGAAAAAGGCTAAGAAGATTACTGAAGTATCTAATAGTGAAGATCTTTCTTCCATATCCTCCATCTCCACTCCTCCTCTGCGAAGTCAACCATCCACTCCTCTGTTACATACTGTTGTTCATCAAGGAATAAGTACTACAGCATCTCAAACTACTCACTCTTCAACAACCTCTTCTCCTCAGTCATCTGGAATCCCAACAGTAGTAACAACTATTATCGCCAGCATAATGGCAGATCCATGGACTACGCCAGGTGCAGTCAATATGCCCGGACCACTACATGATCTACCTGATTCTCCCGAAAAAATGGTTGCCTAAATTTAATCCAGATAACGGAACACAAGCTGAAGAACATATTAACAATTTCATGTTAGCAGTTAACTTAAAAGGAGTGACAGAACAAGATGTTGTTGTTAGGATTTTCCCTTATACCCTGCAAGGATCGGCAGGATCATGGTACTTCTCTTTACCTTCTGGTTCTATTACCAGCTGGACCACATGCCAAGAGAAGTTCCTTACCAAATATGGAGATGACAGGTCTCTAGCCACTTTAATAAATGACCTCTCCAATTTGAGAATAGAGCATAGGGAACCAATAAAGGAGTTTAATGCTCGATTCAACAAACTCCTAAATAAAATCCCCACCGCTTCGAAACCAAGTGAACAAATTAGGAGCGAATGGTATATTACTGCCCTCCCTTCCAACATAGCTATTTTTGTTGACAGGGCTGGCAAACCTACCTTAGCTGAAAATATGAAGGAAGCACTTGCCGTTGAAAAGCGTATTAATGCTCTAGAGAAGAAAGCAGCCTTAGAGGATAGAAAATCCAAAAAAGTTTCATTTAAAGAAGATTCTAAGAAAAAGACCCCAAAGGACCCATACGACATGGAAGGTTTACAAAAAGTCCTCAAAACATTGTCCAATGAAATGGTTGAAATTAAAAAACAGGTGGCTAAAACATCAAACAAAAGACCATTTAGAATTTTCAAGAAAACTGAAACAAAGCCACCCAATGTTATATCTAATGCAGACTCAGAACAGGATGAAGAGGAAGAGGAAACAACTTCTCAAACAGATGATGAAGAAGAAGTAGTTGAATGCCACAGCATGTGGGATTTTATATTCCCAAACTCTGATACTGAGAATCAAGAAGAAGCATTTCCTGTTACTACAAGAAGTAAAATTGCTTCTGAACCTACTCAAACAACTACAAAAAAGAGGAGTGCAGGTGCTGCCACACCAAAAGAAAAAGTTCTTCCAAAAAAGTCTCCGGTAGCAGCCCCTCAAAACCAGCCTCCAATTTCTAATTCTCCTTCGACATCTAAAACACTAGTGGTATCTGACTCCATGGAGTATAATATTGTTGATGATATGAAAAAGACTAAGGCAAACATAACCATGTTTGAACTAAGTAAGTTAAAACATCAGCAAAAATTACTCCTAAGAGAATTTAATGCTGTCCCCTCTTCTCCTCTTCCCAGTTCAAAAGCTGCTAATGATTCAGGACAACCCCCTCCAGATATGGTCGAAGCTACCGATTCGGTTCTGATCGGAGATAGATCCAATTCTCATACCCCACCTTTCTTGCTCACCTATGAAATCTATAATTGAAATCTGCATAATTGTTTAATTGATTCAGGGGCTTCATCTAATATTATGCCAGCTTCAGTTTGTGCTAAACTGAACATAGAACCCCAAAAGTCCGCTATTCACATTGTACAGTTAGACAGAACCAAAGTACAGGTTATAGGAGAAATTAATTCTGTGACTATCAGGTTGTCTGCTGACCCCAGAATAGTACAGAGAATAGATATTTTGATAGCTGACATACCTGAATTCTACGGCTTAATTTTGAGCAGAGATTGGTCTGAAAAACTGCATGGATACATTTCCACGGATTGGTCACATATGTGGCTCCCCTACAAAGGTAAGCCAAATCAAATAAGGATCGACCGTGAGAAACACATGACCCACACAGTAACCGATTTCGAACAAGAAAACCAGCCTGTGGCCTTCAACAACAACATTTTGGGAAATTATTCCTCAGAATCATTCTTTGGCAACTTTGTTGCCCAATCTTCCCCTTTTTCAGTTAACCATTGTACATCTCAAGTAGAAAATTTTTCACAAACCAATTTATCCAAATGCTTCAATGCAAATCAAAAGGATGTAAATATTTTTGTTAATTCTCCTTTATTTTGGTCTTTGTATTTTGATGGCTCTAAATCCAGCGAGGGCTCAGGAGCAGGTTGCATTTTGGTTAGTCCACAAGGCGAAAAGATGATGCTTGCCTGTAGATTAGAATTTGAATGCACCAATAACACGGCCGAATACGAAGCTCTAGTGCAGGGATTATATAAGGCAATTGACCTTAAAGTCCAATATATAAAAGTATTCAGCGATAGTGAGATCATTGTTAAGCAGGTAAGGAATACAATTCATTGCCTTTCAAGTCACCTTAAGCATTATCAATCGCTAGTGCAAGATCTTACTTCGCATTTCTCAGCATTCAACATTTCTTCAATTCCAAGATCACAAAACTCAGCAGTCGATTTACTAGCCAACGTAGCTTCCAAGCTTCTCCCTTCCGAAGACTATAGTCTTGATAGATTTTCTATAGAATTAATTTTTAGACCTTCAGTTCCCGATAACATCACCAACTAGAGGGTTTTCAACCATGACGAGGTCATCTTGCAATTCTTAACCTCTGAAAAGTCTTATGACAATCAAATCATTGAAGAAGATAAGCATGATTCTCAAATGAAAGAAACATCTCAAGATAACGCGATTCCTAAGCCTGTAGTAAAGCTCGAAGACCTTTATGACATTAAAGACAGGTTCAAACCTGTAATTAATGCAAAACTCCAAAGCTCTACTCTTAGGTTTGAATTGATTAATTTGGGAACAGATCAAGCTCCTCAAAATATCAACTTAGGATTAGGACTTTCTATAGAAGAAAAGGAAGCATTCATCAAACTCTTAAGGAAAAACAAGCAAGTTTTTGCTTGGAAGTATGACGACCTCAAGACATATGATACATCTATCATACAACATACTATTCCTATGCTTCCCAATCAAAAACCGATCCAGCAGAAGTTAAGAAAAATACATCCAAATTTGGAGAGCCAGATAAAGTCGGAACTTAATAAGCTCTTAACAGCTAAGATTATCTTCCCTGTCCGACACTCAAACTGGGTCTCCAATATGGTACCAGTCAGGAAGAAAAACGGCGACATCTGAATCTGTATTGATTTCAGAAACTTGAATAAGGCAAGCTTAAAAGATAATTTCCCACTGCCTACCATGGAACAAATCCTCCAATCGGTAGCAGGATCTTAATTGATGTCCTTTCTCGACGGTTTCTCAGGATATAATCAAGTGCTGGTTCATCCTGATGACCAATTAAAAACCACATTCAGAACAAAATGGGGGACTTATGCATATCAAAAGATGCCTTTTGGACTCATAAATGCAGGAGCAACATTCCAAAGAGCTATGGATACAGCCTTTAGAGGGTTAATTAATCGAACAGTAGTCGTCTACCTCGATGACATTACTGTATATTCTAAGAAGAGATATAATCACTTGCATTATTTAAATCAGATTTTTCAACGATGCAAAACATATGGTATCTCTCTTAACCCGAAAAAGTCTTTCTTTGCTCTCAACCAGGGTAAGCTTTTAGGGTTTATTGTATCTAAGGATGGCATTTATGTAGATCCTGATCGAATTAAGGAAATTTCTGAAATTCCTTTTCCACACAACAAAAAATCGATGCAGTCGTTTTTAGGACAGATTAATTTCGTTAAACGATTTGTTCCAGATTTTTCACAGATTGTACTACCACTACAAACGATGATTAAAAAGAATTCAACCTTCAGATGGGGATTAGAAGAAAAACAAGCTTTTAATGACATTAAGCAATCAATAATCAATGTCCCAGCTCTGAATACTCCAAATCTTTCTAGTCATTTTACATTATATACCATTGCATCCGACTTATCTTACGCAGCAGTGCTCACCCAGTTGAATGATGACAATTTGGAAGCGCCCATCTCGTTCTTCAGTTCAAACTTCCAAGGCGCCAAATTGAACTATTCCGATATTGAGAAACAAGCTTTTGTTGTCTTTAAAGCGGTCAAACATTATCGACCCTTTCTTTTAAAAACCCATACTAAAGTGATAGTTCCTTTCTCAGCAGTTAGGCAACTATTAATCCAAAAGGAATTGGGTGAAAAGAGGGCAAATTGGGTCGCAGCTCTCCAAGAATATGATCTAGAAATAAAGCCAGCCAAGTTTGTTAAAGGTCAAGGTTTTTGCAGGATATTAGCAGGAGCATCAAACACTCCGGAATCAAGTGATACAGAGCAAACCCAAGAAATTAATCAGCTAAGTATTCCCGATTCCGAATCTCAATATGCAGATCTGATCTTTTATTTAAAGAATGGTTATGCACCTACCAATTTGTCCTACAAGAACAAAAGGGCCATTAGATTGAAAGCTAAAAGTTTTTCTATTATTGATGATGTGCTCTTCAGAAGAAACTATGATTCTGTCCTATTAAGATGCCTTGAGAAACCTGAGGCTCAAAAGGTTTTGCAGGAGCTACACGACGGACCAGTAGGAGGACATTTCGGAGCTGATACAACAGCTCATAAAGTCATTCATGTTGGATACTATTGGCTTACCTTGTTTAAGGACGCTCATGAATATGTAAGGAAATGCATCAAATGCCAAACTGCCAGTGGAAGACAACAAAAACCAGCCTTCCCTTTGCAACCAATCAACATTGAACAACCTTTTGAACAATGGGGATTGGAAATCATTGGAGAAATTAATCCTTCTTCTTCCAAGCAGCACAAATATATCCTTACAGCGACTGATTACTTTACAAAGTGGGTAGAAGCAGTTCCGTCAAAAGCAGCAAACTCTGAGGCGATTATTGAATTTATAGATCAGTTCATCATTACCAGGTTTGGTGTTCCAAACGCTCTTGTCTTTGATAATGCTTCTTACTTCTCAGGCAATGCAATGATTGATTTCGCTATCAAAAGAGGGTTTAAATTAAAGTATTCTGCTAACTACTACCCTCAGGGCAATGGCCTAGCAGAATCAACTAATAAAAATCTAATCAAAATCATTAAGCGAACAATTGAAGAGAATCATAAGAACTGGCATAAATCCTTGGTATTTGCATTATGGGCAGATAGGATAACACAGAAAGCTTCCATAGGGACCTCTCCGTTTAATCTTGTCTACGGAAAAGAAGCAATTGTACCAACCAATCTTCTTCTTCCATCTCTAACCCTAGTGCAATTTATTGACGAAACTCCTTCTTCCTCTATCCAGTTTAGATATGATCAAATTCTCAAACTTGAAGAAGAAAGGGAAAAAGCCAAGGTTACACATGCAAAACATCAGCAAGTCATTAAAGCAGCTTTTGATCTAGCCTCATCTAGTCCTAAACAATTCCAAGTCGGAGATCTAGTCCTGAAATGGGACAAAGCCCATGAAGACAAAGGTAAACATTCCAAGTTTCAGAAACTGTGGCTTGGACCATTTCAGATCTGTGAAAAAGTAGGCCATTCCACTTTTATACTGCAAAATCTATCAGGGGTGAGAGATTCTCTCCCTGTCAATGGTCTAATCTTGAAGAAATTCTTTAATTGAGGAGGTAACCCCTTCTCTTTGTAGTTTGATAGTTTTTATATAGTTTGTAGGATTTGTAGAAATAAGGATGTGGGACATCTTCCATTGACCTTTCGCTGTAATTAAAAGTTGTCTCGCCATGACACTATTAGTATTTACTTTTGGATAATAGCGTCTTAAAACAAGAGAGATCATTTCTAGGAAATTAGATATCTTTTTATTCTGAACATCACAGTCTAACCTTTGTAAACTTCACTCTGAACGAAGTTCTATGAGTCATCTTGGGTTTTCAAAATTAGTCTCCAAAGGTTATCCATATGAAAATAGGAGCTAATTCATCTTCAGCATCTTTAACTCTTAAACCTGTCATCCATTTACTCTTAAGAAGATAGTTGTTCATCCCATTCACCAAAAGTTTATGATTACTCAGAGTGTAATTCTAAAATATAAAAGATTAAAGATAAGAGGTCTTATTACAAGCCTGCTTACCATGTTCATAGGAAAATAATTTAACTGACATTACCAAAACTGCATATCAAACAGGGTAATGGCTTGAAATTTCAAGACAAGGGGTCTCATCACGAGCCAGCTTGTTCAGTTTGATTACTACCCGTGAATGGCATTGTCGTTATCTGGCCACCAAACCAGGACAATGGCTTTTATCTTAAGCAAAGAAGAAAGTGAAATTCAAAAAATACGAAAATATCTTTTGAATTCATTCTGTTTAGTCACACTCTTAAGTGAATGGAACAATGGACAACAACATGGTTAAAAGGTAACCCTGCCGAGACTATGAACGTTTGCTGGCAGCAGAGGCTCTACCTGTGACAGAGGAGTTTATTTTAAAAAGCTGATATGGAAAAGTTTTCTATTTTACCTTTATGAACCGATAAGGACTTGTTTTAAAACTCAAAGTGCATTTATAAAAAGAGGAATTCAAATGAAGAAACTTGTTTTATTCAGAATCAGTAGACATCTAGTTATATTAGAAATTTCCTTTCCTTTATAAAGATTCTATTTGAAAAGGTGTAAGTATATTTGTTAGTCCAGAGATAACTGGTTCTACCAGCGAATCGCCAATTGTTGTGCCCTACAACAACCCCCCATTTCATAACATTTTTATCACAAACAATTTACATATGAAATGGGTCCCTTTTAAAATTTTAATTGGCATTAATGAATTTGTTCGAAAAAGGTATGATAATCAAATGAATTTGTCAATAAAAGCCCTGTTGAACAAATAATAAGCAATTTTTGGTTAAGTCCGAAAAAGCAATCGCAAGATCGTTTGCCACCTTGGTTCTTTCCGATGCGATATCGCTATCGGCCATCGGCGATAGCCAATGCACACACAGAAAAAGCACATGCCTTTTCCCCGATGCGACACGATATCGGTGATCAACTATCGGCGCTACTTCTTATGAAAAGTGTTTTAAAGCTTCGACCCGATGCGATATCGCTATCGGCGGTCGGAAGAATCCCATACATTTTCATAAGACGTTTAGATCTTTTCCCGATGCGATGTGATATCGCTATCGGTAGTCGGTAAATCAATTAATATACATTTAGGGATTATGTTCGCACGCTAAATATGATGCAATGTCGCAATCGGCATTCGCTAAGATCTTTCCCAAATGATAATGTCACTCACACTCCCGATGCGATGCGATGACTCTTAATGATGACCTGAATTCCTAAAAGGTGATTATTTCAAAGCTTTAAAGTTATATTTAAATCCGATTTGACAAAAGCACAAATTTCAAAATGTCGTTAAGTAAAGGGATAAGGTAATGCATGCGTATTTAAAGCTTTTCCCCTTCGAATTAACGAACAATTACGATTAGACCTTTTAAAAAATCTGTTGCACGCTTTAAGGGGTCATTCGGTTTAATAACTTAAGTAATGGTCATTTATGGAGCTGCAGGCTGTAAAATCACCATCATTGCATCTGCGGTGCCTTCTCAAATCATTAGATCCGCAGCCACTTTTAGAAATAATCTCACCACGCTTCAAATAATATATCTATCCCGTTATGGATCGTCATTGTTATTTCCTTGTTACGATTTCTCTTGCATTTGTGTAGAATTCAACCGAGAGAAGTCTGAATATGATGGGAAAGAAATTCAAGAAGGTGGCAGGTTCTACTACGACACCTGTCTCAGGCCAAGCTAATATGTTTTCAAAGAAAGGCTTAATCTCAGACACTACATGCACTGGTCTTCCTAGCACTACATGGCAAGGTACATACAATTTGCTAGAGGCAAAGCAACCAGAAAAGACAGTAACTGAGGCTAGTGTAGATGAATTAAGAAAGTCCGAGGCAACTCTCAAAGATTTGGCCGACTCCTTTCTGCACAGAATAGCGGCCAGAGAACAAGTCCTCCCTTATACTGATGTGGTACGCTGGGCAATTGAATAAATTACCCTCACTGATAGAACCTTTCATACTAAGGATGGAAGGATTTTTCGGCTCCTTCAAGCCTGATGACTTGAGACGGATGTATCATTTGCCCGAACCTGAGGTAGTCTATAACAGAGCCTTTGTGGAGAAGTTCGCGAAGGAGAATGAATCACCATCCGAACCTCTCCGAGATTGGAGGCAGAATCCAGCTAAACACAAGCATGATATGTCGGGTAAGTACTCCAATGCTTCTTTGGCTTCACCTTATTGCTATGCTGGGATTATGATGTGTAGATTGTGGGGATTACATGACTCTGCAAATATCCATATTGATATGGTTCCCTTAATGGAAGCGGCCGTCAATAGTACAATCATGGATTGGGCCACTATCCTGTCTGATAAATTGGTCATAGCTATTCGTGAGTTTAGGGCCAAAACCAGAGTCACCGAGAGGAAAATCCCACCCTTCTATTACTCTGCCTACATTATGGATACCCTTTGTTTTAATTCTGAATTTCCTGTCCTTGGTTGGAGATGGACAACCCATGACCCAACACCCATTCACTTGTACCATCGAAAATTATGGAAACCTTCTCATAAAGACCATTTGTATCAAATCTGCAATGGTTTCATGGTGCCCGTTCACTACTCTATTTTTGACAGACCTATCCCTAGAATTTCTTATGAAGCTTCTTTTGACCTACCAGCCGTAGCCCATTGGTTCGGTGAAGAGCATTTTACTTATATTAGAGTTTTTGGAAGCAAATCTAGGCCACATGTCCTCCCCCTGTACGTCCCAGATAAATTGTTAGCCCGGGAAATCTCCTACCAGATTATGTCTGAGGGTGTCACACAAACTCTCAAAGAGGAGAAAAAGAGAGGATGGCCCTCTTTTCCTTTAAGAATTGGAGTTTATACGCTGCTAAATTACAAGCATGCAGAAAAGGAAGCAGCAAAACTCCAAATGATATCCCTGGCTTCTATTCCAAATAGACTCTATCATCCAAAAAAGACGGCTTTCATTGCCTTGGAACAGGCCAAACTGTCAAAGGTTGTTCATCAAGAAGACCAGTTTGACGACCTGTTCATGAGTGCCGATTCAATAAGCCAAGTCAGACAACTTTCTTCACTGAGATATGAAGATGAGGAGTTAACTGAATTTAATAAACTTAGAAAGCAAAGGTTGCAAACTTTGCCTCTAGATTATTATCCACAGCCCCAACATCCTCCTCAAGCGAGCCTGGTCAGCAGCAAATACACCTATCTCATGTTACAACTAAAGAATATGATAGACAACAGGAGGAAAGGCAAAACAAGCTGCAAGCAGAGAGGCATAGAAGGGAGCAGATAGAAAGGCAGCAAAAGGCACAAAAGGATCAAGAGCAAAGTAAACAAAAGGAGTTAGAAGAACAGAGGAAAAGAGAAGAAGAAGAGAAAGCAAAGAAAGAACTGGAAGATAGGCAGAAAAGGGAATTGGAGGAACAGCAGCAAAGAGCACAAGAGGAGCAACAGCGGAAGGCATTCGAGGAACAGCAGAGGATTGAACGGGAGAAAGAACAGAGTAAAGCTCACACAGAACAAAGTGATCAAATCTCTACTGATCCCGAATTGATTAAAGAATGGAACCAATTCGATTCCATTATAAGTGGTAAGGAAGCCTCCAAAGACTCAGACGCCTCTAAAACAAATAATGCTCCCAATACTACTTCTTCTCCGATTCCAGAAGGAACCAGCGGCCCACCCATGGTACAGAATGTTGAGGTAATCACTCAAGACCCATCCGATCAAATTGATCTTCAGGTGGAGGAAATTCCTCCCCTAGACATTTTCTACAGCCCAAAGCATAGAGCCGTTGTAAGGCGCTCTAGGAAAAGACGAAGGCTTGATCAACCTTCTATTTCACCTGAGAAAACAGTCACGGGCAATGTGGTCTGGAAGGGAGAATTAGATCCCTCTGAAGATCTGACAAAGCTATCGCAATTTGCGGGAGCTTATTTAGCGGCAACTATTGACAAAGCATCCGAAGTAAGTCTTATTTTGAAGACTAAAGAGCATGAGATATACGCATTGCAAGCAGAAATGATAGAGGCAAGAAATAAGGTAGCGCAAGTAGAGGAACAGTTGTTGGTTCAGCAGCGAGAAAATAATTCGTTAACCCAGCAGCTGCTAATCGAAAAACAAAGGATAGACCAAAGTGGCATTCAGAAAGCACAAGAATTGTCAGAGGCATTATCTCAGTTAAAGGCATCGAATGAGCTGATGATGAAAGTTAAAGATGAGCAAATAATTCAGCTATCAGCACAGCTTGAAGGTATCAAGAGCGCCCAGAGTATCGATGATTTCAGAACAGAGGCAACTCGAATAAACAGCGCATTGATATCTCAAATCAGGCTCTTGTGCCAACAACTTGTTGAAGCTGAATCACTTTGTGAAACATCTACAGCAGTGTGTGAACAAATCGAGAAAGCCAGGAGTAAGTTGGATCAGGCTGAAGATGATATAACAGAATATATTGAATGGCAAGACACTCCAGAAGGGAAAGCAGCAAACTTGTCTCGAATCCATGTGACAAACAAGGACATACTTTTCATGGAATGGAACACGCAGGTGATGAAAGCAGAAAGGGCAGCCTCAAGATGCAAAATGATTGCCAGTAACATGATCAATCTAGTCAATGATACATTTTATCTGGCAAACATGATTTCCCAATGCACACCTGGAAACATAACAACCGCAAACATGCTGGAGCACAGGAATTACCCTGATCTAGAGAAACAAGGGCGGTTAATTGCTGGAGTAAATGCCTTGACCGCCGACGCATACTGGCTTTTTCTGATTAAACCACATTCTCAAATGTCGACTCTTAACTGTCTAACAGATGCTCTCCGATACCTGATTGCCGACATCCAAGATGCCACATATGATGCACAGCTGACTTCACGCCTCAATACTCCACCAGAAGTAGAGCCAATGCTGGCGATATGTCAGCGAAGGAGTAAAGGCAAAGAGACCTCTGAATGAAGCATCGCCGCCGACTGCCGAATCACCAAAATGCAAGATGATGTTTGTTAATGCCGATTTAATAGTTTTTCAGTTGTAGATATTTAGATATTTAGATTAGCATAGTATTTATAGATCCTTTCATTGTTTTGGAAAGGGTCGTAAAATTTTGTAAAAGACTTAAAGGCTGAAGTTTGCACTATTGTGCTTCAGTCGATATTCTTTTTGAAACTCGACCACTGGTTCTTAATTTTACTTGGAAGGTTGTTTTAAGTAAATTGTGCACTATTGTCGTTTGCTTGGAATGCTTTCTGGTTTGAAGGAAGGACCGCGACATAGCGATTAATATAGTGGATTGATCAAACAGCTTGCATGGTACTATTATCTGTATCTGTTCTCTTTTCTATTATATGAATTGTTGTGTTATTATTTTTGCTATTATTGGATACATGTATGCAATATAACAGCAAGTCTGCATTTCATATCACTATTGAATGTTTTGTGATTTGTTATCTCTCTTACTCATGCGTGTAACAATGATATAAATGACTGAGTGCAGTAATTCGCTATTATCGCTCTGCATAACTACTTATGCAGAGCAATCTTAAATGATTTAAACATTTATGCTTATTGTTAGTGTCATCTATATGCCTGCCATTAAGCATAGATTATCAAACGCTGCATTCTATGAATCGATAAATCCCGGGATTAGCTTATAGTTATTATATTTCTCTTGTAGTTTAGTTATTTATTTATTATCACCTTATATCGTAAATCATTCATCCATCTCGTTTACTTATAATCTTTGGGAAACTGGTCCCATTATCCCCAGTCGGAGCCACTATTCCAAACGGAAAAGGAGCTGCACTAAGTTCCGGACCGGGTGGTTTCCCCGATGTTGTTGCAACGAATTTCGGGGCATCAACAGACTGATAAGGAGAGGACTGGCAGGGGCTCAACCATAAGGGAGAGGAACTTGAGTTGCTCAACGAAAAGGGAGAGGAAGGCAGGGCTTGAATAACAGGAGAGGATGCCCCCGGCAAGGTGAGGTAACGTGGGAGGAGATGAGCAACTCTCTGGGCAGGGGAGGGGCACCAAAAGAGAGTTGCTCATCTTAGTTACTTATTTGAGAGGGGCCACGTTACCTCTCCCAGGGTCAAGAGTTCGGCTGGCTCACCCTCACCCTTTATATTTCATTTCAATAGTTAACACAGGAAGGAAAAAAGCTCAATAGTTCATCCAGCAACAAAGCAACTCCTCTCTACAACTCTAGGCAGGTTCTACTAGCAAAGTAAACAACCCATCGATATTAGTACAAGTGCCAGAAGGATATTTCCTAAGACAATAGCCATGGGAATAAAACCTATCAATTATTGAAGAAATGGAGCAACCCAATATCCAGGCTAGAAGAGCTTTACAAGAGTCAGACTTTTGCATGAAAAAAGGTGGAGCTTCAACCATTATCTTTATGGAAACCACTTGCCATTGGGATCGACAAGTTGTCCTTAGCTTATCCCAATAGAGGCTACAAAGCCACCCTATTGAGATCTCCTAATCACGTTGTCGGGCTAGTGGATGCCATAAGGAAAAGTGGTCGCACTAAGATGTGTGGGTTATCAGAGGCATTGACTTTCACCTACGTGAAGGACAACCAGTTTGTACTATTAACATGTCTGCTCCTCAGATTTGGTATTGGGTGGCTCCTTGTCCTAGAGCAGTTATTGGTTCAACCAGTTGCTTGCTGTTCACCTAAATTCGTGAGTGCACTTAAGGAAGTTGTTGAGTGCCTGATGAGGTTGATTGGTTTTCCATGTGTCTATTCTGGAATACACGACCAAGTAATAAATAGGCACGTTTACCGAACCTGAGGACAAAGGTCGAAAGCTTACCTGCTATAATGGCTAACGCACGCACTTACCTCGTACCCTTGCTTCTTTGCTCCGTTGCGCCTTAGTAACGCTATATAGTTGCTGATTCAGAATTGTAACCAAGCATCCCCCATTGGTTCTATACCCGATTCAACACTAGATAGCTTCTCTGGTCCTTCACTAATCGGGGCTCAAACTCCGGAAATGAGAAATGCCAAACAAAATAGAATAGGAATAACACTTGATATTATTAGAAGAAAATGGGTTGTTTGACAGAAGGCATAGCGCTACTCCTCTTACGGATAGATGGGACTAGGACTGATATCATGCTATTCTAGAGATAGATAGGCGAAGAACGACAAGGTCCGGAGGGTCTTGCGCTTCCTAGTGCAAGGAAATCCCAAGCTATGAATGTTCTAATTAATGCTTCTTTGAAGCTTGTTCCTTGTCTGATTACAGACAAGCGATATACATTCCTTTCCCACCCTCCATCCCTACTTCTTTGAGTGTGAAGCACAGGTGGAATGCCAACATGTGAAGCTTTATCACGATCGGTTTAGTGCTCAGCCAACAGTACCATACCATATATGGAATAGATTTTAGAAAGGTCCGGAGGGTCTTGCGCTTCCGAGTGCAAGGAAAACGATCTCCCTATCCGACACCTGTCAAACTCATTCCGCTTTAGCTCTTCCTCGTGCAGTGTGCTTTGTCGAAGGAAGAACATTTTGAATGACTGTTGTAAGTATGAGTTAAGAGAGACTGATCGCGATAGACAAAGACCGAACGAAGAGCTAGAGCGAGAATGAATGTCGTTAGTCAAGTCCTTTCTTTCTTGTTCCACCAAGAAATTTTAAACAAGATTCTTGAATCAATGACTGACAATGCTATCTGAAAGCGAAGGAAGACAAACAGCACAACAAATCCCTCAGAGCGGTGGTGTGATCAAATCACAAAAGGAATTCTATAGAATGTTGATGCTTCTTTTCCCTCCTTGATGACCGGTGAGGTTTGAGAGAATCCATATTGATTGGTCTCAAAGGAGGAAAGATAGGGGAATGGAGACAAGAACACCTCTTCCTGCGAGATATATAAACCAACCTTAGTGCTCATTGCGCATACTCCACTTGCTCCCACCGCCCTTGATCCAACCACTGAGCGAGGTGAATCGTGAATTAGAGTTGTTAAAGTGAATTTGAGATGACAGATAAGAATGCAAAGCACAAAAGGAAGATGGCACCAGTTCGCACAGATTGTGTCACCAAAGAATTTGCTAATAAAGATCGTGTCATCATCGAAGTCAAGACCAGAAGGAAGTTGCTTTGCATGATGGGTCGGACGAAGCGGGCGATCCCTCCACATCAGATATAGGCATCCAAGTCTACGTTAACCGACAAGGGAATGTATTTTGTTCATCCAAGAAAGAATAAACAGAGGCGGGTGAGCTTGCCGGTGTGATACACCTACCCATCACGATGAGTTCTCGTTCGAAAGATCGAAGAGAGACCTACTTGGAAAAGAAAGATCCCGTTCTGTTGATCTTTGGCCTGTCTTAGCCTCATCGAAAGTAGGATTTAAGAAATGAGTTGTGAAAATGCCTCATCGCATGATCATTAGTAGGATCAACCAGAAAGGTCTCACCTGACCTTTAAAGGAGATCTGCCTATGGGCTATTTATAGCAAGCATCTCAGAAATGAGAATAATTGGACTTGTCAAGCCCACCAACAACTTTAGAAGGGGCTTTGCCCTTTTTAGATGCCTTAGTTTACTATTGTATCCGCAATAAATTACCCTCACATCATTCGAATGAGAACATCTTAGAAAGTATTTGCTTGGACAAGTCGTTTTTTACCCCTACGTGGGAGACCACTAAAGACCTTTTCGCTTGATTCTCCGCTTAGAAATCGGTCATAGGAAGTTCAATTCTACCTCTCCGCCGACTGCCCTAGCCTTTGCTTCCTCGGACATCTATGTGCTTGTTGATGCCTATTCAGACTCGGTGCCTCGCAGCCATTACTGATTGAACTTGTCTGGTACGACTTCTTCCTTTACCAATGAGTATCAAACAACACATGCTTACAATTATTTGATTACATATATTGACCGACGAAAAAGACTTGAATATTCCCAATCAGGAAAACCTATCAAATGGGATAGGGCGAGAAGGAAGAGAATTCCCAAAAGGAAGAAAAGAATTCTATCACTTAATAAAGGTGACATGACAACTAGACCAACATATGCAGGAATTGGGTCGATCGATGAGGTGACTCTTGACCCCTTTTGGCACTCATCCGGATTGCTCTTCTTGGATTGGTTTCCCGGTTGCTTTGCCTAAGCCAAGCTGAACTTTAAGCACAATAATTTGACCGCTTTGTGGGGCGAGTTTGCTATTGCCTTGGTCCGGAAGGTGCCTCTACGAGTAGGTATACTACTACGATTATCCATTTCTGGTCATGTCGGGGAGGAAGTTCGGGCTGGCCTAATTTGCTTTATCAACAGAATGGGTAATTCTATTGCAATCCTTTGAAAGTATACTCTTTTGCTTCGACACTTTCAATCCATACGTAAATGGTTCATTGGGATTACTAAAAACTTCCATCTTGTGGCCATCTTTCTGGGATCCTCTTGCCCATTCTTTCTTTTTTATGGTTAGCCATCGGTCGTAGAAACACTATCTTTCGACAAGAGACTCTACGTTTAATTCATTTCTATCTCTTGCAACACACCTCTCAAGTGTTGGCATTATGATTCAAGTGTTTTCCTTGATGGAAACTCACTCAGAGGTTGGTACAGGTGCTCAGAGGTTGGTATAGGTGATGGAAACTTAATCAAAGGATAGATCTTAGTACAGCATGGCAAGAAAGTTCATACACGCAGGTTCGTTAAGCCCAAGTCGCGTGTACACGCAGGTTGGCTTCAGCAAAAGCGCATGTATGTGGAAAAGTACCTTTGGTCCATGGCGGTTAGTCCTTGGAAGTTGTGCCTATGGTTTCGGACCATTGTGTCTCGACGGGCGTGTCGATCCCTAGTTTTGAAGTTGATGGTATTGGGTTACTATGGTTTTGGCTCTTGGTATTGAATAAGGCCTAAGGCTATATAAGGAGAAGATCATTAGGCAAGTTGAGTAAGTAATGTGTATGAGTGATGAAGATCTGAGGAAGTGTGAGATCCAAGTGCTGGTTATGGGTTGGTGATCTGAACCAAGGTTTCACTCATGTGGAGGATGATGAATGATGGAACGAGATCTCAAGGGTTGGAATGATTATCTTCATATGGTTTGACTCTAGATAGACTAGATCTACTGACGCATGTTTATTATTATGATCTGGGTATGTTTTGATGTCTGATATAGCTACAGAGTTTTAAGGTTGAATTTACAGATCTGTACGCGGGTTGGTTTTGGTAAAAGAGCGTATACACGCAGGTTGGGTTCATCCAAGTAGCGTATACAATGTGAAGTATGATATTTGAATATGGAGTTGGATCTGCTTATTGCTAGGTTATCTGGTTGTTGTTGACAAGGTTACAGTGATTCAGAATTGGGTGTTTCAGTGATTGATGATGCAGGTTGTACTACAATGATGATTGTCTTATGGATCCAGTATGAAAATGTATGAAACGTGGTCCCGGGTAGATCGTAGGCCAGCACCTACGTACTGGTAAACATATCAGCCAGTACAAGAGCCAGGAGGTTGTAGCTCCCTTCCACTAGCAGCTGGAAAACGAGTAAAGAAGCATTTTGTAGGTAGGCACCTACGTACTAGTAAATGGATCGGCTAGTACAAAAGCTAAGAGGGTTGTAGCCCTCTGCAGGTTGTAGCCTGCGTGCTGGTAAAGGACTGCACCAGTACATTGTAAAAGAAGTTTCTCATTAAAGAAGAAAGAGACAAATTGCAGCAGGTGGTTTTCACCCACATTGGGTTTCCACCTTATATCATTGTGTTCATGTGTGTGGCTTTTGTGTGATGATCTGTTCTATTATACTGCACCTGTTTACTGTTAATATGCTTAATAATATTCTGATGCATTTACTGAAGATAAGATTAACTGAATCATAAGATCTCTGCATATACGCTAGTTGCTTTAGACACAGTCGTGTGTACACGCGGGTTCACTTAACTGAAGTCGCGTATATGTTTCTGAGCATGAAATTGAAAAGGATCTGATAATACTGATTCACCCCCCCCCCCCTCTCAGTATTATTTCCAACATCAAGAAGATGCGTTGACACAGAACGAACATCTTTATGATTCAAGTTTCGCATCTCTTGTCTCACAGCTTCTTCCTCTGAAGCAATTGCTGAATCGACTGTCTCAGGTGCCATTGTTGGGTCAATTACCTCTATTTCAGTAGTTGTAGGAGCATCTTGTGAGAAGAGAATGTTATTATAGAATAAAGAAAGAGTACTCAATATTGTAACCTCAAGGAGCACCTTCCACTTTCAAGCTATGCGTTAGGGAAAGACCAAGATCGTAGGCATTGCTTTCACACGGGTTGGATCGAAAAAAGAATTCCCCATAGGGAGGAATCGATGTTTTGTATGCGAGAGCTACTATGTCGAGTCTTCCCCGATCACTGATGTCAGAATGCTCTCCATATTACATTTCGGGATATCGACAATTGGAATTTCCTCTCGAATTTGGCTCACTAACAATCACACAAAAGAATCAACCAAGCATGTGACATGCTAGGGACAGATTTCAAAAAGATGGACTTATTTTTCACCTGATATCAGATCGAAAGCCGGATGTCGATTCTCTTTCACTAGTCGAGTCATTGAGGAAAGCAGATTCGAAGCTATAGTGTCGCTAGCTAGCACGGATACAGATGCTTGCCTTCACTCCGTTCTCTTTCTTTCTACACCGACTGGGAGGTCTCTCGACGTGCTTCCTTCTTGCTTTGACACTAGCACAAGATGGCGGGGTCAGAAGAAGCTCGTTGCCGGAGAGAAGGAAGGACAATGCTAAAGAAAGGTTTGGAATCAGGGGCCCCCTTCTAGGGATGAGGAAGGAACAAGGTGAGATGAGAAGACTTATCACAGGTTGGGGAGGAAAATAGAGAGGTGAAAGCTCTCACATCATGGTTGTTGGGAAGGAACCTCTTGCTTCTCTTACTTCATCCCTACCCATGCTGTGCTTCTTTGCTCATGCATGGACAAACGAGTGAACCCCACCACAGTGTATCGATGGAATAACCTTTCTATATAACATTTATGCAAGTGAAATGATTTGTAGTGAAGACTTAAGAGATGTGAATGGGAGGTTACAAAGGCTCACTGCAATGTGATGAATTTGACCCTATGTTGGAATAGGTGGAAAGAGGGGAAAGAAACACATGTTTTGGCAACAAAGAGAGCTAGAGACCGTAGTTGTGGCCATGAATCATATCCTGGAATTGAGGGAATGGGAAGCAAAAGTAAGGTGCTTCATGTTGATGAATGGGGGGATGCAGTTGGATATGGCCTCCCAACTAGCGTCTATGCAATCTCTGGTAGGGTGCATCATGGCCCATATCAATATCCCCCCAGAGCTAGTCTCGTCGCCACCCCAAGAAATATGGAATCCTAGGGGGAATCTTACCTATGTGGCCTTGCTTTGGCCTCAGTAGAGTGTCTAGATCCCTAGGGCACCCAACACTTGGAGCCGATGGAAGCTTCTAAAGAATCCCTCCACGCAACCATGGGCATCAATGGCAACACGGTGCACATGTCAAATGCAGGACTGGAGTCTCAGGTGGACATAGAACTGAAGCCTGTCTTGGGCATGAATCTAAAAGGAAGGACCATTACGAGTTGACAAGGTAAATCCTTCGACAATGAAGTAATAATAAGAGATATAGGTTCCTGGCCGGTCAACCTGGCCAATGAGGTTCTGATCAACCCCCTTATCTAATGGTTTGCCTTTATGGTAAGGTCAATCCTTCAATAATGAATATATTATATATGTCATTATGCATTCATGAATGAGATATGTCATTACACTTTCTTATCATATGGGATCATAGCTCTTTTCATCGATCGTACCCTATATATCGTATACAAATAGAGAGATCTAATTATATATGTCATTATGCTTTTTCCTCTCCCCCTGGTCCTTTAAGAGCCTACTTGCGCATCCTTTATGAACTTTCTTTTTATTGCACTTGCAATAGTAAGACTCTCACGATTTTGTGACCGATTTAACAGATTCGCCATCCTTAATCGATCGGGAGCAAAGAACTATGGAATCCACCAAGATGAAACTTTTCGTAACACAGGGGGTTCCCAGATCATTCCTACCGCTAAACGCACGTATCATAGGCTAAAAAGGTTTTCCCACTAAGTCTGCACTTGATACAGGATCTCATTACCTTGATGACTCAGCTCTAGCTGCAAGGCTTCCTGAATAGGGATGGATTCCCTATGTAATTCCCTATACAAGGTAGTGGATTTACAACCAAATTTTCAGATCCTGGACAAAGGGGAAAAATATGGATTCTTAGTAAGAACTAATGTACTTTCCCCCTGCCCTTGACTAGCATATGTCGACTTGCATAGCTTCTTTGCCTGTCAACTTCCCAAGGACTATTGACTTTAGGAATTTACAGGGTAAGTTCCTCAGACAGAACACCAAAAGGACACCGCTCACAACCATATCGCAGATCAATACACGAGTATTTTGACGTGGTTAAAACCCTCAAAGAGGGAAACATTCCACGGCCTAAGCCAACGCGGCCACTTCAGGCAATTTATTAATAAAAGAATGTAAATTTACATATGTTTCTCTCATGCACGGATTACCCTACAAATGACCCTCCATGCGCTTTAAATAGAATTCATGGACCAATCGGGTGTCAAGCCATGGATCAAGTGTTGGTAATACCGAGGAGAGAATGAACCGTCGGATCACTACATATCGTGACCGTCGGATTGTAAGTTACAAAATGTACAACGGTAAAGAAACACACTTTACCTAACTCTATACCTAACTCTACACTAGACCAAGTTGTAATTAACTATTTCCTATGTGTCGGAATATCCTAACATTGACATCCCACCCTTTTCCATTAAGCGTGTAAGTATCAGTCAGACCCTATCCCTTGGATATGGTTTGATATTGCGGATGTTATTATTGGATAAGAAAATATATTATAAAGAGATTCTATGAGAAACTAGGTAATCGGCTTAGTGCACTACTTAATGAAGTGTCTAAGAGTTGCAGGTTCAAATCCTATCCATCTCAGCCTTAAAGCAAGGCACTTATAGATAATATTAGCCCTGAAGACGTAAAGATTGATTACTGAATCCTAAGCTATTGATGAATGCTAAGTTATCGGTGTTTTATGATGGAAACCAACCACCTTGAACTGGAAACTTCTACAGGGGAAAAGCCCAAATGCATTGGGTCTACTACAGGAATTATGCAAATATTATTCCCCCGATCTATCGGTCTTAGTACCTCTTTGTGAGCTCTTGCATTCATAGTGATTGGAATTTCACCAAATCACCAGAAGCTAATGACCATGCTTATTACACCCAACAAGAGGTGAGAAATTTGCTAACCTTAGAGAATGGAATGATTCGATAAAGAACAGTTGAATGCATAGAGTCCACACGGTGTTTGCCAATTTCATTCCCTGGTCTACCTACCTCAGTATTTCTAAGTTCTACCATTCGTTTGCCCCCTTAATTACCTCTATAGGAGCCATATAAAATACCTTTATAGGAGGAGATCGAAACTGAATGTCAGTGTAATCAGCCTTTTTTGGTCCATTTCATTCTACTCCATTCAAATCTATTAAAGCATTACTCTATCTCTATAAGGATCAAATCTGAGCGTAACCCTTGTACTGGAGATCCCCGATACATAATGTTGTGGTGCATTGGGTATGGGCGTTTGCCAACTTCATTCCCCGATCTACCATAGCTAGTACCTCTCAGTGGTATCTCCATTCATGGGTCTGCTCTTACTACTATTTAGAGTGCTACGAGAAACAAGTCAGCACAAGCAGCACTTTTTCCTACCTTCATTGACTCTTGTTGAACTCCTCACATATCGAGCTGAGCATTACTTTAGTATATTAGGTTGTATTCGGTTGGCATAAAATCTATTATTACTTTTTGATTGGATATTGATAGATGGGTGAGGATTCTGTGCAATTAGACTAGTTTCGAGCAAAAACTCAGTTTAGATGTACTGGGTACTGTAGGAATTATCACCTTGAAAAGGGAGGATTCAGCAGGAACAAGGCTAATCTCTACACTCACAGGGAAAGACCCTACTAAAACATTATAGATTATAAGTACTATTACTATTCTGATTGCTACTAGTATTTGTATTATGTCTACTATAGGAATGATTACCTACATGACTATTTATAGAGCATATTAACTTACTACTGGGATTGAGACTTGTACGCCTTTCTCATGAATATTTGTCCTGTAAACCCTGAGAACTTGAACTAATCGTAAACTTTTGGTTAAGGCTTGCTTATTTCCTCAGGTTATTTATTGCTCACCCATCAGGGTGAGGAGAGCAAGGAGGCGCAAGCAAGTCTCTCAATTGTAGGGAGAGGAAATCACCCGTATGGATTAGGCAGTTATTCTCAGGGTGGGGGGGGGATGTTTGTTGAGTGGAGCGAGCCCCCCGATAAGCCAACCCTCCTGGAGGAGTGCGTTAACATACATAATAAGGTTATTTACTAAATAAGGGAAGCCAGTAACGATCCAACCGACCGACCCACTAAGACCAGCTGACTGAGACTGGCCAACTAAGACCAACTGAGACCTATTGATATCGATATCAACTGATACCGACCAACTGAGATCAACTGATACTGATACTGATTGATACTGAATGACTATCCCATCCAGACCTGGAGATAGCTTCTGACTAATGTGATTGAGGAATGACATATGCCCATAACAGCATTGTCCATCCATGGCAACATCATATATGAACATTGGTTAGTTGCTTCTTCATGGCTACGAAGATTAAAAGTAACCGAACAGATTCTCTTAGCCTAGCAGCTATGGCATAAGCACTTGGGGCCTTATTATGTAGTGGATCTCCACTAGAGCATCGACTAATTAGAACTAAGATTGTACCATATTCTCTTTTTCAATGACACATGCATGTTAACCCATGGAGAGCTACTTTGGAGACCCGGTGGTGGTTACAGCAGAGTAGAGCTAGTAATACAGCGATAGGAACTCTATTAATAGTGGAAATTGCATTGAACCTAGAGATCTATTGTTCTGTTTGGCAATATGCTTGACAGTGCTCAACTGCCATTCCTATCTATCTGATGGCCTGGCATAACCTCCCCCTTATTGGTTTGAATAACATCTTTCCTCTACCTGAAAAACCTGACGAAAGCACGTAACAACCTTACCATACAATGGTATGGCAATTGATTATGGATCGAATCACCTTGCTCTCCTTTTGTCGAGCCAATGACTATGTTCCTTGCATGGTGTGGACAAGCGACTATGTTACTTATAGAATTGGGCCCCCTCTGACCTACCTTTTTTATGTGAAATAACCTAACAAACCTCTTTCTTAGGCTCCCTCCCGATACCCCAGGGCACCTACCTCTGTTGCTATGTGGATCGTTGATTTGTATAGCGTGTACGAAGGGGAGATGTGTGTGGGAGTGCTATGGGGATTTGTCAGTTCTAAAGCATATATATATCCATCTATATCCATGGGTAGATGTGTGTAGGGAATACCGTGTATTGGTGCTATCAGGATGGAACCACTCTATAGCATTTCTCTAGGGGATGTGCGAATGGGAAGATCATAGCCATTATCCAAGCCCTTGATTGATGCTATGTGTGTGTGCCAGCTCTAGAGCAATTACCTAGGGGAGATGTGGATGGGGAAGATCTGTTTGATAGCCGTAATAAAGACCCTAATAAATGTTATGTAGATGGACCATTTCTATAGCATTTCTCTAGGCTTACACCTCTGGAGTCACTAGGAAAGCTAGCTGATAGGGAAGGGAGAGAGAAGATATCACAGGAAGGATAAATAGATCGGGCAAGCGGCAATATATATATATATATATATATATATATATATATATATATATATATATATCTATATATTATATATATATATATATATATATATATCAGCAGTTAGTTGCTCCCCCGACCCTTTCTCTAAGGGGTGCAACAACACCAAAAGAACATCCCTTCCTTAGCTCATTTCAAGTGTACTTTATTCCACACCTTTGAGGCGGCCACCCATGAGGTCCGAAAAAGAAAGCCAGTTTTCATAGCATAGGGGTTGCTAACAACTATAGATAGGAAAAAGAATAATGACATATATAATTATACGCTGAATTACCGCTCCTATGACATGAAGTGAAAAGATCATAATGGGTCGAAATGTCATAATTACTGCAAGAATTCTATCGAAAACATTCTCAAAGAATATCGTATACAAACAAAATCTATCTTGATCTCTCCGTCTTATTCCTACGAAGATGGATATGAAAGGAACGAGCGAGACCATAACTCGATTCATCAATGAATGAAACGACAAAATGAAGTGGATGCTCATACATAATGATATGAGCCATATTCCTTCTTCCACTCGAGAAAGAAGTGAGCGAAATCTCTCTCATTTGCGTGCAGACTTGGTCGAAATAACCCAAATGACTGCTAAAATGAGGTTGCGTAATTACCTCAAATTAGATTGTGTAATGATGTATATAAATAATTACTGGAATCACAGATAAGTTTCAATCCTGATTGATCGATTCATGGGAATATTGGTAAGTGTGAAAGATGCATCCCTGGCCCCCTATTAGGCATATAGCCTGGGTGTGTTCATTCGGTGACCTACGGGGCCTAGGACATAGTGTCAAAGTAGCACTCATCATCATGGAAATCAATTTCCTACCTGGTTTTCTTCAGCAGGATATTGGATTGAGATCGGTTCTATATCCCAAACCAACACAGGTGAACAAGTAGAGTATACTAGGGTGCTTGAGAGAACCATGTTTTAGGGTCAAAATGACCCCGTCACTTCCATAATGACATATGCCCATATATGCATTGATAAGAAATCATAATGACATATGCACATAACAACATTTTCTGGTGTAATTACTGCTATCGAGTCAAGATTGGAAGGCCCCCATCATTTGACGCAGAGGTTCGTGAGATCGATCTAATTGCTTGTGAAATGACATATATCGAGTCATTCATGCATAATGACATTTATAATGAGATTGATTCTGATCACTAGAGAGAGAGATGAAATCAAATCATACTCGACATATATCGAGTCATAACTAGAATCATGTACAAGGAAAAGGTCCTCTCCCTTGGGGGTTGAGCCTGCTTGTGCATCTTGAGTGATTGATCAATTGATGGCTGTGTTAGCGCACTCGACTATACAGAGAGGGAATTTGGTGTTGTGTAAAGCAGGTTCAATGCCTGCTATATCAGAAAGAATGCATCGGATGGATGCCTAGGCATTGAGAGGGAATGATGCTTCCAAAGGTGAAATGCCATGGGGAGATACCGTCCATGATCCATGGATCTCTGATTGGGAAACCGTATCCAAGCCCCGTGGCTAGTCCGCGCTCCTTGGACTTGAAAGACTTAGCGAACTAAAACATCTAAGTAGCTATGGGAAGGGGAATCAACTGAGACCCCATTAGTAGTGGCGAGCGAAAGCGGATTGGGAAAATACTAAGCAGCAGAGGTTTTCGTTTCGATCTTGGTCTCATTTTTCTAGCCTTTCCTTCTCTGCATGATTCATTTCAGTTCATTGGATGATGGAAGAACCAAGCATGCCGATCTTTTCCATTTGATTTAGGCTATAAGGTGTCATAAGGAACTTGAGTTGCTCGACCATAAGGGAGAGGTAGGCAGAATTGTGAATGGAAAGGTTAGAAGATCTGGCCAAAGAAGGTGATAGCCTTGTAGAGAGTCCCATGGTTGATTCTGTAAGTAAAACAAAACGTGTTTGAATTATGATCGCTTCGTAGCAAGAAAGGGGGACCACCCTCTAAGCCCAAGTATTCCTCAATGACTGATAGCGTACAAGTATCGTGAGGGAAAGGTGAAAATAACCCTAGGAAAAGGAGTGAAATAGAAAGAAATCTGATGCGAACAATGAGTCGAAAGAATTTCTTCCTTGACCCTCTGGGGGAAAGGAGCAAACCTGCAGGTAAGATTATCAAGTCTAATATGACCGGAAATACCCTCACCCATCGGAATGAGTGAGTGACCCCTATAAAAGAGTATGGGCCCTCTATTTGTTTCGAATACCTGAGGAGAGCTCAGGGTTGGGTTGACCTAGACACAGCTCACCTTAACAGTGTACCGTTTGCATAATGGGTTAGCGAGTAAATGGTAACAACGGCTTAAGCCATTAGGTGTAAGCACTTTCCAGCCAGGGAATCTCCGAGTTGTGACAATTTGACCCGAAACCAATCAATCTAGCCATGAGTAGGTTGACGAGAGTGTAGAAATTCTGAATAATAAACACATATTCAATAGAGATTATCCTAATCATGCACTATTGCGGAATACATGCACAATACATAAGCTCCTCTACGTTGATCATCAATTTAGCAGCATCAAAAACAATGAAACATCAATAGCATGCACACATTAACACAGTATGTAACCCGGGAAAGCTTACAACAGAAAACCCCACATTATCTGTATATTAATGATTGAGAACATGTAACATTACATAGTACAATATTCCTCTCAAGTATCCAGCACTATCTCCACCTATTACACACAAACCAGCTCAGACCCAAACAAGTCACAGGTTCAAATCTTCTCCACTGCTTTGCCTGCCTCTATTGCATAAACCTGTTGAGAATCACTCACACTGGAAATCACATGAGCACAGGCTATTCCACTGGGAAAATCAATGCAATACTCATTGGCATACTCAATACATTGCTTGTGCAAATCCTCATGCACAACTATAGTCACAACTGATAGCAATCTCAACCTCTAACACCTATCCATGTTGAACTGTACATGCACTGACATGCAACTGAGTTAACTGATGTATTCTTTAGTTGCTTTATGAGTTAATAATTAGTTTAACAACTCATCATTAGTCTATTTACAGTTAGACTAATTACAACTAGTTTAACCAAGTCAAACTGAACACAACTCCATCAACTCCACAATCAACTCCACCAAACTCAACTGCTTGAGTTCTAACTGAAGTCCTGCATGCAACAACTCAATTGACCCACAAAGAAAGCATATTTCCTTCTGACAGTTGCATGTGCCACATCTGTAGCTCAAACTGAAGTGCTCCAAAAGAATAAGATAAAGTTTATAGTCTAAATATTATTATGAGACAATAATATTTGACTTTTCTATTTTTGACTGCCAGTCTAAAAATAGACTTTGATCACTCCTGCTGTGATCCCAAAAATAGAAGTCCATCTATTTTTCCAAACATGACCAATCATCCATAAACAACATTCTGCAACTCATAGACCATGATCCATATGTCTAAAAATAGACAGTCTAAAAATAGACTTTGCGCCATAATTTGCCTGCAGGCCCACTTAGTGAAGGCGACTCCTTTCCACTAAGCTCCATCATCTTGTTGAATTCTCAACACTCCCTATCAACAAGATATGGATTATCAGCGACCCCTATCCTGCCTCGGTGGTATTCGAATTTTCTCCTGGTGAGCGCCTTCATCAAGATATCAGCATCCTGATCCTCCGTTGGAATGTATGAAAGTAACATGATTGTCCGCTGCACATAATCTCTGATATGATGGTACCTGATGTCAATATGCTTAGATCTATCATGAAATACAGGATTATCCGAGAGTTCAATGCAACTCTGGTAATCATAGTAAATCACAGTAGGATCCAAGTGAGAACCGAACAAACCGACCAGAATCTTCCTCATCCATATAGCCTCACATGCAGCCAAACTTGCTGCCATATACTCGGCCTTTGTTGAACTGAGTGCCACGGATCTCTGCTTCCTGCTGTACCAAGAAACTGCTATCGACCCAATACTAAAGACCCCTCCTGATGTTCTCTTTCTGTCCGTTGGGCTCCCTACCCAATCTGCATCCATGAAGCCACTTAGCTTCACCTCATCCTCCTGTCTGTACCACAATCCATATCCCGAGGTGCCTCTCAAATAATGCAATACATGCTTGCCCACATTCTAGAATAGCTTGTTAGGCTTAACCATAGCTTTTGAAAGCTGGTTAACAGCATAGCATATATCTAGTCGTGTATTGACCAGATACATAAGCGACCCCACCAACTGTTGATAAACAGTGGCATCCACTTCATCTGCCGAAGTGGCATTCTCCTTCCTCCAATCTTCAGGAATAGGAGTATCAACAGGCTTGCAGCCATGCATGTTGAACTTCCCCTGTATCTCCCAAGCATACTTACCTTGAGAAACAAACAGTCCACCACTGTGCTGCCAAATTTCCAATCCCAGGAAATAGTGAAGGAGGCCCAAGTCCTTCATCTCAAACTCCTTAGCAAGATCATCCTTGAATGAAAGTATCAATAGCTCATCACCCGTTAGAATCAAATCATCTACATATAGTACAATGATAAGAAACTTACCCTCCACCACAATCTGGTATAGGTTAGGATCCACCTCGCTCTTGGTGAATCCAAGTCCAGTGAAATAGCTGTCTATCCATGTGTACTAAGCACGTGGTGCTTGTTTCAACCCATACAGCGCTCTCTTGAGCCTGCACACATGTGACTCGCTGCTGAAGATCTCAAAACCTTCGAGCGGTTCAATTTACAACTCCTCCTCAATGACTCCATCGAGGAACGTAGTCTTCACATCCATCTGATGAATGTGCCATCCCATCTGTGCTGAGAGAGCAATAATCGTCCATATGGAAGAACACCTTGCGACAGGTGCAAAGGTCTCCTCATAATTGATCCCCTCTATCTGTGAAAAGCCTCGAGCAACAAATCTTGCCTTGTACTTCTCCACACTCCCGTCAGCTACCTGCTTAACTTTGTAGATCCATCTCGAACCCACCACTGATTTCCCTTCCGGTCTAGGAACAATCTCCCATGCACTATTTCTGACAATAAAATCATACTCTTCCACCATGGTGTCTACCCATGCAGGATCCTCCACAGCATCCTCGAAAGAGGATGGCTTAATCACAACACACTTTCTCATAAGAGCCATGTATCCAGTGTACCGATCAGGTGATTGTCTCTGCCTGCGTTGGGTTGTAAGTGGTCCTACAACTTTCTCTGCATCTTGAGCCAGTCGCTCAACTTCTGTCAAGCTCTTTCGGCCTCTGATGGTTGGCGCTGCATGAGTGGTCTCTTCCACTCCATGAACCTCGTCCTGTGGCTGATCCACGTCTTGAAGCTCATCTTTAGGAACTAATAGCTCCTCATCTGCATGAAAGTGTGGCTCCCTCTCAAGAAAACACTTCATGGCTTTCTCCTCCTGAAATTTTATATCCCGTCGCACAACAATCTTACCACTGTCTGGAAAATACACACGATAGTTGTGGGGCGTATCAGTGTACCCCACAAACATCCCAACCTCTGCAGTCAGCTCCAACTTCTCGCTGGCATCCTTCGTCACATGCATGTAAATGTTAGCACCAAAAATCCTTAAATGAGAAAGATCAGGCTTCTTACTAGAATAAGCCTCCTCGGGTGTACTCATGCCAAGTATCCTGTGAGGACAACGGTTATGCACATAAACTGGTGTATTGCATGCTTCTGCCCACAAGTGAAGGGGTAGGCCCTAATCATGCAACATCACCCGTGCAGCACCCACAATCGTTATGTTCTTCCGCTCAGCAACCCCATTCTGTTGTGGGTTATGGGGAGCTATGAGCTCTCTTCGAATCCCTTCTGCCTTGCAGAAATCCTTGAACTCGTCAGAGATGTATTCACCACCATTATCGCTCCTAAGAGACTTCACCTTCTTCCCCGACTCCTTCTTGACTAGTGCTTTGAATTCACAAAACTTTGAATATGTCTCGCTCTTCTTCTGCATGAAGAAGATCTAGCACTTACGAGAGAAATCATCAACAAAAATCACATAATACCTATGTTTTGCTGTCGAAGCAACTGAGGAAGGTCCACACATGTCTGTGTGAATTCTCTCAAGGATCATCGTGGTACAACTATCCTTCTCGTGAAAGGTGGCTTTCACAAACTTTCCCAAAGTACACCCCTTGCACTGATCTGACTGTGCAAGAGTGCCTTTAGTAAGCCCTGTAGTGATCTGCTGCAGTATCTTCAAGGCTCCATGGTGAAGGTGACCCAATCTCTTGTGCCACAACTCACCATCATCCCAGCTCACCAATTCTTCTGCCTTGCATGCCATTGCTACACATCCATCTACATGCAACTGATAAAGGTTCCTCACTTGAACCCCTATCTTCTGAGTTTCTCCAGTTGTCTTGCTGCGCAGGAAAGCCTTTCCCTCACTGAAAACAACATCATACCCCTTGTCTTCTAACATTGCCACAGAGATAAGATTCTTATTCAATCCTGGAACATGCATGACTTCCTTCAGTACGAAGGGTTTACCAAACTCCCTCTCAAAGGAAATGGTATCGATACAAGTCGCACTGTATCTACCATCATCTCCCATCTCGATGTGCACTCCAAGATCTTTGTCCTCCAGATCAAAAAACAAATCTCGATCTCCCATCATGTGAAAAGACACACCACTGTCCAAGAATCACACTGATCCCATCACACTTGAAATCAAGCTTGCGATCAATGAAAAATCAAGCTCAAACTGTGAGGTTAGAGCCTCTCCTGCTGCAGATCCAACGGCTTGCTTGTTCTTCTTCTTCTGCGGACAATTAGTGGCATAGTGTCCATGCTGGTGACAGTGAAAACACTTCACCTTGCACATGTCCTGCTTCTTGCCTTTTGCACCAGATTGAGAAGCTTTCTTGCTCTTCCTCTTCTTTGCTTTGGCAGTGAAAGCACAATTTTCTTCATCAGTTCCCTTTGATGAAGGTCTGTCCCTGGTACTCCGCCTGATCTCCTCCTGCACAAGATCTTACCACAGTCTCTCCCATCTTGGAAATTTCTCCTGACCATTGACAGAGTCCTGATAGGAATGCCAACACTTCGGAAGACCAAGGAGAGCCAAGCTCACCAAGTCCTCATCATCGATAGTAACCCCCACACTTCCCAGCTCATCTCGACACTGAGTGAACTTCGTGAGATACTTGGGCATACTAACACCCTTCTCACATTTGATGTTCCTAAGTTTATCCTTGAGCGCCAACTTCCTCTGATCGCTCTTGCTTTGGAATAGATCTGTTAATGCTTTCTACATCAAGTATGGGGAAGCCTTTCCATGTAGGCTGGACACAATGTGATCCTTCACGCCCTCTAACAGAATCCTTCGACACTTTGCTATCTTCTTTTGCCAAGCCTTAGTTGTGGCAGCATCAATAGGCTTTGGGACCTCAACCTCTATGAACTCCTTCAGCCCATTATCATCCAACACCGCCTCCATCCTATCCTTCCATGCAATATAGTTCGAGCTTTCCTCAAGAGCATACTCCAATCGCAATTTGTTGAAAGACATTGCTTCTTTGACACCAAGAAAACACTGCTGCAAATTCAAATTCCACCAACCCCAAACACAACTGCCTCGGATCTAAGATTCGTGAGAACAAAATATTTCTCGTACAAAGATTGACTATATGGGCTTTTATCGAATATCTCACCTTCCCAAGGAAGGATGAATCTAGAGGCTACCTGGCCCGATTATAGACTCTGCCTGAAGAAATAGAATGTAAACACTTCCTGAATAGTAGATCTGATGATCAACAGCTCTGATACCATGTAGAAATTTTGAATAATAGACACATATTCAACAGAGGTTATCCTGATCATGCACTATTGTGGAATACATGCACAATACATAAGCTCCTCTACGTTGATCATCAATTTAGCAGCATCAAAAACAACGAAACATCAATAGCATGCACACATTAACACATTATGTAACCCGGGGAAAGCTTACAGCTGAAAACCCCACACTATCTGTATATTAATGATTGAGAACATGTAACATTACATAGTACAATACTCCACTCAAGTATCCAGCACTATCTCCACCTGTTACGCACACACCAGCTCAGACCCGAACAAGTCACAGGTTCAAATCTTCTCCACTGCTTTGCCTGCCTCTATTGCATAAGCCTGTTGAGAATCACTCACACTAGAAATCACGTGAGCGTAGGCTATTCTACTGGAAAAATCAACGCAATACTCATTGGCATACTCAATACATTGCTTGTGCAAATCCTCATGCAAAACTATAGTCACAACTGATAGCAATCTCAACCTCTAACACCTGTCCCTGTTGAACTGTACATGCACTGACATGAAACTAAGTTAACTGATGTATTCTTTAGTTGCTTTATGAGTTAATAATTAGTTTAACAACTCATCATTAGTCTATTTACAGTTAGACTAATTACAACTAGTTTAACCAAGTCAAACTGAACACAACTCCATCAACTCCACAATCAACTCCACCAAACTCAACTGCTTGAGTTCTAACTGAATTCCTACATGCAACAACTCAACTGACCCACAAATAAAGCGTATTTCCTTCTAACAGCTGCATGTGCCACATATGTAGCTCAAACTAAAGTGCTCCAAGAGAATAAGATAAATTTTATAATCTAAATATTATTATGAGACAATGATATTTGACTTTTCTATTTTTGACTACCAGTCTAAAAATAGACTTTGATCGCTCCTGTTGTGATCCCAAAAATAGAAGTCCATCCATTTTTCCCAACATGACCAATCATCCATAAACAACATTCTGCAGCTCATAGACCATGATCCATATGTCTAAAAATAGACTTTGCACCATAATTTGCCTGCGGGCCCACTTAGCGAAGGCGACTCCTTTCCACTAAGCTCCATCATCTTGTTGCATTCTCAACAGAGAGCTCCAATAGGCCTTGGAGGAATAAACCCACATATGTGGCAAAATACGAGGATGACTTGTGGCTAGGGGTGAAAGGCCAACGAAGATCGGATATAGCTAGTTTTCTGCGAAATCTATTTCAGTAGAGGATGCATATAATATGGCCTGAGGTAGAGCACTCAATGGGCTAGGGTGGACCAAAGCTTCACCAACCCCAAGGAAACTCCGAGTACAGGATTAATCAATCATATAGACAGACTTTGGGTGCTAAGATCCAAAGTCGAGAGGGAAATAGCCCAGATCGTACGCTAAGGTCCCTAAGCAATCGCCTAGTGGAAAAGGAAGTGATCGAGCGATGAAAACCAGGAGGTGGGCTTAGAAGTAGCCATCCTTCGAAGAAAGTGTAATAGCTCACTGTTCTAGCTCCATGGCATCGAAAATGTAACGGGGCTCAAGTGATTCATCGAAGCGACGAGACCTTGGAAGCATTAAGCAGGCTCTCAAGACCCAAGGTTCTTTATTGCTCACCCATAAGGGTGAGGTATTTCTTGCTCGACTAACAGGAGAGGTCATTTCTTGCTCGACTAATAGGAGAGGAGGGCAAGAAAGTGAGGTTCCAAACAAGTGTCAGTAGCGGGACATTTTTTCAATTGGGGAAGGGACAACACATGGAGATATTAGAAGTGAGAATGATAACATGAGTAACGATGAATCATGTGAAAAACAAGATCACCTGCCAATTCCAGGGTTTTTGCGTTCAGTCAATCTACGCAAAGTGAATCGGTCCCTAAGGAACCCCTGAAAGGGCTTTCGTCCGATGGGTACACGAAAGTGACGAAGTTTCTCTAACTACTGAACCATGCATGTCTATTGAAGTGAATTGGATGAGAGTTAGATTTTCCTGCCAACCAAATTAAATGAATGCAAAAGTGCACTTCTATTAGGGTTTCAACTTCCAGGAAAAAACTTTGAATTAGGAGGGCGATCCTCCTGGTGAACTAACCGTACCCCAAACTGACATGGGTGAACAAGTAGAGTATACTAGGGCTCTTGAGAGAACCATGTTGAAGGAACTCGGCAAAATGACCCCGTAACTTCGGGATAAGGGTTGCTCTCCCTCCTATATTTGGGTTGCGAAAGAGGCACATTCTAGGGGTAGCGACTGTTTATTAAAAACACAGGACTTTACCAAGTGGTAACACAATGTATAGAGTCTGACACCTGCCCGGTGCTGGAAGTTTGGAAGGAGAAGTGTGATAAGCTTCAAATGGAAGCCTCGGTAAATGGCAACAGTAACTCTAACTGTCCTAAGGTAGCGAAATTCCTTATCACATAAGTAGCGACATGAACGAATGGTGTAACAACTGCCCCGCTGTCTCCGACATGGACCCAATGAAATTGAATTCTCTGTGAAGATGCAGAGTACCAACAGATAGATGGTAAGACCCCATGCACCTTGACTATAGCTTCGGAGTAACAACCTCTTACGAATGTGTGGGATAGGTGGGAGGTGGGGAACTATCAATCCTAGAATACCACTCTTTCATTTAAGGATGCCTAAATGCTTCTTTCTCTAGATTGATTCTCAGGGCAGGACACTGCAAGGTGGGTAGCTTATCTGGGGTGGATGCCTCCTAAAGAGTAATGGAGGTGTGCAAAGGTAGGCGCTTTCAATAAGCAAGCGTAATGGTCTAAGCCTTCTTGACTGTGAGACTCACTGTTTGAACAGAGATGAAAGTCAGCCATAGTGATCCAGGAGTCCCGCGTGGAAGGGCTCTCGCTCGATGGATCAAAGGTACGCTGGGGATAACAGGCTGATGACTCCCAAGAGCTCTTATCGACAGAGTCATTTGGCACCTCGATGTCTACTCATCACATCCTGGGGTTGAAGAAGGTCCCAAGGTTTTGGTTGTTAGCCAATGAAAGCGGTACGTGAGTTGGGTTTAGAACGTCATGAGATAGTTCGGTTCCTATCTACTGTTGGTGTTGAAGGGCGAACTGCGAGGAGCCAACACTATTACGAGAGGACTGGGTTGGGCCAACCTATGGTGTACTGGTTGTCACGCCTAGCAGTGCTGGGCAGCCAAGTTGGCATGGAAGAATTGTTGAAAACATCTAAGCGGGAAATCCTTCTCTAGACAAGTTCTTGTACGAGGTGAAAGAACATCACTTCGATAGGTGATAGGTGTAAGAATCGCGAGGTGTTCAGTGATATCGTATTAAACCGAAAAGAATCTGCTCTTTCTTCCAGGAAAAATGACAACTATTTCAAGCAAGCAGAGTGGGCCTAATACTATAGATAGAGAGTTCAAAAAGGCCTTTTAGCCTTGCCTTGAAAATGGTGGGGGAGGGGAGAGGGCTCATTCCTCCAGTATAATGAATTGATCCACACTGGGCTATGATAAGAATCACTCTCCACTCCTCTCTATATAAAGAAGAAGGGGATAAACTGAGGCAATATTGTCAAGCTGCGGCTATCCCTCCGGGCCGGAAAAGGATACCCCTTCCCCTTACTCCTTCCCGTTCAACTCTCTGGGCTCTCTGGGAAACCGTTATAATGGAGAGCTCGTTTAGAAACTTTTTGGCAGGGTGAGTAAGCGAACTCTCGACTAAAAGGAGAGGGTGATTTTAGTTCACTTAATAAGGTCTTGAAGCCTTAAGACTGGGTTGGATTCGGGTTCCCGAGGAGCTGAAAGGCTGCTTGACCATAAGGATGCGTAAGTAGGCTCAACCATTAGGATGCCCCTAGAAGGGTGAGGGTGAGCCTATTGAACTCTCAACCTCTGGGAGAGGTAACAAATGCTCGACTGTTAAGGCTGCCATCGCTCAACTGTTAAGGAGAGGGAGAGGAACTTGAGTTTCTCGACCATAAGGATGCGTAAGCAGGCTCGACTGTTAAGGCTGCCATCGCCACCATCACTGCCATCGAGAGGGAGAGGAGTCTTTTGAATTGAAATCTCTCCATTTTCAAAAGGATAGAGAGCTTTCCCCTCTATTTTCAAAAGGCCCACCCCAAAACCAAACACTTTGATTTGGAGGGCCCGCTGGCCCTTTGAAAATAGAGAGAGGGCGTGACTCTTTCCCCTTATTAAGATGACAGATTCCAAGGTTTGGAGGTCTTATGCTTCTGAGGGAAAGGAAGTGTTGTGCTTTTAGTTCAGTTCGGTAGAACGTAGGTCTCCAAAACCTGATGTCGTGGGTTCAAATCCTACAGAGCGCGAGTAGTTCATCTATCTATACTAAGACAATCTAAAAGTATCTGCTGGGCCTTTTGCCCTTTCAATCATACCTGTCCTGGCTTTTCTATTTGATCATCCAGTTCTTTAGCCTTAATTGAGTCTAACACTTTAGAAACATCTAAGGGGAGATGGGCTACAACATATTCTATCTAAATGACCTCTTAAATAGCTATTCAATTCAATAGCTTTTCAAAGACAGAATTATTGAATGGTGGCTATTGCTATTCAATGAAATGAAATGGTCATCCTCCTGTTCATAGGCTATCTCCCTTTCCTTATCAGTCTGCTCCTCATCCTGAGTATCACCTTTCTTGAAACTATCACTTGTCTGGGCTATCAGCCAATGCATCTTCTTCATCATCAAATAGATTCTAGGCCACCTCTCGATGGCGACCCTCTCGATGGTCGAGCAATGGCGGCCTTTTAGTTCTTCAAGTTCCTCCCTGGGGGGGGGTCTCCCCCTTCTTTGGTCGAGAGAGTGGGTTTGTAACCTCACCCCCTACCCCAAAAGAGAGTTACTCGTCTTAGTTACTTATTTGAGAAGGGCCACGTTACCTCTCCCGGAGGTTGAGAGTTCGCTTGCTCACCTCACCCTCACTATTTTTTACCCTCCCTGTGTTTCGTATTAGTAAGGGTCAGCGGATGTAGTAACTTTTTTTTGTATCGTGTTGAGGGTTGAGGTTCAAGGTTCGAGGGTAGATAACATGGGGGGATTTAGATTATACCTCGTATTGGGACGAAAGATTATACCTCGCATTGGGACATGATAGAAATTCAAGCTAAGCGTCGAGTGCAGCAACACTTGTATTGAGTGCATGAAGTGAAACCTAGCATTGAACCTTGGCATGGAGTACCGACATTGTCACTTGAATCGACTGAGTACCGACATCTACATACCAGGCATTGACTCTTGGATGACTCTTGTCATCAAGTGATCGCCATCTATCTGTATCGAGTACCGGCTATCGGAGACCTTCTGTCAATGACTGTCTCCGATCTAGTAGCAGGCGCCAAATAGCCCAACCAAGTAGCTTAACCGAGCAGCCAAGCCCAAGTAGCTTAACCGAGCAGAGCTCAACCGAGCAACCGAGCTTGTGAGCCAAGCGAAGTAACCCAGCAAAGTAACCCAATCGAGTAGCAAATCAAAGTATCCAAGCCTATAAGCTCAATCGAGCCTGGGAACCAAGCTGAGAAATGCGTAAGCCCAGCTTATAAGCCAAGCAGCCTTGCCCAAGAGCTCAACCGAGTAGCCCTGCCCATCTAATGAATGCATCTCGGCTAACATAAGGAGACGTGATGAAAAGGCAAAATGGATAACTGGAAGTTGTTGAACTAACTATGTCTGTCGTGTCTCATTGGGTGTAAACATGCACTCTCCATATTGTATCGTGGATATGGGGAACTGGGCGATTCAAGAACTGTGGGGGGCGTTGAACTGCATTAGGTGTAACTAGGCTTGGTCGAAATGGCTTGAGATTCACGTCCTTAGTAGGTGGGATGAATTTTGTAGTTCGAAAGAGATAGGAGGGAGATATATATATACAGATAGATATCAATCGAGAGGACAGGCCACAAGGTCAATATAAGTTGAAGGTGGTCAATTTACAAGGTCGAAAGTAAGTAAAGTGGTATCAGGCATACAACAATTGAAAGCAGGTCCACAGGTCTTGGTTGCTCGTAAGTAAGTTTGCAAGGTCCAATTCGTCAAAATAAAGTGAAATCGTGATCGACGAAATGAGAGCAATAAGAATCATAATGTAGGTAGGTGAGCAAGCAAGCCAGGCTAGTGATAAGAATGCTAGCAGCTAGAAAGCAAGCAATCACGTAATGCCAGCCAGGTCGTCTATCTTGTCATACCCGTAATGAATAGGAAGGTCGAATAAGTGAGAAGAGAAAGAAGAAGAAAGGCAGGTTGTTCTATTATATGACTTTGATTTATGAATGTGAGGATGCGCAAGCAGGCTCGACCATAAGGAAGAGGATGCACAAGTAGGCTCGACCGCTAGGGAGAGGACTTTACCTCCTAAGTTCTAGGTCTAGCAGCAGAGCCAGCAACATCACCACAACCAACTAGCCCAGTAGCTAGCGATTCACTAGCCAGCCAAGCCAGACACCAGGCATACAAAGCCAACAAGCCAGCTATTCCCACTAAGCCATACAGACAAAGCCATTAATATAGTCATAAAGCCAAGCTACACTACGCCTTCTAGCTATACTACTACGCCTCAAAGAATACATTCCAACAACACCAACCAGTTTGAACACAACCATTAGTAGCATTAGAAGCAAGGATAGAGGCAATAGTCAAGGTGGAAGCATATGTTGAAGAACCAGCACCAATGGAAGTTTTTGAGTTTGATCCAGCAAATGATCCAGTAGTAGATCCAGAAGTAGCAAAGCCAGTAGCAGAAATAGAGATAGTGTGAAAATCAACTTAAGCCACAATTTTAGTAGCACCACACAGTCGCAAAACCTACTGTAGACCTAGCAATGTGTATAGAGGAATAGGTTGTAGATATAGATATAGATCTAGTAGCTTCCCTTCGCCTAGTTCCATACCCATATCCAGATCTAGACCCAGCAACATAGGCAAAGGTAAAGGCTTAGGCATACCGGTAGGAAAGCTAGCCATCCCAGCTAGCAAGACCTTAGAGGTCGCTCCCTTACTTAGAGGTTATACCTTATAGGTTCTACCTTAGGAGACCTAACGGGGGAGACTCTAAGAGGGGCCTACGACATCAGTCTAGTCTTCCTCTTATAGGTTTGCCACTGTTGTATGGTTCGGCCCGCCAGAGGAGAGGCCCTAAAGAAATTCATAATGTGAGTTAATATATTGGATTGTAAGAATCAAAACTCTTCAGTGGAAGTATCGAGGTGGAACGATGTACCTCTTAAAAGAGTCAATAAGGGGCGTAAACTGATAGGGATTCAAGGGGGAGGTGTTGTGCTCTACAACAACCCCCCATTTCATATCATTTTTATTTATAAAGGTTAACATATGAAATGGGTCCCTTTGAAAGTTTAATTGGTATCAATACTTCTATTGTTCAAAAAGGTCCGATAATCAAATGAGCTCATTTATTTAAGCCTTTCGAACAACCATTTTTCAACAAATAAAACAATCTTTTATTATTGCGATAAAGCGATCGCAAGATCACATATCGCAATGACATGGAAAACACATATAAGTGGCACATTGGTCTCCGCCGATGCGATTTCGCTATCGGCGATCGGCAATACTCCATACACATCTTAAAAGCATACATAACATAAGCTCCGACGCGATGCACAATCGGCGATCGGCTATCGGCGATACTTCATATACAGTCAAAGCACTTTAAGTTATTTACCCCGATCCGATGCAATTTCGCAATCGGCAGTCGGCAACATCCCATGCACATTAATAAGGCGCCCAGGTCTTACCCCCGATGCGATGCGATATCGGCGATCGGGGAATCGGCACTTCACTCTAAATGCACCTTGTTATATTTCTTCACACTAATCCGATGCGATGTCGCAATCGGCGGTCGGGAGAATCCTATGCTTATGATTATATAATACCTATTCTCCTAAAGTGATGCGATATCGCTATTGGCGATCGGCATCTCAAAAGACATAACTTAAAGATCTAAAGTATTATTGATATCGGATCGATAGAGCGCGGATTTTGAAGAAAGCCGTTAAATGGAGGAATAAGGTGATGTATTCGTATTTAAAGTTTTTCCCCTTCAATTAACGATCACCTGCACTCAACCGCCAAAATATCCATAGCACGCTTAAGAGAGTCATTCAGCCGGATAATGGTGTAATAAGCATTTAAGGAGTAGCATGCCTTAAATGGCCATTTAATGTATCTGTAATATCTTCTCATTGATTGGATCCGCAGCCATTTTTGAGAGTTAATCTCTCAGCACGCTTCGATTGATATACCTTTCCCACCATAGGTCTTCATTATTACATTTCTATGTAAAGATTTTTCTTGCCTTTTTGCAGAATTCATCTTGTGAGAGAAGCTTGAGAAAGATGGGAAAGAAATCTAAGAAGTCTGCGGGTTCCTCTGCTACATCAGTTGCAGGACAAGCTGCCGCAGATAAAAAGAAGGGTTTAATATCAGATACTACATGCACAGGTCTCACCAGAGCTACATGGCAAGGCACTTATAATCTGCTCGAGGCCGAACAACCAGTAATAACAGTGACAGAAGCCAGTGTGGACTTACTCAAGAAGTCTGATTTCACTCTCAAAGATTTGGCCAACTCTTTCCTTCACGGGATAGCAGCTAGAGAACATATTCTCCCCTACACAGACGTCGTGCAATGGGCGATTGAAGAAATTCCAATCCTGGACAGAACTTTTAGCACCAGAGATGGGAGGATTTTCGGATTGTTCAAGGCAAATCATCTAAGGCAAATGTATCATTTGCCCGAGCCAGAGAAGGTGTATAACAAGACGTTCCTGGAAAAATTTTCAAGTGATAATGAAGTGGAATCCGAACCCATCCGGGATTGGAGGCAGAATCCGGCCAAACACAAACACGAGTCTTCCGGTAAGTACTCAGTCGATTCTTTGGCTTCTCCCTATTGCTATGCGGGAATAATGATGTGTAGATTATGGGGATTACATGACTCTGCTAACTTCACCATAGAGATGGTTCCTCTAATGCAGGCGGCAATAAACAACATAATTATGGATTGGGCCACTATTCTCTCTGAAAAACTAGCCGTAGTTGTTCGTGATTTTAGAGCTAATTCTGTTGTCACTGAAAGGAAAATTCCCCCGTTTTATTACAGTGCATATATTTTAGATACATTATGTTTCAATTCTGAATTTCCCGTCCTCGGTTGGAGGTGAACTGCCCAAGACCCCTCACCCATTCATATATACCACCAGAAATTGTGGAAGTCTTCTTACAAGCACCATCTGTACCAAATCTGCAATGGCTTTATGGTTCCCATTCATTATTCTATTTTTGATAAACCCATTCCCAAGATATCCTATCTATCTTCGTTTGATTTACCGACGGTAGCAAGTTGGTTTGGAGAAGAGAGATTTACCTACATTAGAGTTTTCAGCAGCCAAGCCAATCCGCATGTTCTCCCTTTGTACATTCCAGATAAACTGCTAGCAAGAAAAATCGCCTATCAGATTATGGCTGAGAGTACTACACAGACTCTCAAGAAAGAAAAGAAGAGGGGCTGGCCCTCTTTTCCCTTGAGAATTGGTGTTTATACTCTGCATGATCTCAAACATGCAGAAAAGGAAGCCACAAAGATTCAATCCTTAACTCTGGCCACTATCCCAAATAGGCTATATGATCCAAAGAAAGTTGCCTATACTGCATTAGAACAGGCCAAATTGACAAAATTTGACCATCAAGAAGATATGTTTGACGACTTGTTCGTTGCCTCCGAATCAATAGGTCAGGCTATAGAACTCGCTAGGATGAAATATAATGATGAAGGGTTAACTGAGTTCAATAAACTTAGAGAGCAGAGGTTGCAAACTCTGCCTCTAGATTTACTGGCAACAACCCCAGCGACATCTTCAAGCGAGCCTGGTCGGCAACAGTCAAGCCAGCCTCCTGTTATAACAAAAGATCAGAAAAAAGAACAGGAGGAAAGACAGAGGAAAGAACAAGTGTAAAGACAGAGGAAAGAACAAGTGGAAAGGCAAAAGAAAGAACAAGCAGAAAAGCAGCAGAGAGCACAAATAGAACAAGAGGAAAGAAAGAAGAAAGAGATAGAGGAACGGCAGAAAAGGGAACAAGAGGAGAAACAGGAAAAAGAACAGGCAGATAGGCAGAAAAGGGAACAAGAGGAAAAAGAGCGAAGCGAGTCCCAAGCCGAGAAGCAGAAACAAACCACCATTGATCCCGAATTGCTTCAACAGTGGAAGCAATTTGACTCTATTATCAGTGGAATGGAATGTTCCAAAGATATGGACACCTCCAAAACAAATGACACACAGGACATCACTTCTCCTCAGGTTCTAAGTGGAACCAGCGGCCCACCCATTTCTAAGGATGTTGAGGTAATTCCTAAAGACCCTTCCGATCAAATCGTTCTCCAGGTGGAAGATATTCCTCCCCTGGATGTTTTCTACAGCCCAAGGCATAGAGCAGTTGTAAAGCGATCAAGGAAAAGACGAAGGACTGATCAACCTTCTATCTTTCCTGAGCAAACAGTCACGGGTAATGTAGTATGGAAGGAGGAATTGGACCCCTCCGATGACCTAACAAAGCTGTCACAGTATGCAGGAGCCTATTCTGCAGCGACTATTGATAAGGCATCGGAGGTAAGTCTTCTACTGAAGACTAAGGACCAAGAAATTTTTGCACTACAGGCAGAAGTGACCGAGGCAAAGCAGAAGGTAGCGCAAGCAGAAGAGCAGTTGCTGGCACAACAGCAAACGAACAATTTATTAACCCAGCAATTGCAAACAGAGAGGCAGAGGATCGACCAAAGCGCGATCCAGAAACAAAAGGAATTATCGGAGGCATTGGCACAGTTGAGGACAGCGAATGAGCTAATGATGAAAACGAAAGACGAGCAAATAGCTCAATTGTCGTCACAGCTCGAAATCATAAAGGGCACCCAAAAAGTGGAGGATTTCAGAGCAGAAGCATCACAGATAAACAATGCATTAATATCGCAGATTAGGCTCCTATGTCATCAACTCACTGAGGCAGAACCATTATGTGAGCTAACTACATCTGTATGTCAGCAGGTAGAGAAGGCCAGGAGTGATTTAGACCAAGCTGAGGAAACCATAGCCGCATATCTTGATTGGCAAGATTTTGATGTGGGAAAAGCAGCGAATTTGCCCAGAATCCAAGAAACATACAAGGACATACTCTTCACAGAATGGCACACTCAAGTGATGAAAGCAGAAAGGGCGGCTTCAAGATGTAAATTAACAGCCAGCAATCTGGTTGATCTGGTCAACAACACCCTCTACTTGGCGAACATGATCTCCCAGTGTACACCTGGAAGCATAACAACAGCAAATATGATTGAGCAAACAAGTTATCCTGACTTAGAGGAGAAGGGGAGGTTAATCACTGGGGTTAACACTTTGACTTTCGATGCATATTGGCTCTTTCTGATCAAGCCACACACACAAAGGTCTGCCCTCAAGTGTTTAACAGATGCACTCGGGTGTATAATTCCCGATATTCAAGATGCCACATATGCTGCCCAGCTCAATTCGCGCCTCAACAAACCGCCTGAAGTAGAGCCAATGCTAGCGATAAGTCAGCTCAGGTTTAAAGGCAAAGAGCCTACCTGATGAATCATGCCGCCGATTGCCAGATCGCTGAGGAAGATAGGATGAATATTTATTGATACCAACTTAATAGCATTTCAGTTTCTTAGATATTTAGATTAATTTAGTATTTATAGACCCTTTCATGTTTTTAGAAAGGGTCGTAAAATTTTGTAATAGACTTAAAGACTGAAGTTTGCACTACTGTGCTTCAGCCAATATTCTTTTATGAAACTCGACCAATCGTTCTTAATTTGACGAGGAAGCTTCTTTATGCAATTGCGCACTATTGTCTTTTGTTGGGAATGTTTTCTGAGTTAAAGGAAGAATTGCGACATAGCGATTGATATTTGGGAGTGTTAAGCAGCTTATATGGTACTTCTATCTGTGTCTGTATCCATTCCTTTTATATGAATTGTTATGTAATTATTCTTGCTATTGTTGAATACATGTATGCGCTGTAACAGCAAATCTTTATCTCATTCCACTATTGGATGTTTTATGATATGCCTTTTCCTTTAATCATGCATGTAACAATGATATAAATGATAAAGTGTGGTAATTTCGTTGTTATCGCTTTGCTTAACTATTTATGCACAGCAGTCTTGAATGATTTAATATCTATGTCTTAGAGATGGAGTCATCTATATGCCTGTCTTTAAGCAGAGACCATCAAACGCTACGCTTTAGAAATCAATAAGTCCCCGGGGTAGATCATAGTTATTATATTCTTGCTGATAGTTTTAGTTATTCGCTTATCGCTAGCATAGTCTATAAGTCACTCATCCATCCCGTTTACCTATGTTTTTGGGAAACTGGTCCCATTATCCCCAGTCGGAGCCACTATTCTAAACGGAAAAGGAACTGTATTAAGGTCCGGACCGGGTGGTTTCCCCAATGTTGTTGCTGCGATTTTCGAGGCTTCAACATTTTTGGCGCTAGAAGGAGGGCCTGACTGTGAATGGAAAACAAACCTAAATCTGCAAGCCATTCTAAGAGTAATTCTCCCTCCAAATCCCCTCGGACTTCTCATTCGCATGCTGGTTCACCAGTATCCGAACAAGAAGAAGAGGAATCAACTACCACTGCTCAAACCCATCATACTTCGGAACAATTAAGTCTTGAATCACCTGAAGTTCAGTCTCTTATCCATAAACTTCAGAGTTTCTCGATTTCGCCACAGAGATCTGAGGTATCACACAGAAGTGCGACTTCACAGTTCAAATTACCCCATCCTCTCACCAGACTTCAGAGTGAAAAACTCGGTATTGAACCTACTGAGTTCCCTTTACCAAAAAGGAAAAAGGCAAAGAAAATTACTGAAGGATCTGATAGTGAAGAGCTTTCATCCATATCCTCCATCTCAACTTCTCATCTGCAAAGTCACCCATCCACTCCTCCATCACATAGCAATGTTCACCAGGGATTAGGTGTTGTAACATCCCAACCTGCTCACTCCTCAATATTGTTTCCTTCCCAGCCATCTGGAATTCCAGCGGTAGTATCATCTACTACTGCTATTATAATGGCAGACCCATGGACAAGACCTGGTGCAGTCAATATGCCTGCACCATTGCATCCATTACCAGATCTTCCTGAAAAATGGTTGCCCAAGTTTAATCCAGATAATGGGACCCAAGCTGAGGAACATATCAATAATTTCATGTTGGCAGTCAACTTGAAAGGAGTAACAGAAGAAGATGTTGTTGTTAGGCTTTTCCCTTACACCTTGCAAGGATCAGCAGGATCCTGGTATTTTTCTCTACCCTCTGGTTCCATTACTAGTTGGAACACTTGCCAAGAGCAGTTTCTTACCAAGTATGGAGATGATAGGTCTTTGGCTACTTTAATAAATGATCTCTCCAATCTGAGAATAGAGCATAGGGAACCAATAAAGGAATTTAATGCCAGATTCAATAAGCTCCTGAACAAAATCCCTACAGCTTCCAAACCAAGTGAACAAATTTGGAGCGAATGGTATATAACAGCTTTGCCTGCCAATATAGCCATTTTTGTAGACAGGGCTGGGAAACCTACCTTAGCCGAAAACATGAAAGAAGCACTTGCTGTGGAAAAGCGCATTAATGCTCTGGAAAAGAAAGCTGCTCTGGAAGACGGAAAAGCCAAAAAAGTCTCTTTTAAAGAGGATTCTAAGAAGAAAACCTCAAAAGATCCATATGACATGGAGGGTTTGCAAAAGGTCCTGAAAACTTTGTCTAACGAAATGGTTGACATAAAGAAATAGGTAGCCGAAACCTCAAACAAAAGACCATTTAGGACCTATATGAGAACTGAATCAAAGCCACCGAATGTCATATCTAACGTAGATTCAGAGCAAGAAGAAGAGGAGGAGGAAACAACCTCACAAACTGATGATGAAGAAGAAGTAGCTGAATTCCATGGAATGTGGGATTTTATACTCCCTAACTCTGATACCGATAACGAAGAAGAAGCCTTCCCAGTCACTACAAGAAGTAGAAGTACTCCTGACCCTATCCAGGCCACTTCAAAGAAAAGGAGTGCAGGTGCTGCCACAACAAAGGAAAAGGTACCTCCAAAGAAATCACCTGCAGTAGGTCCCCAAGACCAGCCTTCAACTTCTAATTCTCCCTCAACATCTAAAACGTTGGTGGTATCCGATTCAATGGAATACAACATTGTTGATGACATGAAGAAAACTAAAGCAAACATAACCATGTTTGAACTTAGTAAATTAAAGCATCAGCAAAAATTACTTCTTAAAGAATTGAATGTTGTTCCTTCTACACCTCTTCCCAGTGCTAAAGTTGCTAATGATTCAGGCCAACCTCCTCCAAGTATGGTTGAAGCTACTGATTCAGTTCTGATTGGAGATAGATCAAATTCTCATACTCCACCATTCCTTCTAACCTATGAGATCTATAATCAAAACCTGCACAACTGTTTAATTGACTCAGGGGCATCATCTAACATAATGCCTGCTTCAGTTTGCTCTAAACTGAACATTGAACCCCAGAAGTGTGCCATCCATATTGTACAGTTGGACAGAACTAAAGTACAGGTTGTGGGAGAAATTAATTCCGTAACTATCAGGTTGTCTGCTGATCCTAGGATAGTACAAAGGATTGATATCTTAATAGCTGATATACCTGAGTTTTATGGTTTAATCTTGAGCAGGGACTGGTCCGAAAAATTGCATGGGTATATTTCCATCGATTGGTCGCATGTGTGGCTTCCCTATAAGGGTAAGCCAAATCAAATAAGGATCGATCGAGAAAAACATATGACCCACACAGTTACTGAATTTGAACAAGAAAACCCGCCCGTGGCATTCAATAACAACATTTTGGGGAATTATTCATCAGAGTCATTCTTTGGCAACTTTGTTTCCCAACCCTCACCTTTCTCAGTTAATCATTTTTCATCTCAGATTGAGAATTTTTCACAAACAGATAAATCTAGATGTTTCAATGATGATGAGAAAACGGTAAATATGGTTGCTAATTTGCCTTTATTTTGGTCTTTATACTTTGATGGCTCCAAGTCAAGTGAAGGCTTAGGAGCGGGATGTGTTTTGGTTAGTCCACATGGGGAAAAAACAATGTTGTCTTGTAGATTAGAATTTGAATGCACTAACAATACGGCCGAATATGAAGCCTTAGTCCAGGGATTATATAAAGCAATCGGCCTTAAAGTAAAATACCTTAAAGTATTTGGTGATTCTGAAATAATTGTTAAATAGGTGAGGAATGCAATTCATTGTCTTTCAAATCACCTCAAGCATTATCAATCGCTAGTGCAAGATCTTACCTCACATTTCTCAGCATTCAACATTTCCTCAATTCCTAGGTCACAGACTCAGCAGCTGACCTACTAGCCAACGTAGCTTCCAAGCTTCTGCCTTCTGAAGACTACAGTCTTGATAGATTCTCTGTAGAATTGATTTTTAGGCCTTCAGTTCCTGATAATGTCACTAACTGGAGAGTATTCAACCATGATGAGGATATTTTACAATTCTTAACCTCTGAAAAGTCCTGTGATAATCAAATCATTGAAGAAAATGAGCATGACTCACAAATGAAAGAATCACCTCAAGAAAATGCAATTCCTAAGCCTGTAGTAAAGCTAGAAGATCTTTATGATATTAAAGACAGGTTTAGACCTGTAATTAATGCAAAGCTCCAAAGCTCTACCCTAAGGTTTGAATTGATAAATTTAGGTACTGAGCAAGCTCCTCAAAATATCAATTTAGGAATAGGACTTTCTTCAAATGAAAAGGAGGCATTCATTAGATTGTTAAAGAAAAACAAACAAATCTTTGCTTGGAAATATGATGATTTGAAGACTTATGACACATCTATTATCCAACACACCATTCCTATGCTTCCCGATCAAAAACCAATCTAGCAGAAGTTAAGAAAAATACACCCAAATTTAGAGAGCCAAATAAAGTCAGAACTTAACAAACTCCTGAAAGCCAAGATTATTTTTCCAGTCCGACATTCAAACTGGGTCTCTAATATGGTGCCAGTCAGAAAGAAAAATGGCGACAGTCGAATTTGTATTGATTTCAGGAACCTGAACAAAGCAAGCTTGAAAGAAAATTTCCCATTACCTACTATGGAGCAAATACTTCAATCAGTGGCAGGCTCTGAATTGATGTCCTTTCTGGATGGTTTCTCATGATACAACCAAGTTTTGGTTCATCCTGATGACCAACTTAAAACTACATTTAGGACAAAATGGGGAACATATGCATATCAGAAAATGCCTTTCGGGCTTATAAATGCAGGAGCGACATTCCAAAGAGCTATGGATACAGCTTTTAGAGGGTTGACTAATAAAACAGTAGTCGTCTATTTAGATGATATAATTGTATTCTCTAAAGAGAGGTCTAATCATTTGCATGACTTAAGCCAGATTTTTCAGCGATGCAAGAGGTATGGTATTTCTCTGAACCCTAAAAAGTCATTCTTTGTTCTCGACCAAGGGAAGCTCTTGGACTTTATTGTGTCCGAAAATGGCATTTATATTGATCCTGATCGGATCAAAGAAATCTCTGAAATCCCATTCCCTCACAATAAAAAATCGATGCAGTCGTTTTTAGGCCAGATAAATTTCGTTAAAAGATTTGTTCCAGATTTTTCTCAAATTGTTTTGCCACTTCAAACAATGATTAAGAAGAATTCAGTCTTTAAGTGAGGATCAGCGGAAAAGGAAGCTTTTGATCTAATCAAGCAATCAATAATCAGTGCCCCAGCCTTAAGTACTCCAAATTTTTCCAATCATTTTACATTGTATACTATTGCATCCGACTTATCTTATGCTGCAGTACTCACGCAATTAAATGATGACAATTTGGAAGCACCTATCTCATTCTTTAGTTCAAATCTTCAGGGTGCTGAATTGAATTACTCTGACGTAGAAAAACAAGCCTTTGTCGTATTTAAAGCAGTCAAGCATTACAGACCCTTCCTTTTGAAAACCCACACAAAAGTTATAGTTCCTTTCCCAGCAGTTAGGCAACTATTAATCCAAAGGGAACTAGGTGAAAAAAGAGCAAATTGGGTCACAGCGCTTCAAGAATATGACTTAGAAATTAAACCAGCAAAGATTGTTAGAGGTCAAGGTTTTTGCAGGATATTGGCAGGAGCATCCAACCTTCCAGAATCAGGAGATACAAGTCAAACTGAAGAAATCAATCAGCTAAGTGCCACTGATTCTCAATCACAATATGCAGATTTAATCTTTTTCTTGAAAAATGGTTATGCCCCCACACATTTGTCTTACAAAAACAAAAGGGCCAATAGGTTAAAAGAAAAGAATTTCACTCTTATTGATGATGTGCTTTTTAAGCGGAATTATGATTCTATCTTGTTAAGATGCCTTGAGAGACTTGAAGCTCAAAAGGTTTTGCAGGAGCTACATGATGGACCGGCAGGAGGACATTTTGGAGCAGACATAACAGCTCACAAGGTTATTCATGCTGGGTATTATTGGCCTACTCTGTTTAGAGATTCCCACGAATATGTAAGAAAATGTTTCAACTTCCAGACTTCTAGTGGAAGACAACGTAAATCAGCCTTCCCTTTGCAACCAGTCAACATTGAACAACCATTTGAGCAATGGGGATTGGATATTATTGGGGAGATTACTCCACCATCTTCCAAACAACATAGGTATATCCTCACTGCTACTGATTATTTTACTAAGTGGGTGGAGGCTATTCCTTTGAAGACAGCAAATTCAGAGGCAATCATTGAATTCATAGATCAATTCATCATTACCAGGTTTGGTGTCCCAAATTCTCTTGTTTTTGATAATGCTTCCTATTTCTCAGGCAATGCTATGTTTGATTTTGCTATTAAAAGAGGGTTTAAACTGAAATATTCTGCTAATTATTATCCCCAGTGAAATGGCTTAGCTGAATCTACTAATAAGAATCTGATCAAAATCATTAAGCGAACTATTGAACAGAATCATAGAAACTGGCACAAATCTTTGATGTTTGCATTATGGGCTGATAGAATAACGCAAAAGGCTTCTATAGGATCTTCCCCATTTAATCTGGTATATGGAAAAGAAGCAGTATTGCCTACAAATCTTGTTCTTCCCTCTTTAGCCCTAGTACAGTACATTGAGGAAACTCCTTCTTCTTCTATCCAGTTTAGACATGATCAAATTCTCAAATTAGAAGAGGAGAGAGAAAAAGCTAGAGTCACTCATGCCAAACATCAGCAAATCATTAAAGCAGCTTTTGACTCAGTCTCATCCGGTTCAAAACAATTTCAAGTCGGTGACTTAGTTCTGAAATGGGACAAAGCCCATGAAGATAAAGGAAAGCACACCAAGTTTCAGAAGATGTGGCTTGGACCATTTCAGATCTGTGAAAAGGTAGGCCATTCGACCTTTGTACTGCAAGACTTATCAGGGTTGAGAGATTCTCTCCCTCTTAATGGCCTGATCTTGAAGAAATTCTTTAATTGAGGAGGTAACCCCTTCTCCTTTTAGTTTGGTAGATTTTTGTAGTTTGTAGGATTTGCAGAAAATAATGTTGTAAGATATCTTCCATTGACCTTTTGCTGTATTTGAAAAGTTGTCTCACAGGAGTAGTATGAATATTTGCTTTTAAATAATAGAACTCTTAACCAAAAGGGATAATTTCTAGGAAATTAGATATCTTTGTATTCTGAAACCACAGTCCAACTTTTGTAAACTCCTCTCAAAACATAGAAGTACTGTAAATCATTTTCTGTTTTCAAAATTGGTCTCAAAAGGTTATCCATATTAAGATAGAAGCTAATCCAATTCCATCACCTTCAACTCTTGACCTGTCATCCATTTGCTCTTAAGGAGAAGATTGTTCACCCCATTCACTAAAGTTTATGATTACTCAGAGTGTAATTCTAAAATATAAGAGATTAAAGATAAGAGGTCTTATTACAAGCCTGCTTACCATGTTCATAGGAAAATAGTTTGACTGACATTACCAATACTGCATATCAAAACAGGGTAATGGCTTGGAATTACAAGACAAGGGGTCTCATCATGAGCCAGCTTGTTCAGTTAGATTACTACCAGTGAATGGCATTGTCAACAGCTGGCCACCAAACCAGGACAATGGCTTTTTATCTTATCAATAACAAAGAAGAAAAAGGAAATGAAATACAAAATATGAAAACATGTTTTGAATTCATTCTGTTAGTCACACTCTTAAGTGAATGGAGCAATGGACAATAGCATCGTTAAAAGGTATCCCTGTCGAGAATATAAACGTTTGCTGGTAGCAGAGGCTCTACCTATGAGAGAGGAGTTCATTTTAAAGGCTGATTTGGAAAAGTTTTCTGTTTTATCATTATAAACCAATAAAGGCCTATTTTAAAGCTTAGAATGCATTTATTTTCTTAAAAAAGGGAGGAAGTTAACAAAATAATTTCACTTTATTCAGAATGCATAGATATCTAGTTATATTAGAATTTTCCCCTTTTGATTGAAACTCTATTTGAAAAAGCTTAAGTGTTTTTATCGGTTCCAGAGATAACTGGTTCTTCCAGCGAATCGCCAATTGTTGTGCTCTACAACAACCCCCCATTTCATATCATTTTTATTTATAAAGGTTAACATATGAAATGGGTCCCTTTGAAAGTTTAATTGGTATCAATACTTCTATTGTTCAAAAAGGTCCGATAATCAAATGAGCTCATTTATTTAAAGCCTTTCGAACAACCATTTTTCAACAAATAAAACAATCTTTTATTATTGCGATAAAGCGATCGCAAGATCGCATATCGCAATGACATGGAAAACACATATAAGTGGAACATTGGTCTCCGCAGATGCGATTTCGCTATCGGTGATCGGCAATACTCCATACACATCTTAAAAGCATACATAACATAAGCTCCGACGCGATGCGCAATCGGCGATCGGCTATCGGCGATACTTCATATACAGTCAAAGAACTTTAAGTTATTTACCCCGATCCGATGCAATTTCGCAATCGGCAGTCGGCAACATCCCATGCACATTAATAAGGCGCCCAGGTCTTACCCCTGATGCGATGCGATATCGGCGATCGGGGAATCAGCACTTCACTCTAAATGCACCTTGTTATATTTCTTCACACTAATCCGATGCGATGTCGCAATCGGCGGTCAGGAGAATCCTATGCTTATGATTATATAATACCTATTCTCCTAAAGCGATGTGATATCGCTATTGGCAATCGGCATCTCAAAAGACATAACTTAAAGATCTAAAGTATTATTGATATCCGATCGATAGAGCGCGGATTTCGAAGAAAGCCGTTAAATGGAGGAATAAGGTGATGTATTCGTATTTAAAGTTTTTCCCCTTCAATTAACGATCACCTGCACTCAACCGCCAAAATATCCATAGCACGCTTAAGAGAGTCATTCAGCCAGATAATGGTGTAATAAGCATTTAAGGAGTAGCAGGCCTTAAACGGCCATTTAATGTATCTGTAATATCTTCTCATTGATTGGATCCGCAGCCATTTTTGAGAGTTAATCTCTCAGCACGCTTCGATTGATATACCTTTCCCACCATAGGTCTTCATTATTATATTTCTATGTAAAGATTTTTCTTGCCTTTGCGCAGAATTCATCTTGTGAGAGAAGCTTGAGCAAGATGGGAAAGAAATATAAGAAGTCTGCGGGTTCCTCTACTACATCAGTTGCAGGACAAGCTACCACAGATAAAAAGAAGGGTTTAATATCAGATACTACATGCACAGGTCTCACCAGAGCTACATGGCAAGGCACTTATAATCTTCTCGAGGCCGAACAACCAGTAATAAGAGTGACAGAAGCCAGTGTGGACTTACTCAAGAAGTCTGATTGCACTCTCAAAGATTTGCCCGACTCTTTCCTTCACAGGATAGCGGCTAGAGAACAGATTCTCCCCTACACAGACGTCGTGCGATGGGCGATTGAAGAAATTCCAATCCTGGACAGAACTTTTAGCACCAGAGATGGGAGGATTTTCGGATCGTTCAAGGTAGCTCATCTAAGGCAAATGTATCATTTGCCCGAGCCAGAGAAGGTGTATAACAAGACGTTCCTGGAAAAATTTGCAAGTGATAATGAAGTGGAATCTGAACCCATCCGGGATTGGAGGCAGAATCCGGCCAAACACAAACACGAGTCTTCCGGTAAGTACTCAGTCGATTCTTTGGCTTCTCCCTATTGCTATGCGGGAATAATGATGTGTAGATTATGGGGATTACATGACTCTGCTAACTTCACCATAGAGATGGTTCCTCTAATGCAGGCAGCAGTAAACAACATAATTATGGATTGGGCCACTATTCTCTCTGATAAACTAGCCGTAGCTGTTCGTGATTATAGAGCTAATTATGTTGTCACTGAAAGGAAAATTCCCCCGTTTTATTACAGTGCATATATTTTAGATACATTATGTTTCAATTCTGAATTTCCCGTCCTCGGTTGGAGGTGGACTGCCCAAGACCCCTCACCCATTCATATATACCACCAGAAATTGTGGAAGTCTTCTTACAAGCACCATCTGTACCAAATCTGCAATGGCTTTATGGTTCCCATTCATTATTCTATTTTTGATAAACCCATTCCCAAGATCTCCTATCTAGCCTCGTTTGATTTACCGGCGGTAGCAAGTTGGTTTGGAGAAGAGAGATTTACCTACATTAGAGTTTTCGGCAGCCAAGCCAATCCGCATGTTCTCCCTTTGTACATTCCAGATAAACTGCTATCAAGAGAAATCGCCTATCAGATTATGGCTGAGAGTACTACACAGACTCTCAAGAAAGAAAAGAAGAGGGGCTGGCCCTCTTTTCCCTTGAGAATTGGTGTCTATACTCTGCATGATCTCAAACATGCAGAAAAGGAAGCCACAAAGATTCAATCCTTAACTTTGGCCACTATCCCAAATAGGCTATATGATCCAAAGAAAGTTGCCTATACTGCATTAGAACAGGCCAAATTGACAAAATTTGACCATCAAGAAGATATGTTTGATGACTTGTTCGTTGCCTCCGAATCAATAGGTCAGGCTAGAGAACTCGCTAGGATGAAATATAATGATGAAGGGTTAACTGAGTTCAATAAACTTAGAGAGCAGAGGTTGCAAACTTTGCCTCTAGATTTACTGGCAACAACCCCAACGACATCTTCAAGCGAGCCTGGTCGGCAACAGTCAAGCCAGCCCCCTGTTATAACAAAAGATCAAAAAAAAGAACAGGAGGAAAGGCAAAAGAAGCAACAGGCAGAGAGACAGAGGAAAGAATAAGTGGAAAGGAAAAAGAAAGAACAAGTGGAAAGGCAAAAGAAAGAACAAGCAGAAAAGCAGCAGAGAGCACAAATAGAACAAGAGGAAAGAAAGAAGAAAGAGATAGAGGAACAGCAAAAAAGGGAACAAGAGGAGAAACAGGAAAAAGAACAGGCAGATAGGCAAAAAAGGAAACAAGAGGAAAAAGAGCGGAGCGAGTCCCAAGCCGAGAAGCAGAAACAAACCACCATTGATTCCGAATTGCTTCAACAGTGGAAGCAATTTGACTCTATTATCAGTGGAATGGAATGTTCCAAAGATACGGACACCTCCAAAACAAATGACACACAGGACATCACTTCTCCTCAGGTTCTAAGTGGAACCAGTGGCCCACCCATTTCTAAGGATGTTGAGGTAATTCCTAAAGACCCTTCCGATCAAATCGTTCTCCAGGTGGAAGATATTCCTCCCCTGGATGTTTTCTACAGCCCAAGGCATAGAGCAGTTGTAAGGTGATCAAGGAAAAGACGAAGGACTGATCAACCTTCTATCGTTCCTGAGCAAACAGTCACGGGTAATATAGTATGGAAGGAGGAATTGGACCCCTCCGATGACCTAACAAAGTTGTCACAGTATGCAGGAGCCTATTCTGCAGCGATATTGATAAGGCATCGGAGGTAAGTCTTCTACTGAAGACTAAGGACCAAGAAATTTTTGCACTACAGGCAGAAGTGACCGAGGCAAAGCAGAAGGCAGCGCAAGCAGAAAAGCAGTTGTTGGCACAACAGCAAACGAACAATTTATTAACCCAGCAATTGCAAACAGAGAGGCAGAGGATCGACCAAAGCGTGATCCAGAAACAAAAGGAATTATCGGAGGCATTGGCACAGTTGAGGACAGCGAATGAGCTAATGATGAAAACGAAAGACGAGCAAATAGCTCAATTGTCGTCACAGCTCGAAATCATAAAGGGCACCCAAAAAGTGGAGGATTTCAGAGCAAAAGCATCACAGATAAACAATGCATTAATATCGCAGATTAGGCTCCTATGTCATCAACTCACTCAGGCAGAACCATTATGTGAGCTAACTGCATCTGTATGTCAGCAGGTAGAGAAGGCCAGGAGTGATTTAGACCAAGCTGAGGAAACCATAGCCGCATATCTTGATTGGCAAGATTCTGATGTGGGAAAAGCAGCGAATTTGCCCAGAATCCAAGAAACATACAAGGACATACTCTTCACAGAATGGCACACTCAAGTGATGAAAGCAGAAAGGGCAGCTTCAAGATGTAAATCAACTGCCAGCAATCTGGTTGATCTGGTCAACAACACCCTCTACTTGGCGAACATGATCTCCCAGTGTACACCTGGAAGCATAACAACAACAAATATGATTGAGCAAACAATTTATCCTGACTTAGAGGAGAAGGGAAGGTTAATCGCTGGGGTTAACACTTTGACTTTCAATGCATATTGGCTCTTTCTGATCAAGCCACACACACAAAGGTCTGCCCTCAAGTGTTTAACAGATGCACTCAGGTGTATAATTCCCGATATTCAAGATGCCACATATGCTGCCCAGCTCAGTTCGCGCCTCAACAAACCACCTGAAGTAGAGCCAATGCTATCGATAAGTCAGCTCATGTTTAAAGGCAAAGAGCCTACCTGATGAATCATGTCGCCGATTGCCAGATCGCTGAGGAAGATAGGATGAATATTTATTGATACCAACTTAATAGCATTTCAGTTTCTTAGATATTTAGATTAATTTAGTATTTATAGACCCTTTCATGTTTTTAGAAAGGGTCGTAAAATTTTGTAATAGACTTAAAGACTGAAGTTTGCACTACTATGCTTCAGCCAATATTCTTTTATGAAACTCGACCAATCGTTCTTAATTTGACGAGGAAGCTTCTTTATGCAATTGCGCACTATTGTCTTTTGTTGGGAATGTTTTCTGAGTTAAAGGAAGAACTGCAACATAGCGATTGATATTTGGGAGTGTTAAGCAGCTTATATGGTACTTCTATCTGCGTCTGTATCCATTCCTTTTATATGAATTGTTATGTAATTATTCTTGCTATTGTTGAATACATGTATGCGTTGTAACAGCAAATATTTATCTCATTCCACTATTGGATGTTTTATGATATGCCTTTTCCTTTAATCATGCATGTAACAATGATATAAATGATAAAGTGTGGTAATTTCGCTGTTATCGCTTTGCTTAACTATTTATGCACAGCAGTCTTGAATGATTTAATATCTATGTCTTAGAGATGGAGTCATCTATATGCCTGTCTTTAAGCAGAGACCATCAAATGCTACGCTTTAGAAATCAATAAGTCCCCAGGGTAGATCATAGTTATTATATTCTTGCTGATAGTTTTAGTTATTCGCTTATCGCTAGCATAGTCTATAAGTCACTCATCCATCCCGTTTACCTATGTTTTTGGGAAACTGGTCCCATTATCCCCAGTCGGAGCCACTATTCCAAACGGAAAAGGAACTGTATTAAGGTCCGGACCGGGTGGTTTCCCCAATGTTGTTGCAGCGATTTTCGAGGCTTCAACAGGAGGTTATCCCTTTCTCTATGTTCGCCCAAGCATAGGCTTTCTTGTTAAGTAATAAATGAGTGGATGAAAGTTCGCATGGCACTGTTGGATCTATGCTTAAAATTAAAAGGTCTTTAAATCAAAGAGTTTGGGCCAGAGAAAAATCATAGGTAAGAGCTAGCCAAATCAATAAGTGAGTAATAAGAATAGGTAGAAAGCAGTGTCGATAAACCCTGTAGCAGTAAGATAAGGTCCTGTGCCGACCGGACTTACAAAAAACAAGAACCTTGAAAGCGGAGTCTATGGAGGGAGTTCTGTCTTCTCTTTATTCACTCTCTAGTTACCGACATGATACATTTCTTCCCCTCAAACAAAGCAAAGGTGACTTGCCTTAAAAGAGATCCGTCATAGACTAAGAGTCTAACTAAAGACTTACTTTCATTTGTTCTATTTAGGTGTTATGTCCCAGAGACTTGCTCGTATCTCTAGTTACCGACATTCCACATTTTCTTCAATTATATAAAAAATGATTACCAGTTACCTGTGTTATAGAGATCCAGGAAAGTATGTCTTTTCATGGCCCATAGTTGGCCACTAGTCAGGCTTTCAATATCCCTTGCTTTCCAAATTATGGACCTTTAGACTTCATTAAATTCGTTAGCTAAGTGGGATGGTACTAGTGAAAGCCCATAGATGAAGTACAGGGAAGACAGGCCTTGATATGTATCTGTACCAGTGAATGGCTTAAAGGTAAGCCATATGCTTTCCCTTATATTAGGGGAAGTACAGTGGGACGTGAAGTCTCTTTGCTATGATGTTATGAGAAGACAGTGAAAGCCCCTCTTTGGCATATATTTAGTATGCTTTAATTAGGGTGATGGATTGAGGTCATACAGTGAACCATTTAAAGTTAATCTCAATCTCTTCGGCCCACCCAGTTCTCTCTTAAGGGCCCCAGTGAAAGGGAAACAAGCTTGATATGATGTAAGCATAAAGTGAAGTGGCTTATCTTTACCATAATCTGTGCATAGAAGATACAACCATCAAAAGTTTTTGGTTACCTGTCAAGCAGGATTCGGGTCTCGAGCCGAACTTCCTATGTTCATCTTGTGCAACTTCACAGGCTACTAATAAGGCTACTCATATGTGTCTGCACCATTTTCTTTCATTTTTATTGAACCTTCTAACTCCTAGAAGGATAGAAGCTACAACTCTTCCAGATCATCATCTTGTCCTTCATCCTGCCCCACTTTCCTACAACAAAGTGGTTCATTGTCGTTCCAAATATTTGAAACTAGCCATCTTGTGGTGTTGTGAGCATAGCATAGTGAGGAACTAGTACCACAACTTATCTGCGAACAAAATTTGATAACTATTAGTGCTGTTGTAATCTCAGGAGTATTGATATTATAATAAAAAGAAGCACAAAAAGTAATATTGAAGCATATTTAGTCTACTTCCTGGAGTCTTCATGAAGATACCAAGCCCTCATAATAGGCCTTAAGGTATACAGGAATCTATGCACCCAATATTCACATTGAAGGCCTTCTCGCTCCCACTTATGTAGAAAGTTTTCTATGTGAATTGTAGGGTGGGTCTCTCTCCCCTTCGTACTGCTCTACCAACTTCATCGATTCCCCATTAGCTAAGGACAAATCCTTGCCCCCCGAAGGGAACAAGAAGTTTCACACATTACATTTGAAGTCAAGGGTGGGGGGAATTCACCTGTGTACTATAGCTAGTTGAACTGTAGCCCAAGTGCTTAGAGTCTTCTTACGCATAGCCCACTAGTGAGAAGGGGTGGCCTTCAATACCACATCTAATGCAGGTACTCCTTGTTCTTCCAAAAATCTATATTCCAGAGTGAAAATCTTCTACATTACCAATCCCATCATAAATAGGAGGGTCTCTAAGCTTAGATCCAATTCAATGAACAAACTTTAGTGAAACACACTGTCGAGTGGAAATCTCATGGTTACAGCCTCGCCAATTGTACATCACTTATTCAAAGTCATCATCAAAAGAATGGATACTCTGCCAACTAACTAACCCATCTACAGTAGGGTTTAGATCCTCTTATCACCATCCTGTTATTAGATTGTAGATCTGATTCATAATGGTATCTTTCAAATTGTCTTTGGTAGGTTTGGTGTACCTTTGGCCCTGATAAGGATCTAGAGGTTGTACTACTATGGTACTATCTACCTCTAATAGTTTCTTTCTTCAAAGACAGTGTTGTTGTAAAAATTCCACTCGATCCCCAATAAATCGAGATAGGGATCCCTCTCTTCCACAATCTCGATGACCTCCACACATTATCCTACCACCCAATAGGAAAGATGTGGTACTGGTTGGCCAGACATAATTGAATAGGAGAGTAAACCAATTTCCCCATCATTTCCTAGGATTTATTTGGTAGAATATTCACATCAGATCTTAGGTCTAGCATCATATCCTAGAGATAATAGCCATCCACTTTTGCCTCTAGTTTGAATTCCTTCTCGGTTCTCATCTTTCTCCTTAGATGGGATGACGATTCCTTATACGTTGGGAGAATCTAGAAAAATAAGATGGTGAGAGTATAAGTTCTTTCCTATTCCAAACCTTATGATTCATATCATACAACCTTCCTTTCTGTGCCTCCCTTCAATCAGGTATAAGTACCTACATGTCTGTCTTTCTTAGTCAGTCTATTAGTCTTTCTTTCCTACCTCTAGAACCTGGATAGAAGTCTATTACAGAAAGCAACCTGGACGCAATAGGTGATAAAGTACGAGACATTGCCACGAAATTACTACAGAAATTGGAATAATAGTACATTCAGTCCTTAGGGGGAGTGCAGATGGGTCTTTGAGAGCTACAACTCCAAACAACCAAGCTCCAAGCATATGTCAGTAAAGTAAGCAAAGCAGCAAGTAGTTTGTCGCCAGAACAAACTACCGGTGCAGAGCTAGTCCTGTGGCCAACAACAGACGTGCGCATCTTTCCTTTGCCTATAGGTTTAGTATGTGCCAAGATAGTGGAACAACACACCCAACTTGATCACATACCGAAGATGGGCCTGAACCTTGCCATGATGCCATTAGAGACATTGCATGAGTTGCTACACAAAATTTCAGGAGAGCTTCATCTCCGGGAACAACGAGCACTTGGTGTTGTCAATGAGATCAAGGTACATAACCGGCAATTGTTCACCAAGAAGACACAGATTTTGGAAGAAAAGGAGGTGCTCTAGGTGCATAGCTCACGATTGGAGTTAGCACTCACCGAGGCCTGCATAACAGTTCCGGAGTTCCATATTCCGGAGGACACACAGCCAGAGGCAAAGATTAGAAAATTGGCTATTGGCGTGCACGAGGCATAGGCCGAGGTTATTCGAGTTCAATTCGAACTCAATATGAAGATAACTAAGTTTCAATTGAAGGAGAAGCCATCGATTCCACCAGAGGTTTGGGAGCAACGCGGAACCGTGATTAAGGAAGGATTGGCCACTCTCGATGCCACCATTGCAGAGTACACAACATTATTCGAGTAGGCGACGGAACTGGTAACTACTATGCAAGAAGATACAAATCTACAGAAGTTGAATACAGAAGCTAAGGAGCTACAGAAGTAGTACAAGGAAGTCAGTGCAATGATGCGTTCTATTGCTCTAGCACAGTGCCTAACCAAGTTGCAGGAAGGGAAGCAGCTCCTCGCACAGGTTGAGGCAGCACAGAAGAAGGAGGCCTTACTTAAGGCCAAATTGGAGCCCTGGTTAGATGAAGCCTACCAGGTCACGAACAACATTCAGGAGAAGCTGACGGGCTTGTAGCAAGCACAAAAAAATATCAAGTTGGTCATGGAAGGACCAGCTACAGGACGACTCGTCAAAGAGATTAAGTAGGCAGCTATGCAGAGCACTGTCGAGGTGGTCGTTGTACAGGTGGAGCTGGGGGATCTTCACAACAAGATCACCATGCCAGCTGAGTGACTCGAGGGTGAGTCACGACCTTTGTGTTGGGGGGCTGTTGAGATGGGGTCCCCTGGGTCAGTTTTGGGGTTGAAAGCCCAAGTTTTGATGTAAATTTTGTAAAAAGACGTAAACTCTCCATGATTTGTGGAAGCGAAGCACGTAGGTAGTTAGGATTCAACAAGGGTTTTTACCCTTGTTTATGTAAAGTTAAGTCAGTTTTTAGATTTTAAGTCAGTTTTGAGATCCACCCATGTTGCGCGGACCATGGGATTTTATGTAAAAATATATAAATAGGTGTGTCTTAGAGAGTCTAAGGCAATTAATTAAGAAGTTGATGAAGAATGGATGGATTCTTAGAGGAGATTACGCAGAAGTGAGTTGTAGAGAAGGGAAAGGCTCCGTAGTTGAGTGCGTGGAGGCCTAGAGAAGAGTCTGCAGCTGAGTGTGCGGACCCCTGCAGCTGAGTGCGCAGGGCAGTTTTGAGTCTGTAATACCATATTGAATATCAATAAAGAAGATTGTTGGAGAAATTCATGTGTTTATCTACTTACTTCCGTTATTTATGTTTGTGATATATGCTATAGTAGATAAATGTCTTTATGAATTATTGATGTATTCATATGCGACTCTGTCAGATAAGTCTTGCTAACCATACGCTATGTATGTTAAGTATTTACGCGAAGCTTATACTACATTCTATTGTATTTATTGAATACTTAAGTAGATTTGTGTGAACTGAGATCTAGGGTTGTTTTATGGTGTGCATAAGTGGATGTTTGATCTATTAAAGGTCCGCAAAACCCTATTTTAGACCTTCGCGGAGGTCTAAGGTCTGTTAGGTGAAGTGCAATACCGAGCCCTAGGGGCTTATAGATCTGTGCAGATGCAGATCTAGGGCAATAAAGGACATCACATTGATCTCTAAATGTATAAACTTGGTTCCATCATCCCCCCATATTGCTTTGGGTGAGACTTTGACCTGCGCTACGCAGGTTGATGCCAAAAGGGCCAGTAGTGTAGGGTTTTGTTTGGCGCAATTAACTCTGAACCTAGGTTAGGACCCACTAATCCAACACTGTGAATGGAATGTTGTAGATCTCTTCAAATTTGTGTCCATTTTATCCCACAATGTAGTCCAGAATGCACTGAGACATCTTGTATCCCTATCTGAAATTATGCTCCTTGGTATCACGAAGTGCACCTAGACCTATTCAAAGAACAAGTTTGATGCTTCTTGCCTGCTGATGATCTTTTTACAAGGCATCAGAACACACATCTTGTTGAACCTATCAACTACCATGAACAAGTAGTCATGTCCCTTCCTGGTTGTCAGTAAACCTCCCACAAAGTCCATGGAAATGTTTTCCCAAGGACGAGTAGGTATAGGTAAGGAATGATATAGACCCTATTTCCTATTGCTAGTCTTGCTAGTACAACAAAGCATGCATCCTCTTATGAACCTAACTGCCCTCTCATGCATTTTGGGCCAATATGCATACCTATGCAAGTTAGCCATGGTATTCCCTACACCAAAGAGCCCTGCAACTTTGGAGGTGTGAGCCTCTTTGATCAGCTTCAATCGCTCACCTTTAGGAACACACAACTTATCCAACCTGTAGAGTAACCCATCCCGGAGATGTTAGTCAACCATGATATTGCCATCATGCACATCACTCTAACTCTACAACTGTTGATACACATCCTTGAAGTCCTCATATTCTAAATATGCCTCTCTGTATGCATCATGGGTGAATGGATCCACATGCATAAAAGTCCCAAAGTTGTGATCTTTGGTGTGGGTGGCCTTGAAATCTTGTTGGCCAACTTGTTTTTGCTTCCCTTCTTATACTTGACCACCAAATGAAACTTTTAACCCCATCCATTTGTAATTCCTAGTCTATTGTAGCTTACTCTCGGCCTACAAGTATTCTAATGGCTAGTGATCTATGTGAATTATTGTATCCTTTGCCATCAGATAGAACTTCCACTTCTTCACAGCTTGCACCATGGCATAGATCTCCTTATCGTAGGTAGGGTAGTTAGGAACTGCCATATGAAATACTTTAGAGTAGTAGCATATATGCCTTCCTCCCTGCATCAAGACAACTCCCATAGCATACCCACTCACATCTATCTCCACTTCAAAGGCTCGCTGCAATTTTGGTACTGCTAGAACTAGTGCTTGGCTGGTCTTCTTCTTTAGCTCTTCGAAAACCCTTTGTTGAACTTTTCCCCACAGGAAACTCTTGCCAATTATTGTTGTGGCATGAGCGGTGCTGCTACTGCTAAAAACAAGGCTATGATTTTCCTTAGGTATTGTGTTGCCCCAATGAAACTCCTGACCTCAGAAACATTAGTAGGCACCGATCATTTCATGATGGCCTCCATATTAGAAGTATCTATCTTCAACTCTCCTCCTCGGATCATGTACCCCAATTACAACAAAGACTATTGCACAAACTCGCACTTCTTGATATTTGCTAGCAGTTGGTGCTTCTTCAATGTTTCCAACACCTACATCAAATGTGAAATATGCTCCTCCAAGGTAGCACTATATAACATTATATCATCCAAATAGACAATAACAAATGAATCTATAAAAGGCTGTAATACATCATTCGTTAATCTCACTAACGTATTTTCTGCATTACATAAACCAAATGGTGTGACTAACCACTCATACAAACCTTGCCTAGTTTTGAAGGCGGTATTCCAGGTGTCTTCTTCTTTGACTCAAACCTGGTGATATCCAGACTTCATGTCCAACTTGGTGAATTATTTTTCTTCTTGCAGACGATCCAACAAATCATCTATCTTGGGTAGGGGGTATTTGTTCTTGAGTGTGATTTTCTTCAACTCCCTGTAATCTATACACATCCGCTAAGTCCCATCATTCTTTGGCACAATGATGATGGGTGACCCACATGGTGACATACTTGTTCAGTCAAATGATACCTTGTTCCAGCAACTGTTGCAATTGTTTCTTCACCTCACTTTCTTCTATAACAAATTGCCTGTACAACCCAATATTTGGCAATGGGGAATCTGGCAATAGTTGGATCTCATGCTCCACTTCTCTCTTAGGTGGTAACCCTTTAGGCTCTCAGAGCACATGCTTGTATGCTTGTAACAACTCCTCCAATTGTTGTTTTCATTTCTTAGCCCACCCCCCCAAGGATGCCTTACCTCTTATTGACTCCTCTTTGAACTAACTTTCTCTTAAAAACAATAAATCATACTTCTTGCTAGAAATGATCAATTTCTTGGCTTGGTTGGCACTTACCAGCGAAATTTTTTACTTGCCTTCGTGTGCGTTGATGATGAATGATTTTCCATCCTCGACAAGCCAGTATTGGTTGGCTCTCCTCATGAATATTTCATCACACATGTACATGTATGGACTTCCAAACACGACTCCACATACATAAAGGGGAACCACATCTAGATCTACTTCATTAATAAAATCAACATTGATAACAAATCTAATTTTACATTGTTTTTTTACCTTCAACTTTGCATCCTTATTTACCCATCCCAATGGATATGGGTTTGGATGATCACGAACTTCCAGTCCCAACTTCTTGACCAACTCTATTGCAATGAGATTCACCTGCAATCTTGAGTCAAATAGAGCATCAACCTTTGTCTTCTTCACATGTATCTTTATATGGAAGAGTTTGGTCATTTCTTTCTCTTCATGTTTTTGAAGGCTACTCAAATTCACCTCCTTTTGAATTGTTGTACAAATGATCTTCTCATCCATGTCCCAGTTTCTTTCAACTTGGTTGCTCGAATTAGTGGCAATGAGATTCTTCTTCGTGTTCTTCAGGTGTAGCTTTGGATTCAACTTCTAGCATTTTTCTTTTGTATGGTCATCGATGTTGCAGTGGTTGCTAGGATCTTTGCACTGGTGTGTTGTGGCTGTCGTATTTTTATATTTTCCCCCTTTTTGCTTGTTCTTCCCCTCCTTAGAAGCATTATGTTGCTCCTTCTACTTCGATCTGCTTGATTGTGCTCTTTTCAAGCCTATGGTTTCTAGGTATTGTGCCTGTACACAAGCCTCGTCCACCAATTTGGGCTTGAAAAATAGCCCTTGCTCACACAGATGGTGATGTCGACCCCAATAAACTTGAGGAGTACATCTAGGTTCTTTGGAGATATACCAAACATTATATCCATCTTTCTAAATTTCGTGGTGTACTCTTGCACACTTTGGCCCGACCTTTGCCTTAAGTAATTCCATTGGATCCACTGGTCCTCCACGTACACAATGGGATAAAACTGTGACTTAATGAGGATTTTGAAATCTTCCCACTTAGTCACTATAGGTTCTCCCACCAACCTCAGGGTTTCGTGTGGCTCTCGCACAAATTCAGTGCATGCCCCTCTAATTTTAGTCGCGTGAATGAGATTTTGCTCTTCCTCGATTTGACACTGAAATAAACTTCCAATTGCTCCAACTAGTGGTTCAACTTCAAAGCGTCGATCTGGGCATGGTATGACTTGATAGCAACTTTTTCTTCCATTTTAAACATGTATTGATTCACGACACTCAGAGTGGATTGATATTTTTCGAGTTCTTTCTTCTACTGGTTCTCCTTGTCTTCTCGATCACCCGATCCCCCTTATGATTTTTCCTCTTCATTCAAAACCCCATCTTCTTAAAATATCCCCAACTTATTGCTTAGTTCCACCATGAGGAGGTTTACATTACCATTTATATTTGTAACTCGTTGTTCAAGATGTGAAAACCTCAACTCTGTAGGATCACAAGGTTTGTTTACAAATTCGTCAGCCATGATTAAGGTTTTACGATTTTCGACCCCATCGACGTAAATCCCCTGCAAATATCCACAAATACCCAAAGAAACTGAATTTCATACCAAATGATCAGTAAACTACTGTCGATATTCCACTGAATGGTTCATCACAACAACTCTGACAATATTATATTAAAAATCTGAAGCTCTATTACAGTTTTATTTAATTTCTAGACCAGTCAATGATGTAAATTGTTAACAAGCGCGAGAAAAACCACCAATAATGACAATGGTCCTCAAAGTAATATCAGCGCAATTCATGAAATGTGAATGAAGGAACTGTAGTCAAACACCCGTGAAATCACCCAATCAAAAGCCAATTATGTGAACTTGTCATCGACTGCAAAGAACTTGCCAATAGGGCATGCAAGCTCTAAGGTACTGGAAGGTAGTCTCTCGGTCAACTTCCTGGATAATGAGTTCAAGTCTATAGGAAGTGGCAGTGTCGAAGGAGGGCCATAATATGTCCCACATCATCGACACAAGACAAAGGGATGCAAAATGGTTTTTGGATGATACAGAGAATCAGGGGTAAGTGTAACTACAGAAGGACAACTCTTGAACATATCGGTGACACGACTCGAAGTTTGGCAGCTTTTGGATCCATAGGATCGGTGGTCATGATGACGTGGCAAAGATCAAATGGAAGGCAAAAATAAATGGCTCAACCCAGGAAGGTCAACGATAAAAAGGAGGATATCCCAACCCGACACAAAGCAGAAAGTGTCATGTTCAAGAGTGAGTTG